>JAGFMF010011449.1:67411-100195 GCA_019455555.1 Galemys pyrenaicus | reverse complement strand
GTGTCTTGCTGTTGGCTTCTTTTCATTGTGGTAATTTGGCATTCTTCTAGCTTCTTGTATGTCTATTTTCATTTCTTTTTTCATGTTTGGGAAGTTCTTGTCAAGGATATCTTTTTAAAGGTTCTCGGAGCCTGCTTCTCTCTCTACATTTCCTGGTATGCCTATGATTCTTATATTACCCCTCTTCAAGGTATCAGCTAGCACTCGAAGTGTTTCTTCATTCTTTTTCATTTTCACTTCTTCCTTATCTTTCTTGGTTCTTTTATGTCTTTTTATGTCCGTGCTTGGTCATTGGTATTTTTCTTTCTTCCCATTGTTAACCTTCGGGTTAGAATCTGTTGTGTCCCGGTCCTGCTGGTGCTGGTGGGCATGATTTCTGATTTCTTTTCCTGGGGTTTTAGGTATTTCTGCCTGATAACTCTTCCTCTGCGGCTGGGTACAGGTTCCAGTAGTATTCTGTTTAGGCAGATGTTGAAATAACAAGAACAGGGAAGAAGAAAGAAAAGAAAAGAATACAAACAAACAAACCCAAAACAGAGCCAGCAACAAGAAGAACAGAAAACCTGAACCAATGAACAAACATAGAGGGAACAAAGCAGAAACTAAACAGAAAGAAAAAGAAAAGGGAAAGAGAGAAAATGAAGAAGAAATGTATAGACAACTAGGAATAAAGCAAGAACAACAGAAAAGACAATCAGACCAAGAAAAAAAAAAGGCTAGGACAAGATACCAAGGAGAAATAGGAGGGGAGAGGAAAAGTAAAAACACCAAAAGCTAAAAGCAACTGGAACAAAACAATCTAAAACCAAAACCGAATAGAACAAACAATCAAAAACTAACACACAACCACAACTACAGCAACAACTACAACAAAAAAACCTGCCCCACTGGGGGAGGGTGGGAGGGGGTGGTGGTGGTGGTGATTGACTTGCAGCAGCAGATAAAGGCCTGTGTGGTAACTGGGTGGGTGATGAGGTTCCTGAGAACTCCTTTCACCTGAGGTCTAAAGTTCCCAAACTGCCCCCTATGTAGGGACTATTTCTGTGTGGCTCCCCTTAATATCAGTCTCTGCGTAGGGGGAGGAAGCAGCCACGTAGCAGTTGGCACACCAGCTGTGTCTGTCCTAAACTCAGTATGCACGTCTGACCTCCTCCAGATGTCCCTGGATTCTGGATCTGGACGTTGGAGAGGATTTTCTGCATATGGAGCGAGGCTTCTTTTTTCTGACTGACTTTTAAAGATCAGATCTCAGCCTGCAAGAGTTGCTTTGTGACCCACGATTCCCCCGGCTCAAAAAATCCCAATATGGCGCTCCCAGGGAGCCGAGCACGCTAGGATCCTGAGTTGAGCTGTACTGGCGCTCCAGCCCAACTTCGCTCTGTCTGTCTGCGCCAGCCCCTGGCAAGCAGCTCCTGGCCTTGGCATTTTCCGACTGACTTTTAAAGCTCAGATCTCAGCCTGAAATGGTGGCTCCGCAGCCCGAGGTTCTCCCAGCATGAAAAATCCCAAAATGGCGCTCTCAGGGAGCCAGGCACACCAGGATCCCAAGTTGGGCTATACTGGTGTTCTAGCCCAACTTCACTCTGTCTGTCTGCGCCAGCCCCAGGCAAGCAGCTCCTGGCCTTGGCGTTTTTCAACTGCCTTTTAAAGCTCAGATCTCAGCCTGCAAGGGTTGCTTTGTGACCTGCGGTCCCTCCAGAATGAAAAATCCCAATATGGCGCTCCCAGGGAGCCGGGCACGGTAAAATCCCCCCTGGGGCTGTACTGGCGTTCCAGCCCAACTTTGCTCTGTTTCTGCATGCGCCCCAGGCAGCAGCTCCTGGCCTTGGCATTTTCTGACCTACATTTACAGTTCAAGTCTCAGCCTACATGAGCTGCTATGCATCCAGCAGCCCCGCTGCCACTCTCCGCTCTCGGAGTGGCGCCCTTGGAGCGCCGGGGATTGCCCCATCCTTACTTCAAACAGAGTTCATTTAGAGATTCCTACCACTTTCCGTCAGGCTGATGTTTCCTGTATGTAAGCTGACAGTCCGTTTTCTGGCTTTTCTTTTTCCTTTTTTTGGCATTCACTGTTATGTGTATCTGGACACGATGAGTCCAGCGTCTTCACTCTGCCGCCAACTTACTTGTTCTCCCAATTTTTTAAATCTCATACATTGACTTTTGACATCTTGAATCTCTATTATTTATTAAAGGATTCATTTTCTATTTTCTGTACATTAATTTATTTCTCAGGTCATTCACTTGTTCATACGAATTTTGTTGATTCTCTTTGATCAGAATTTCTGAGTTTTCTTGTGTCACTTTGACTTGCTTTTCAGCATTTTCTTCCATTTCTTTGACTCTATTGATCAGGGCCATTTTGAACTCTCTATTTGATAGGGAGATAATGTCAGGGTATCATTTAATATATAGTTTAAACTTAGTCTCTGCACTTTGCTCAGTTGAAAAATGCTGGGAAACAAAAAATAGATAAAGAAGGGAAGCTGATAGAGGTGCCATGGAAACATGGTTGTGGGTCCATATCATCAATATGGAGGTATCAAGAATCCTGGGGGATGCAAAAACAGGGTGACTAAAACCAGGCAAAACCTCTCCAGTGTGGAAGGTCCATCAAAACCCGATGTCCCAGCAGATAGCAACTTGCCAAGACTGTCTCCCCAGTCATGAGAAAGTCCACAAAAATGTGTTATAAATGTGAGCCCCATTTGCTTCTTCCTTGGGCAAATGATATCTCCTGTCTTACTTCCTGCTCTCTTGCAGGGTATTTCAATAAATCTGCCTTTTCTGTTTTTTACTTTGTCTCTGGTGAAATCTTTCACCTCTGAACCTCAGGTCTCACCCCAATATTAGACCACAACAGATAAAGTCTTCCATATCTTTGTGGTGAATTCTGGAGAGCTGTTCTCTCCTGATGTCATATTCCCTTCAGGTGAAGATGTCATATGTCAGTATTTTGTTTTGTTTTGTTTTTTTAGTCTGACCATTTTGCTGCTGTGTATTTTCCTATTTTTTAAACAGTCATTGTGTTTTTTTTCTCTTTTTTTAAGATTTATTTATTTATGCATACAAGAGCTGGGGTACAGGCCAGAGTTGCAGGAGGTGAGAGGATTCACCAGAGACAAAGTGGGGAGAACAGGCAGATAGACTGAATGTACTGCCAAGGGGAGCAGCGGGTGAGACAGGAGAGGTCTGCTGCGCAATGTGGACACCCTCCCTAGCCAGGGAGCCAGCCATGGATGCTTCACAGTGCAGTGTTCAACTCGCTGCACCACCAGGGAGGCCCTATTTTCCTATTTTTTTAAAGTATATGTAGCAGTACGTTAAAGATGTAAACTACGTCTACCTCCCCAGAATGTGATCCCTTGATTTTATATGACTTTAGCTGTTAAGCCTTTCCAATAGGTCTAGAGTTCAGATTGGTCAGCTGCTGAGCCAGAGTGGGAAAGAGTCTAAGAAGTCTAGCCACTACTGTGAATGCTCTTCTTGGGGCAGGCTTGTGTTGGTAGCACCACAGGAAGTCTTCTTAGGTATTCCATACCTGAGACTCTAACATCTGCTCTCTCTCAGTTTGCTTCAGGTCCGTACCAGTCCCATGGGGTGGGGTAGAGGAAGTGCAGCCCAACACACTCTCCTTGGTCTTTTCACTGTGAACCCAGCCTGCAGAAAACACCTCAGCTCTTGCACCTGCATTTCCCTTAAGTCAAGGGTGTTTGCCTTTACAGTGTTCAGTATCCCTTCTAAAGGATACTGGCAGAGTGGCTTGTAAAGTGGTGGCACTGTAATTTTTACCAAAGCCTCCTCTCCCTACCACAGCCTCCAGGTGTCTCTCCCTACTCACTTCTTGATTTTGAGGCATGAATCTCCTGTATCCCAGCTGGTGCACTCTGTCTGCTCTCTCTGATGTCCCAAAGGTGTTCCAGTTTTGCCCCAAGCTATGGGGTTCTCTGTGCAGTTTTCACTGGCTTAACCTACCTGAGTCACTGAGGAGTAAGCAAGGAACCTCCTTTATGCCATGTTGGTGGTCCTCCCCAAGCTGTTTTATCTACTCTCATTTTGTAGCAAAGTTTAAAGTCAGGGGAGTATAATACCTCCATTTTTGTTCATTTTTTTTCATGAGTATATTGCTATGTGGGGTCTTTTGTAGTTCTAAATTAACTTCATGATTTTTTTCTATTTTGTTATAAAATCTTTTTGGATTTTGATAAGAGTTGCACGGAATCTATACATTACTCTGAGTAACATAGCCATCTTAACAGTGTTAATTCTTCAAATCCATTAGCACAAAATTCCTTTCCATCTTTTTTAATCTTCAATTTATTTCAACAATGTGTTGTAATTTTTCGTGTACAGGTTTTTCATATTGGTTAAATTTACTCCAAGGTATTTAATTCTTCTGAATGTGATTGTTTTCTGACTTCTACTTTTGCTGGTTTATTTTTGTGTGTATAGACATGCAACAGGTTTTTGTATGTTAATTTTTAGCCCTCTGTCTTACTATATTCATTTATTATTTCTAATAGATTTTTACGGAAGTCTTTGAGATTTTATATGTATATTAAAATGTTATTTGCAAACAGTGATAGTGTTCTCCCTTAAAATTTGGATAACTTTCAAAACTTTTTTTCTAATTGCTCTTGCTAGGACTTCCAGCAATGTGTCAAACAGTAGTAGAGAAAGTGGACATCCTTACCTTTTACCTGATCTTAGAAGAAAAGCTTTCAGTTTTTCATCATTGAATGTATTACCAAATTTTTTTTCTGTATCTATTGAGATTTTGTTATTTTTTTTTTGCCTTTCCTTTGACTGATATAGTGTTTCAGTTTCTTATTTAGCATATGCTGAAACACCTTTTCATCCCTGGAATAAATCCCATATGATCATGATGTCTATAATTCTTTTAATATATTGTTGAGTTCAGTTTGCTAGTGTTTTGTTGAGGACTTTTGCATCTATATTCATAGGAGATAGTGGCCTGTAATTTTCTTTCTTATGTGATGGCTTTGTATTGTTTTGTAGTCAGGGTAATGTTTGCTTTATAGAATGTGATTGGGAGTTTTCCCTCTATCAAATTTATGGCAGAATTTGAAAACCGTATGCATTAACTCTTCCTTCAAATACTGGTAGAATTTACTATTAAAGCCATCTGGTCTTGGGTTTTGTTTTTGAAGACGTTTTGATTACTAGATTTTTTTTCCTGTACTTGCAGCAGGTCTCCTCTGGTTTTCTGTTTCTTTCTTATTCCGTCCTGGAATGTTTTATAGTTCTAAAATTTGTTGATTTCTTCTAGATTGTCCTATTTGTTGCCATATAATTGTTCACAATACTCTCTTATGGTCTTTGCATTTTTCCAGTATTTTTGTAGCTTCCCCTCTTCCATATCGTATTTAATTTCTCTATTCTTTGTGAATCTGGATAAAGGTTTGTCTATTATTTTCTATTTTCAAAGAACTAGCTATTAGTTTCATTGTTCTTTTGGGGTGTGACAAAGGCTGTATGTACAGGAAAATACCCATTTTGGAATCACAGGAAGGCAGCAAAAAGACTGTGCTCCAGAGTTCAGGTCCCACCACCCCCAATACCTATGATACCAGGAACCTTACTCCCTTTCCACCCTCCCTTTTCTCCCATTGTCCAGATATAGAAAAGAGAACTATATAAAGCTAAAGCGACAGCACCACCTACTGGGAATAAAGGAAATGCATCATTACATAACCCAGTGTGCAGCTAGATAGATAAAAATCACCAAAACATGGAATCACAGAAAGAGAACAATGAATATGAAGAAATCAAACTGAAAGTCACAGAATGATGTGACATAATGGACAGAGAATTCAAAATACCTATTATGAAGAAACTCAGTACAATATAAGAAAACACAGGGTCAATAGACCCAGGAAAAAAATTCTTTAAAGATTTGTTTTTTATGCACACAAGCACTGGGGTAAAGGCCAGGATTGTTGGGGGGGGGGGGGTTGAGAGATCCACCAGAGNGTTGGGGGGGGGGGGTTTGAGAGATCCACCAGAGACAGAGTGGGGAGCAGAACAGACTGAAGTACACTGCTGAGGGAAGCAGCAGGTGAGGCAGGAGAGGTTTGCTGCGCCATGTGGATCCCCTCCCTGGCCAGAATCTAACCCACACTGCAGTGGCTGAGGAAGACCCCGCAGTGTGGCGCCCAACACCCTGCAGCACCAGGGAGGCCCCTGCCCATTTCTTGACTGGGTTGTTTGCTTTGTTTTTGTTGAGTTGTGTGAATTCTTTGTATATCTTTGTGATCAATCCCTATTCAGTCGTATGGAGTGCAAAAATTTTCTCCCAATCGGTAAGATGTTTCTTTGTTTTGGTTAATGTCTCTTGATATACAGAAGCTTTTCATTTTGATGTAATCCCAGGTGTTTATCTTTTCCTTCACTTTCTTTGTTTTGTTGGCAGTGAAGACAATTTTATTTCTTTTTAATTTTTTAAAATTAATGTATGCACAGAACTGGGGTGTAGGCCAGAGATGGGAGGGGTAACAGGATTCACCAGAGACAGAGTAGGGAGCAGAACAGGTGGATCTACTGAAATACACTGCTGAAGGGGAGCAGCGGGTGAGACAGGAGAGGTCTGCTGTGCCATGTGGGTCAGTTCCCTGAACTGGGATCAAACTCAGGCCACAGCACAGATAATGTGATAGTGCTAAGACTTAACCCCTACACCACCAGGGAGGCCCCAGTCAAGACACTTTTAAATCACATGCTTTTCCAGCTTATTCAAGTAAAACAACAACATGAGGTGTCCTTCACTTTCTTTGCTATGGGGTCTTTAAAGATGTTGCTGAGATGTATGTTATTAGTGTAGTGTTTTAACTATATTTTCTTCTGTATCGTTTATTGTTTCAGATCTTATGTCAGTGCTTTTATCCATTTTGGGTTGACTTTTGTGTACGGTGTGAGGTAGTGGTTCATTCTTTTGCAATGTGGTAGTACAGTTTTCCCAGCACCATTTATTCAACAAGCTGTCCTTGTTCCATTGCATATTGTCTACTCCTTTGTCAAAGATTAGTTGTTCATTTAGTGTGACTTTATTTCTGGAATTTCTATTTGGTTCCATTGGTCTGTGTGTTTCTTTTTGTTCCAGTACCATACTGTTTTGATTATTATAGTTTTGTAGTATAGTTTTAAGTCTGGGCGTGAGATGCCTCCATTCTCCTTTATTTTAGTCAGGAGAGCTTTGGCTATTTGAGATTTTTTGTGGCCCTATATGAACTTCATTAGTATTTGTTCTATTTCTTTGAAGAATATCATTGAGATTTTTATTTGTATAGCTTTAAAACTGTAAATTGCTTTTTGTAGGATGGCAATTTTGATAATGTTATTTGTTCCACTCATGAGCAAGGGATGTCTTTCCATTTCTTTGTGTCTTCTTCTATTTATTTTAATAATGTTTTATAATTTTCTCTCTATAGTTCCTTCACCTCTTTTGTTAGGTTTATTCCCAAGTATTTGAGGGTTTTTTGTTTCAGTTGTAAAAGTGATGGTTTTCTTGATTTCTTCTTCTTCAGATTTATTGTATATAAGAAGGCTACAGATTTTTGTTTGTTGATTTTGTATGCTGCTACTTTACTGAACTGGTTGATTATTTTGATTATTTTTTTCTGTGGCATTTTTAGGGTTCTCTGTATATTATTATATTGTTGACAAATAGTGATAATTTTACTTCTTTCCCTATTTGTATTCCTTTTATGTCTTTCTTTTGTTTTATTGCTCTGGCTAGGACTTCTAGTATTATATTGAAGAGCAGTAGTAAGAGTGAACATCCTTGTCTTGTTGCTGATCTTAGAGGAAAGGCCTTCAGCTATTCACCATTGAGAATAATATATGGCTTTTATCATATTAAGGCATGATCCTTCCATCCCAAGTATTTCAAGGGCTAGCACCATAAATGGATATTGAACTTTGTCAAATGCTTTCTCAGCATCTATTGATATAATCATGTTTTTTATCTTTCTCTTTGTTGATATGTTAGATTACATTAATTGGTTTTCATATGTTTAACTATTCTTGTGCCTCTGGGATAAATCCCACTTGATTGTGGTGTATTCTTCCTTTGATGCATTGTTGAATTCTGTTGGTGAGGATTTTGTTGAGGGTTTTTACATCAGTGTTCATTAGGGAGATTGGCCTGTAGCTTTCTTTTTTGTGTTGTCTTTGGTATTTTTTTTTTTTAGGAGGGAGTGAAGGAGAGACTAAGGGCAGCAGCTGCCTTTCACTCTGCTCCTGAAGCGCAGGTCATCTGATGTAGGAGGGAAAGGGGGTTGTTCAGGCACAACTGCACCAAGTCCGTAAGCAGGCAGAACACACCCAGTGCCCTTGCAGCACGTCCACCCTAGGAGTGAGGAGCTCCATGGGTTCACCTCCAGTGAGCCCTTATGGAGGAGGCGCCCCTCAACCACTAGACACTCCACAGACCTACTCTTCCCCCTCCCATCCCAGCCCTGTGTCAGAAATCCCAGCCAGCTGGAAAGGGGCATTGCTGAGAGGCGGATGGGAGGCAGTGCCATGGGGACCCCGACAAAAGGGCTCTGTCTAATGTCACCCACCCACACACACACAAATCACACACATACCTAGCTCAAACCCAAAGCCCTGGGCCCCCTCTGGGTGAGACATGAGCTACTGGGTAAGACCCAGCCTTCCAAGACTCCATCCCTCAGAACTGGGAGGGACCTCGCCCCACTCCTCAAATACACACACACACACACACACACACACACACGCTGGATACCGCTGCAGGCAGCCCTGGGCATGCAAAGAGGGAGGGGTTTGTGGTGCATGTGGCAGGGGAAGAGGAGAGGGACAAGGAAGCACGGTATAGAGGGAGGGCACCTTGTGTGGAGGGCTGACTTTCAATAGATTGCAGAGAGGGAGCTGCTCTGCTGTGTAGGAAGCCCTGACCCAGAAGCAGGCCAACTATGAATGATTTAATACCAGGTGCCCCATGAAAGTGCAGTGCGTGATGGGCGAGGGGGCAGCCGCCTTTCCAGATGCACCCCATGCCCCGGGAGTAGAGGCTCTCCACACCAGCATCCATGCAAAATGTTGGCTTAAAGACCGTACTTGGTATATTCCTTCTTTTTCGAATTTTTTTGAAAGAGTTTGTGTAGAATAAGCACTAATTCATTTCGGAATGTTTGGTAAAATTCATTTGTGAAGCCATCTGCTCCTAGCCTTTTGTTTTTGGGAGTGTTTTGATGACTGTTTCAATTTCACTGCTTGTTATTGGTCTGTATAGGTGTTCTATTTCTTCTTTATCTAGTTTTGGTTGATTATATTGCTCTAGGAATATGTCCATCCCTTGTAGATTGTTGAACTTGTTTGCACATAAATGTTCATAGTAATCTCTAATTATTCTTTTGATTTCAACTGAGTCTGTTGTAATTTCTCCTCTTTTATTTATGATCGTATTTATAGGTGCTTTCTCCCATTTTTTCTTTGTGAGCCTGGCTAGAGGTTTGTATATTTTTATATTTTTGAAGAACCAACTTTTGGTTTCATTGATCTTTTGGATTTTTTTAATTTCTATTTTGTTTATTTCTGCTTTGATTTTTATTATTTCCTTTCTTCTACTGGTTTTAGGTTGTTCTTTTTCTAGTTCTTTGAGATGTGAGATTAGGTTGTTTCTTTGAATTCTTTCCTGTTGCTTGATGTGAGCTTTTATTGCTATATATTATCCTCTTTAGTTTTTTAAAGATTTATTTATTTATGCATACAAGCACTGGGGTATAGGCCAGAGGTGTGGGGGGGTGAGAGGATCCACCAGAGAAAGAGTGGGGAACAGAACAGGCAGATTAACTGAAATACACTGTTGAGGGGAGCAGTGGGCAAGGCAGGAGAGGTCTGCTGAGCCATGTGGGTCACCTCCCCAGACAGGACATGGATCAAACTCGTGCTGCAGTGGCTGTGATTTGCTTCATAGTGTATTGCATAACCCATTGCACTGCTAGGGAGGCCCCTATATTCTCCTCTTCCATAGCTTTTTGCTTTTGACTTTTGCTGCATCCTATACATTCTGGAAACTGGTGTGCTTGTTGTCATTCAACTCAGTGTTTTCAATTTCTTCTTTGATCTCTTTAGACCAATGATCTTCCAGTAGTGTAGATTTCAATCTCCATGAAATGAGAGGGTTCTTTGCTTTCTTTTCATGATTTATTTCAAGTTTGATGCCTTTATGATCATAGAAGATAGTTGGTCGATTCTGGAGAATGATCCATGCATACTTGAGAAAAATGTGTACTTGGATTTTTTGTGGTGCAGTGTCCTATAGATGTGTGTTAAGCCCATGATATCTATTTCTATATCTTAGTGTCTTTGTTTATTTTTTGTCTCCTTGATCTGTCCATTGGTGAGAGTGGGGTGTTGAAGTCTCCTACTATATATGTATTTTCTTTAATTTCTCTTTTCAGAGCTGATAGTAATTGTCTAATATATTTTAATGTTCCTTCATTTGGTGAGTATGTGTTAATGAATGTTACATCCTCCTGATGATCATAATGTAGCGATCATCTATGTCTCTTTTTAACTTTTTTATTTTTAAGTCTATTTCATCTGGTACTGGTATAGCTGTGCCTGCCTTCTTTTTGGTTCATTTGCTTGTAGGATTGTTTTCCAACCTTTTACTTTCAATCTATATTTATCTCTTGTACTTAAATGTGTTTCCTGGAGACAGAAGACTGTTGGATTTTGTTTTTAATCCAGCCTGCTACTGACTCTTTTTATTGATGAGTTTAGTTCATTTAAGTTTAGAGTTAATATTGATATACTGGCATCTGTATTTGCCATTTTGTCTTCTTTTTGTGATTTTCTTCCTTGTCTTATTCTGTTCTTCTTATTCATTCCTCTGTTGGTTTTGGCTTTAGAACTTCTTGTAGAATTTTTTGGAGTAGGGATTAGTCATAATGTATGCAGTTTCTGTTTGTCTAAGAATGTCCTTATTTTTTCTTCATAGAGGAAGGAGAGCTTTGCAGGGTAGAGTATTCTTCGTTGGCATTTCTTGTCTTGGAGTTTGTTGAAATATTACTCCATCCTCTTCTTGCCTATAGTGTTTCTTTGAAGTCAGAGGTCAGTCTGGTTGGTTTCCCTTTATAGGTTTTCTGTTTCTTCCCCCCTTGTCTGCTTCATTATTTTTTTCCTTGTCTTGGACTCTTGAAAGCTTTACTATTATGGGTCTCACTGTAGTTTTCATTATGTTAGTTTGATGTTCTTCTCACTTCTTGTATGTCTATATTCATCTCCTTTCTCATGCTTGGAAAGTACTCTTTGATTACCTCTTTGAACAGTTTATCTGGGCCTTGGTCTATCTCATCACCTTCTGAGATTCCTATAACTCTTATATTTCCTTTCTGCCTAGTGTCAGATAGATCTTGAAGTTGTTCTCCATTCTTTTTCCTTTGTACTTCTCTTTCCTTTTCTGTTTTGGTTCTTTTTATTTCTGTATCTTCAAGAGTACAGATTTATTCTTCCATTTCATCAATTCTGTTTTCATTATTTTTCCCAGAATTCTTTAGCTTCTCCCTTAATCTTTTTATCTCCTGAGTTTCTTTCATTTCCTTATTTAGGTACTCAATTTCATTTTTCAGGCCATTAATTATCTTTCTCATTTCATTCTTTTCCTTTTTATCTTCTTTATGTTTTTTAATCATGACGAATTTGGATTCTTTGTCAAGCAGGCAGAGAAGTTCTTCCATGTCACTGTTGAGTTCAAATGGTTGACTTTCTTTTTGTGGTGTGTCTTTCTCCTGAGGGCTTACTTGGTTAATTGTATTTTTCCTTCTCCTTATCATTTATTTTCTACTTTGTCCTATGTTTTGGGGCATTGTGCTGCTGGTGCTGGCAGGCATCTTTTTGGGGTTCTCCTTTAGGGACCGGAAACTGTTTACCAGATCAAGTCCAGCACTGTTAGTCCAAAACTCCACAAGGGTATTGATGCTGTGGCTATGTTGATGGGTGCATAAGGTTCCCTCCCTCTGTATTTACTCAATTCCAGAAGGAGATTTTGGAGTTCCTGTCTTCCAACCACTAGGTGATGCCAAAAATGTGTCCTAGTAGTGCTTCAGACCTGTGTTTTTTCACCTGTAGGTCTCCAAAAAATGGAGTGGAGTGAGGGAACCCCTTGCCCCAGGGATTGGAGCAGGTACTGGCACTTAGTGCTGCATTTGTCCCGACAATAGTGCAGGGCCTTCAGTAGTTTTGCTCCTTGTGCTTGTTTCCCTTATCATCTCTCTCTGTACAGCCCACCCTCTGTCAGAGTCCGAGGGCAATCTTAGCGTCCAACTATCCGGTAGTTGGTAATTTTGTTCTGATCACTGGGTGGGGGCAGAGGCATCTCCCTGTAACCTTTCGGAGCTGTGCTTTAGGACAGGTCTCCAGGAAGTGGAGAGGGGAAGGGCGGCAAACCCTCATCACAGGGGCTGGAGCTGGCACTTGGCATTCCATTTGCCCCAGCCTCTCCTGGTGCAGTGCCTGCAGATCTGGGTCCTACGCCCTGGGGCTCACGTGTGTCTCTCAGTTCTAAAATGTGAGTTTCTCTCCCCCATCTGTGCAGCCCACCCTCTTATAGAGTTTGAGGGTGAGCCTCACTTCCAACTATTTGGTGGTTGGTGATTTTATTCTGATCACTGGGTGGCGGCAGAGGGATCTCCCAGTAACCTTTCAGTACAAGGCTTCCTGGCAGCTCTCCAAGAAATGGAGGGATGGAGAAAGGGGACTCCCCAATGTCAGGGTTCCTGCTTGGTGTTGTGCCTGCCTTCCCTGTGTCCTGTCTGCCTACCTATAACCTTCCAAGGCTCTCAGATGACTCTTGGTTTTGCTGTTGCTTCCAAACTATCTCCTCCTTTTCTTTTTCTCCTGGGAGAATTGGTCCGGCTTTGTGGGTGGGGAGGGGAGAAGGGGTCTGTATGGATACCTCTCTTTCCTCCCTTCTCCCATCACTCTCACCTTTTTCCTGCTTCTGTTGGGTCCTTGGCTTTGTCCAAAACATCAGAGTTCTGCCACAGGCAGGGCTATGGCAGGATTTGTTGCAATTTCTCCCTTATTGATTGTCTTTACAGGAGAGTTTAATCTTGGCGTCCCTTCCCTGCCATATTGGTTATGTCACTCCTGCGGGTCCCTCCCTTTTTCTGTTCCAGGTGTGGCCCGTGGAGTTCCCAGCTCCCACCCAGATATGAAAAGTTTTACAATCCTCATGGTAACCACAACATAAAAACACACTATATAAGGATGAAGGGTTCAATCCATTAAGACATAATGATTAATATATATGCACACAATACAGAAGCACCGCAATCCATAAAGCAAATATTAACAGCCCTAAAGGGATATATAAACAGCAACACAATAATAGTGGAGGACTTTAACAAGTCACTTACTTCAAATCATCCAGACAGAAAATCAACCAGTAAACAACAGCCTTAAATCATATTTTATATATCTATATGTATATATATATATACAGAACATTTTATCTAAAAGTAACATAACACAAATATTTCTCAAATAGACATGGAAAATTCATAAGCCACAATAATTTTATAATGATTGATATAATTTCATCTTTTTCTGACCATAATGGTATGAAACTGAATATAAATCATAACAGGAATACTAGAAAATCACAAATCAGGTTTCGGATTACCTGAATAGGTCCAAAGGTAATGGTCTGATTTTATACCTACTACAGCATAGAAAAACTAAAACTGAAAAGACAGTAGAACATATCAGAAATGCCAGAGGGGAGGAAAAAAAATAGAAGTGTCAATCCAACAGAACTTCAAGATACACCTGGAGAAGAGTTCAAGGTAAGAGCTATAACAATGCTTGCTGAGCCAAAAAAAAAAGGGGGGGGAGACAATATAAAACAGGAACAGAATAAAGACCAAGATGATAATAGGCTATTATAGTTAAAACTAATGGATTTAAAAATACTACAACTAAATTAAAAATAAAATAGAAGGACTTAAAAGCAAACAAATGCAAACAATAGAATTAGTGAGCTTGAAATCACGTCAGAGAACTCACAAATAGAACAATATAGAAAAATATTTTAAAAACTAAAAATAGTACTAAAGTCTTCTGGGATAACCAAAAGAAAAACTAGAAAACCTCCCTTCTGGTGGAGAAGAAGAGTAAGGTAAAAGCAAAGAATATCTATTTAAAGAAATAATCACTGAGAACTGGCTCAACGTGGGAAATTAACCAGATATCCTGATCCAAGAGGCCTGAAGAATTGCAAAGAAAATACTAGATGGACATATTCCAAGAAGCATTATAATAAAACTCTTAAAATGTTCAACATCTGAAAATCAATTAATGTAATCCATCACATCAACAAAACGACATGCAAGGAATCCAAACAGGAAAAGAAGTAGAACTATCACTATTTGCAGACAACATGATAATATACATAGAGAACCCTAAAATCTCCACAGAAAAACTAGTCAAATTAATCAACCAGTTTATCAAAGTAGCAAGATACAAAATCAACTAACAAAAATTAGTAGTCTTCCTATAGGCAAATAACCAACTGAAGAAGAAAAAAAATTAAGAAGCTATCCTTTCATAATTGAAAGAAAAAAAATCAAATTCCTGGTAATAAACCTAACAAAAGAGGTGAAGGAGCTATACAAAGAAAATTATAAAACTTTCTTAAAATAAATAGAAAGGCCCTCCCTGGTGGTGCAACACTATGAAGCTATCCATAGGCACTGCAGCACAAGTTCAATTGCTGGCATCGGAGATGACCCACATGGTATGGCAGACCTCTCCCGTCTCACCTGCTGCTCCCCTCAGCAGTGTATTTCAGTCAGTCTGCCTGTTCTGCTCCCCACTCTGTCTCTGATGACTCCTCTCACCCCTTACACCTCTGGCCTGTACCCCAGTTCTTGTATGCATAAATAAACAAATCTTTAAAAAATAGAAGACACAAAGAAATGGAAAGGCATTCCCTGCTCATGGATTGGAACAATTAACATTATCAAAATGACCACCCTACTGAAAGCAATTACAGACTCAATGCTATTCCAATAAAAATTTCAATGACATTCTTCAAAGAGATAGAACAAATATTGGTGAAATTCATATAGAACTACAAAAAACTTTGAATAGCCTAAGCTTTCCTGACCAAAAAGAAGGAGAATGGAGGTATCACACTCCCAGATTTCAAGCTATACTACAAAACCACAACAATTAAAAGTGTATGGTACTGGAACAAAAAGAGACACATAGACCAATGGACTAGATTAGAAAACCCAGAAATACACCTACCACAAACCATGTACAAAAACCAACTCAAAATGGATAAAAGACTTGGGCTTAAGACATGAAACTATAAAATATATAGAAGAAAACAAAACACTCCATAACATACACTTCAGAAACATCTTTGAAGACTCATTTCCAGAAGCAAAGAAAGTGAAGGAAAAGATAAACAGCTGGGACTACATCAAACTAAAAAATCTTCTGTACAGAAAAAAAGACAGTAACCAAAATGAAGAGATATACTGAATGGGAGGAAATATTTTTGTACCATATACTGATAAGGGACTGATATCAAAGATCAACAAAAATAAACAATCCAGTCAAAAAATGGGCAGAAGAGCTGAAAAGACAGACACTTCTCCAAAGAGGAAATGCAAATGGCCAATAGGCATATGAAAAAATGTTCAACATCATTTGTAATCAGGGACATGCAAATCAAAAACACAACGAGATATCACCTTCACCAGCAAGAATGGCACACATTAAAAAATCAGGAAACAACAAATGTTGGTGAGGATGTAGATAAAAAGGAACTCTCCAACACTGCTGGTAGGAATGCAAACTTGTCCAACCACTATGGAAAGCTGTGTGGAGGTCCCTGAAACTGTCAAAATGGAGCTACCATTGACCCAGGAATTCTACTCCTAGGAATCTACTCAAAGGACAAAAAACCATTCATTCAAAAGAATACCTGGACTCCTATGTTTATTACAGCACTATTTACAATAGGTAAAATATGGAAACGACCCAAATGCCCAAAAACAGATGACTGAATCAAGAAGATGCATTAAATATACATAATGGAATAGTATTCGGCAATCAAAAAAGATAAGCTCATGCCATTCACAGCAACATGGATGAAATTAGAAGGGATTAGGCTCAGTGAAATAAACCAGAAGGAAAAAGAAAAATATTGGATGGTTTCACTTATAAGAGGAATGTAGGGGAACCAAATAAGGGACCAGGATTATGATAAATTAAAAAACAAACTTAACTGGCAATTATTAATTAGTTGCTGATGACAGGAATTAAACACCTCCATGAGTTGGGAAGTACAGGACCTCCACCCAAATAGCCCCAGCTATGAATGGGGCAGGTCAGGAGTTTGCCACATGCCTCCTTGAAGCCCCCCTCCCTCTCCTAAGGAGCCTGTAGCCATTGGGCCCTGCTTGCTGTGGCCTGTCTTTCTTGGAAGGCTCTGTGCTAGGTGGGAGGTGATCCAGTCATCTGTTTGGGGGCATTTAGGTTGTTTCCATATCTTACCTATTGTAGATAATACTGCAGTAAACATAGGGGTGCAGGTATTCTCCTGAACTGAATTTGAATGAATGTTTTTATGTCCTTTGAGTAGATTCCTAGGAGTGGAATTCCTGGGTTATATGGCAGCTCCATTTTTAGTAGTTTGAGGAACCTCCACACAGCTTTCCACAGTACTCAAACGAGTTTGCATTCCCACCACTCCCACCTCTGCAGGGGAAGGGGAGAGAGAGGTATCAAAACAGGGGAGGGAATGTGTTTTTACACCAGGGACCATGGTGATGATGCACAGGTGAATTGGTGGTGGGAATTTTGCAGGGACTACACCTGAGAGGAGAAAGTATGCATTGTACCAAAAGGAAGAATGATGTATAATATATATAAATTTTAAAAAATAATAAAAAGAAAATAAAACTGTTAAATGTAGTCCCAAGGTCTTATAGACATATAATGACTGACAAATTAATTGTTTTCATCTCAACTGCAATTTTATTTTTTTATTAACTTTTTTTATTTATATATATTTGACATCCATTGTAATCCCCATGTACTCCACATCACCATATCACCAGTGCACCAACCATCACCTCGGTCCCACGTGCTCCCATCTGCCTCAACCCTCCCCCTCCCCTCTCCCCACCAAGTATCCCCAATCTGTCCTTGTCTTTTCATTTTTGGTTTTTGTGTCTTTATTGTTATTATTATTAAAAAATAAATAATAAAATTATTCAAAGTGCATGACAAGAATAGAATATCAAAAATATCATGAGGGCACTGGAACTACAACTCCTGGCAGGCTTTGCCTCTTCCACCTCCCACCTGGCACAGAGGCACAGAGCCTACTGAGAAAGACAGGCCACAGCAAGCAGGGCCCAACGGCTACAGGCTCCTTAGGAGATGGGGAGGGGGGCTTCAAGGAGGTATATGGCAGACTCCTGACCTGGCCCCATTCATAGCTGGGGCTATTGGGTGGAGGTCCTGTACTTCCCAACTCATGGAGGTGTTTAATTCCTGCCATCAGCAAGCTCCAGCATGTCTTCAGCTTGGTGGTGCTAAAATCATCCAGCTGTCTCAGATCATGGTGGTGGAGATGCAAAAGAGTGGGAAGGGCTCAGTGTGAAAAAGCCTAGCGGGGAAAGATTTGCTTCCAAGAGGCACTGATATAGTCACCTGGATTCCTCTGAGTCTACAGCTACTCATTCATGTGAAGGTAAACAGAAAACAACAGACGATGGGGTTGAAACAGAAGAAGGGGATAAATTTCTCCACACCAAAAACAAACTTTTCATAGATTTTGATGAACTTTGACAAGAAATTGAAAATAAAACAAAAAAGAATTTCAGGAACTAATAAGGGAGAAAGTCCTGGACATATTGATCCTGAGGTTTTTTTTTTTTTCACTAAACTTTGTTAATCTAACACTTTTTGTTTTGCCAGGAATTAGTGGCTTGTCTGTAGGTGATCAACCTAAGAATATTGAACACATGGGTTAAAATCTCAGCACTATAAAGCTATCCACAGCCACTGCAGCATGAGTCCAATCCCCGACCTGGGAGGGGATCCACATAGTGCAGCAGACCTCTCCTGTCTTGCCTGCTGCTCCCCTCAGCAGTGTATTTCAATAGATCCACCTGTTCTACTCCCCATTCTTTCTCTGGTGAGTCCTCTCACACCCCACACCTCTGACTTATACCCCAGTTTTTGCATGCATAAATAAAAATAAATCTTTAAAAAAATAATGTAAATCATACCAAGTAGTCTTTCTGACAATAATCCATAAAGCTAGAAATCAAAACTGGATAATACTTGGAGACGAAACAACAGGTTGTTTAGTAGCTATTGAATTAAAGAAGAGATTAAAACAGAAATTTAAAAATACCTCCACTAATGAAAATGAGAATTCAAGCTACTGGAATGTATGGGATGAAGCAAAAGCAGTCTTTCAAGGAAAGATAACTGGAACATAGGTTGACATTAAGAAGCAAGAAAAATCTGAAATAAACAATTTAATATCACACCTAAAGAAATGTGAAAATAGGAACAAATAAGACCCAAAGCTAGTAAAATGTTACAAAGAAATAATGAACTAATAATAACAAAAATTAGGGTGAAAATAAGTGCAAGAGGAGTCAAAAAGATCAGTGAAACTAAGAGTTCTTTGAGATTAACAAAATTAATAAACCTCTACCTACACTAAAAGAGAGAAAATCTTGAAACAAAATTAGAAATGAAAGGAAAATTGTCAAGGATGGCACAGAAATACAAAGACTCTGAATACAAAATGAACAAGGATGTGCCAACAAATTTGATAATATTGAAGAAATGGGAGAGGGAGCTGGGTGTTAAAAGAACCAGAAGGAAGAAGAGAGAATGGCACCCATGGATTACAGTGCCTACAGCCCAGCAGTGGCCCAGCCGGGCTACAGTCTGATACTTCCCTGCCCACTCAGGGATACACAGAGACCACACAGACATAAGGGCAAAGAAGTTATGGAACCTATGGACAACCGACTGATGTCAGTGATACCCAGGCTCAGACCACTGCAGCCTATGGGAGACGGCCTATGCAGCGTTTTTAAAAAAAAAAAAAGATTTCTTTATTTATGCACACAAGAGCCGGGGTACAGGCCAGAGGTGCGGGAGGTGAGAGGATTCACTAGAGACAGAGTGCAGAGGAGAAACAGCTAGATGGACCGAAATACACTGCTGAGGGGAGCAGCAGGTGAGACAGGAGAGGTCTGTGCCATGTGGGTCCCCTCCCTGGCCAGTGATCGAACTCACACTGCAGTGGCTGTGCAACCCATTGCACCACCAGGGAGGACCCTATGCAACTTCTTATGGACAGCTTCCCACTGGTTATGCTACTCCCACTGTCCCGCGGGCATATAGTCAGCCTGTCCAGAGGTACAGCACTGGTGCTTATGATACCACCACTGCTACAGTCACTACCACCCAGGCCTCCTCTGTAGTTCAGCCTGCCTATGGCACTCAGCAGCTTACCCAGCCACTGGGCAGCAGCAAACAGCCACTGTGCCTGCAAGATCACAGGATGGTAACAAGCCCACTGAGACTAGTCAACTTCACTTTAGCCCAGGGGGTTACAACCAGCCCAGCCTCGGATGTGGACAGAGTTGCGGCAGTTATCCCCAGTACCTGGGAGCTATCCCATGTAGCCAGTCACGACACCACCTTCCTATCATCCTACCAGCTATTCCTCTTCACAGCAGATTAGTAACGATCAGAGCAGTTACTCTCAGCAGAACCCTTTTGGGCAGCCGAGCAGCTATGGACAGCAGAGTAGCTAGGTCAACAAAGCAGCTATAGAGGGCCCCCCTGATGGCGCAAACTCTGGAGCTTCTGCAGCCACTGCTGCACAAGTTCGAAGTCAGCCCACACGGCGCAGGAGACCTCTCCAGCCTCGCCCACTGCTCCCCTCAGCAGTCTATTTCAGTCGACCTGCCTGTCCTGCTCCCTGCTCTGTCTCTGGTGAATCCTCGCAACCGCCCACTAGTTATCTCCCCACCCTCCAAAATTGGATTCTAAAGCCAGCTTCCAGGTCAATATAACCAAAAGACAGCAGCCACAGCAGCAGAGACCCATGGAGGAAGGACCAGATCTAGGTCCACCTGTAGATCAGGTAAAGACTCTGATAACAGTGCAATTTATATGCAAGGTTTAAATGACAATGTGACTCTAGATGACCTGGCAGACTTTTTTAAGCAGTGTGGAGTTAAGATGAGCAAGAGAACCAGACAGCCTGTGATCCATATCTACGTGGATAAGGAAACAGGAACACCCAAAGGCAATGCCAAAGTGTCCTATGAAGACCCACTGCCAGCCACAGCCGGGGAGTGGTTTGATGGGAAAGATTTTCAAGGGAGCAAACTTCAAGCTTCTCATGTTCCAACAGTGTGCAGGGTGGTATGCCACCCCGTTAGGGCAGAGGGATGCCACTGCCTTTCTGTGGAGGCCCAGGGAGCCCAGGAGATCCTGGGGGAACTGTGGGTCACATGGGAGGCATAGGAGGAAACAGGAGGTGTCCCCCGAAGAGAGCTGCAGGGTTCCCAAGGGAACCTATCCAGGGGAGGAAAGATCCAACACCAAGCTGGAGACTGGCGGTACCCCAATCCAGGGTGTGGAAAGCAGAACTTCACCTGGAAAAGAGGTCAGCCAGTGTAAGGCTCCCAAGTCTGAAGGCTTTCTCCCAGGTGATGATTGTGGCAAAGGTGGCCCTAGTGGCATGCGAGGAGGAAGAGGTGACCTCATGGACCATGATGTGGCCTCATGAACCGTTATGGTCCCAGTGGAATGTTCAGAGAGGGTCCAGGGAAGACAGAGGTGGTTTCTGTGGTGGCCAGGGCATGGACCGAAGTGGCTTTGGTAGAGGAAGAAGAGATGGCCTGGGAAGTCCCCTGGACCTTTGATGGAATAGATGGGAGGAAGACGTGGGCAATGGAGGACCTGGAAAAATGTATAAAGGCAAACACTGCCAAGAATGCAGGGACCTTCCCTGCTAAACACAGAGAACTGGCAGAGCTGCACTGACTACCATTTTTAGTTTTTAAACTGGAAAATATTTTAAATTTATAGTTCCATAATCATAATGCCTCAACATTGATTGTTCCTCATCTGTAGTGTTCTTCACCATTTGTGAAGAAACACTAAAACAAGTTAAATGGTAGTGTGCCTAATTAGTTTTTTCCTTCTTTTAAAGGTGACTGTTTAAGACTAAACAATACAAGCCCTTGAGCGCATGCTCAGTCTCATTGTGGACAAACAAAAGGGCTGTTAACAGTATTTGTGGTTGTGATATTTGTTTGTTTTTAATAAAATTCCAAATGTTTATTTTTTAAAAACCTTGAAGAAATAGACACTTTTGTTAAAAGTAAATTTATTTTTTTTTACATCATTGTTCATTTGGGGCCAGTGTTTGATTTCTCCCTCAGGTGTATGTAGTCCTTGTAGTTCTCCCACCACCATGGCACCATTTTACCCCTTCTCCCACCCCTCCCCCGCTATATGTCTCAGATCTATAATTAGCCTGCTAGTCTTGTCCTTTTTTTCCCCCACACTTTGTTCAATTTCACTATATTCCTCCTATACCGTCCAATATTTATCTTTTTCCTTCTGACTTACTTCGCTTAACATAATCCCTTCTACCTCCATCCATGTTGCCACAAATAGCATGAGTTTATTTTTGATTGCTGAGTAGTGTTCCACTGTGTATATATACTACATCCATTCATCTGTTTGGGGGCATTTAGGTTGTTTCCATATCTTGGCTATTGTAAATAGTGCTGCAATAAACATAGGAATGGATGTTTCCCTTTTGAATTACCGTTTTTATGTCCTTTGGGAAGATTCCTAGGAGTAGAATCGCTGGATCATATGATAGATCCAAGAAATAGCCTCATTTCTTTTTTAAGATTTTTTTTAATTCAGTAACATTGCATTGCTATATCAGCTTCAGGTGTGCATCATTGAAAATAAACACATGCATATACTACATTAAGTTCACCTCACATATATAACACGAAATTTAACTTTTTAACCATTTTATGTATACAGTTCATGGCATCAAGTTAATTCATATTATTATGTAATCATTGCCCCAATTCATCTCTAGAACTCATTATAACTTATAAAATTAAAATTCTATACCCATTAAACTATTTCCTTTTCCCCCTTTCTCAATCCCTAGCAACCACTGTTACACTTTATATCTCTATGAATTTGACTACTTTAGGTATTTCATATAAAGGAAATCAGACAGTACCTGTCTTTTTGTAACTGGCTTATTTCACTTAATATCCTTAAGTTTCATCCATGTTGTAGCATATGTCAGAATTTTCTTCCTTTTTAACTTTATTCTTAAAATTATGTTTAAAAATAAAGGTAATGCTGATTTGTCATACTGTATGTCTCAGGGGTATACTTTCACACCTCTGCACCAACAAAGCATCAAAAATGTTCTACCACAACCCATTGAACCCTCTGCCCCCGATCCCTCCACTTGTGGTAACCTCAGTTCTGCTGACAAGTTTCAAGGGTTTGATTTGCTTTTCATATTCCACATATGAGTGAAATCATCCAGTATTTGTCTCCCTTCCGATTTATTTTGCTTAACAAAATCCCTTCTATTTCCATCCATGATGACACAATGGTAAAATTTCATCCTTTTATAGCTAATATCATTCCAAAGATCTCTTATGGTATCTTCATTTATTCTATTATTTTTTTATTTTTCCTCTGTCTGGATGAGTTTTAATGCTTTGTCATCCAACTCACTTGTTCAGTCCTCTGATATATTCAATCTCTCGTTGGACACTTTCATCAGTTTTTAGTTATTGTTTCTCATTTTTGTGAATTCTGTTTAAATGTTCCTTAATTTTCCAGTTCCTACATTATTCCCCTAAGAGCTCCGAGCATCTTTATAACCATTACTTTGAATTCTTCCTCAGGTAGTTTGCTTATCTCCACTCCATTTTTAAATGTCTCCACCATCCCTTTTATCCCCTTGGCTTTCTCTCCTTCCCCTCTTAGCCTCATAATCCTCTGCTATGGAAACACTTTAAGTGCCTAAGAACTCATGAGTGGATTAAGGAGCTGTGCTACAGATACACAATGGAATACCACTTAGTTATAAAAAGAAATGAAATCTTGCCATTTGTGACAACACAGAATAGAACTGAGGTTATGGTATGTGAAACAAGTCAGAAGGTGAAAGAGAAACACCAGATGAATTCACTCATATGTGGAATATGAAGAAACAAAACAAAGGAACAGACAAAGCTAAGCTTACACTAGATAAACTTGGAAAAAAAAAAGCCCTAGATATCTGACTATAGAATTGAGGCTACCAGAGGAGGATCATAAAGGAGAAGGAGCCCAATGGACTGTTATAGAAGATCATGGGTGCTTTGGTCTTGGGTGTGGTGTGGTAACAGACATCTGAAGAGGTGTCAACCTAGATCCCTAATTCATATACAGTAGTACAAACCAATATTACCACAACAAAAAATACTATGAAAACAAATAAGTCATCTGACAGCTCAAATATGGAAATTTCAGTTTCTTATCCACATGAACAGATGTCAAACTTTCTATAATTCCTCATGCTCTGCTTGCCTTTGGGTCTCTACCAAAAGGCAAGTGACAGTAGTTAACTCCCTTGCAAGCTCAGAACAAATAATCTTTTGCTAGAGAGAGTGAGAGACAGAGAGACAGAGAGAGACAGAGAAAGGGAGGGAGAGAGGGAAGGTTACATACTACATGATACAATTTACATATCATTCTGGAAATTATAATTATAGATGTTAAAGTTTAATGGTTGTGAGGTGTGAGAAGATGGTTATAAAATTATAACAGCAGGGATGCTTGAGATGATGTAATTGACTGTGTGTGGAGTGTGGTGAAGGTCAAAAGAACCTACGCATGTGATAAAATACCATGGAGCTACATGTATGTGCACACACGCAAGTACATACATGACTGGAAATACGAGCAAGATGTGTGGGTTGTGGAATGCAAATTTCCTGGTTGTGACAATGTACAATAGTATGCAAAATTGGGGGATACTGAACTGACAATTAACAGGACAGCTCTGTGTTATTTTTCACAACTATATAGGAGCCTATAGTCATCTTGGGAAAAGCTAAATTTTTTTAAAAAGACAAAAGATTTAAAAGAACATTTCATTTAAGAAAGTACACAAATAGACAACAAACACATGACAAGATGCTCAGCATCATTAATCACTAGGAAATGCAAAGCAAAACTATAATGTGATAGCACGACATACCCACAAGAACAGCTAGAGTAAAAAAGACAGGCAATAACAGATATTGGAGAGGATGTGGAGAAAATGGAACTTTCATACACTGATGCTGGGAGTGTGAACTGATTAAAATATTTTGGAAAACAGTTTGGTAGTTTCTTAAATTCAATATAGTCCTAATATATGATCCAGCAATTCTACTTATAGGTAGAGAAATTAAAACATATATTCACACAAAGACATGAGATGTGGATTTTCATAGCAGCTTTTTCATAATATCCAATAGGAAAGTAACCCACATCTCATCAATTGGTAGTGGATAAATAAAATGCGATACAACCTTATATACACTGTTCATCAATTAAAAGGATTAAAGCACTCATAAAAGACACAAAATGGGCTAACTTCAAAAACTTGCTAACCAAAGGAGATCACACACACACACACACAAATTGTATGATACAAGTTATCTGAATGCCCAGAAAAGAAAAATCTATAGACAAAGAAATTAGATAAATTGGTAAGAGTGGGCATTCTTTGGGGTGCGACAGAAATGTTTTAAATTAGTTTGCGGTAATAATTACACAATTCTATAAATTTTCTAAAATCACTGAATCATACGCTTAAGAGAGCCTTTTAAATGCTACACTTTTTTTTACTGGTTTAAGGTTGAAACCCCCTCAATTAAACCTATGACCTTTTGAATCCTGTCTCCATCCATCAGATAGGAGAATTGCCCCCTTGCCCTATTTAGTATTCCAGAGAGAAAGTTTAGTGGCCTGATTTCTTCTCTACTTCCTTCTAGTTTCCCTGTTGATAGTTGCTAAAATATCATTTAAAAATCATGTTGTTTCTTGTGGTTACTGACAAAATGTGTTTTCCTCAACTAGCTTACTCTAAATTCTCTATACTTCAACAAAACAAATTACCTTTGAAATATATGACTTTTCAGCACAATGTATATGCAGGAAAACAGATGAGTGATTTCACAATACTTGTGAGTTTCTCTAAACATAGCAGTTCCCTGAACTGCTTTGTCCTTTTGACATCTGACAAAATATCAGCAGCTTCTATACATTTTTGACAAGTGGTATCTCCCCCTTCCTCTCCTTCTACCCCACAGTCATCATTTCTTCACTTTTACCATAGTTTCAATACTTCATTTTGCACTTGTCGAAAGGTGGATCTCTTATACTCCTTTCCCTTTCTCGCCTTCAAATGTTCCTTCTTGATCTAATCCTGAGTGATAAAGAGGAGAAACTACAATTTAAGTTAATAATCAGCAAAATACTTTCCTCTAAACAATGCCATAGTGGACATTTATGGATAATATGTTTAGAAATTTTTCAGTATTACCTACGACCCTTTTTCTTCTTGAAAAAGAACTAATGCAGAATAGTGATTTGACCTTAAGTCTAAGATATATCATTCCCATAAATGTTTTTGACACATTGTTTATTAATAGCTAAGAAAAGCAGATAAAGTCTGTATTTCTAGCAACAGGCCATTATAAAATATTTTAAGGTTCCACCTTTCACTATAATTTCTGTCTAATACATAAGATTCTCTATACAATAAAAAACTAGACGTGTTACTTAGTATATTAGTTTATTTTTAAAGTCCCTGAATAATCAAGTTGTTGAGTACCACAAAAGAATTTTTTCACTTTAATAACACAAACTCCTTGATGAGGATGACTTGATCAGTGCCTCTTATGGAACTAATTTCTTTCTCTCTCATACACACTAAATGCTTTGTTTATACTGCTAATGTAATACTCATCCTAATTCAAGTGTGGCTACCTCTGTTGCCCCAACCTCAACATCTAATTGGGATAGGGCTGTCATATGGCAGAAGGAGCAGTAAAACTGATATTAGAATACCTGGATTAGGGTGTTTTACTACTTAGCCCTTGTGTGACTTTACTGTCTCAATGATCCCTGCATTAAGACATGGAATTCTGTGCCACTGCCAAATGTGAAAGAGTTTGAGCCATGGTTTAGAAACTCAAAATATGTAAACGCTACAACACTTTTGGTGGGTGTGCAGCAGACAGGATAGAATATTTGAGATGAAACATATTGAACAAAAGATCAGTACAAATCTTAATAAATTACTTAAACTTCCTATTTTGTCATCTATTAGATATGGTGGTGCTTACCTCTCAGAATTGTTTAAGGCTAACTAAGATAATGTATATGAAATAGTCTAGTTCAGTGTAAAGAAAATGAATGATTTTTTTCTACTTCCTTAGATTGGAATGTTCCCTCCACCTCATTTATTCCCCCCTCCTAAAACAAACAAACAAACAACCCCACAAACCTCCAAAATTCAAACATCTTTCCATAAACAGCCCAAAGAGCAGCACTCTGCAAATCAACTTTTGAAACAACTTCAGGCAGTAAGGCCCCTTGGTTAACAGCACCGATCTTTTGGAATCAGAACAGACGACCAAGTTTATTTTTTTCATGGAGCACGATTTTATTTATTTATTATTATTAAATTTATTTATACCTATTTGAAATCAATTGTAGTCCCCATGGAGTTCCCACACCATTTCCCCAGTGCACCGATCACCCCAGTCCCTTGTACTTTCTGCCCTCATCCCCACCCTCATGATGCCTTTGAATTGACAGATGACCAAGTTTAAAAGGAAGCCTGCTATTTAGTAGCTCAATGACCTTGAACAAATGACTTATCCAGTCTGCTTCTAGATTTCCCATCTGTGAAATAAGATCATCAAGGTACATAACCTTATAGGGGTTTGTGTTTATTTGTTTTTAAAGTACTTATTTTTTTTCTTACATTATTTCTAATTTTGGGACAGTATTTAATTTCTCCCTGCAGTTGTACTCCGGGTAGTTTGCCCACCACCACAGCAGCGTGGTCCATCATCACAGTCCCTCGTGCTCTTCCCTCCGCGGTTTTGACCCCGTTCCCCTTCCCCTCCTGGGTTTTAAGTATTAAATGAGATGTGCACATGGAGGGCTTAGCTCAGTCCCTGACACTTAGTAAGTCCTCTACAAGTATTACGTAGTGCAAGTGGTAACAGAAACTTTTTTCTTCAGTAAAATGTCGATTAAAATGCTTACCCTGCCTCCCAGGGTTGTGGCAAAGTCACGACGCAAAATCGTTCAAGCTGTAAAGCTGAACAAAAGTGAGGGCTTAGTATATGCCTTTGAGATGTTTGAGGCGACGTTCCAACCTCACTTTCACAGTATATGTTTTTCCTGTACTGGAGCGGGGGTACTAATACCCACCGTGGGGTAAAAGGAAAAATAACAGTCACGTCTCCCAACGCAAGCAGCAGAATCCCCAAGAGCAGCCTGCGGTGCAGCACCCTCAGACCGGACCTCGACAATTCCCTGGAGTTCACCTCCGTCGCCCCCTCCCCCGAGCCGCGCAAGCGTACACAGATTTTGCGCCTCTTTCCCTCCCGCTCCCGCCTCTAGCGTCCCCCCGGCACCCCTCCCCCGCCGCCCGCCCCAGCACGCAGGCGCGTCTGCTCTAATCCTGTCCCTACCCGACTCCTCTCGCTCTTTATTCTGTGTCCCCTCATCTTCCAGCACCTCGGCAAGTTCACACTGTACTCCTGCGGGTGGCGGCGGGCGAGAGGTCACGTGATGAGCATCCTGCTGCCCAACATGGCGGAGTTCGACACCATCTCGGAACTGGAGGAGGAGGAGGAAGAAGCGGCCACGTCGTCGTCGTCGCCGTCGTCGTCGTCGTCGTCGGTGTCTGGGCCTGACGATGACGAGGAAGATGAGGAAGAAGAGGAGGAAGAGGAAGAGGAGGAAGAGGAAGAGGAGGAAGAGGAGACGCCGCCCCCGCCTCGGGTAGTGAGCGAGGAGCATCTGCGGAGATATGCCCCGGACCCTGTATTAGTGCGGGGCGCCGGCCACATCACTGTGTAAGTGAAAGGGGGCTGTGGGGCTCGCAAAGACTGAGATTTGGCCGCAGAGGGATGAGAAAGCGATCGAGGGGGCCTGTGGCGTGGGGGAGGGCAGACTGAGGCTGTCCCCCACTCCACTTGCCAGCGCTCAGGCCCTCGTGCTAGGTGTGCTGCCCCTCCCAGCTTCGAAATTGTGGCCTCAGGGAGTGTGTGCAGTAGTAGTCATAAATGCGGTGGCATTAATTGAATGAAGCCAAAACCTGCAACTAAGAAAGGACACCTGGTCTAAATAGGGGAGACAGGTGTAAAGGAAGTAAGGAGGATGCAAATGTGATGCACCAGCGCCTGGTAAAGAGTGAGTTTAGGACTAGGAAGTTAGGGGGTTGGGAGCCAATGGCATTGGAGTAGGGGTGAGTCTCCTTGCTTCTGTGTGTACCCGCAAGCGGATACACTTAAACTGCAGGATGTATTAGAGGATTCTTTGCTGCTAAGATTGGTGTCCAGTGGAGCACGGCGACTGCTGTGACATATGACAAGACATAGGCTGGGATTCTTCAAAACAGAACATGATATATTTCGTGAATAATATAGAATATCCACTCACCCACGTATTCGTCCATCCATTCTTCCTCTCTGATCCTTATATGAATGAATGCAATGATCCTGTCAATGCCTTGATCACTTCTTATTCTGACCTTCGGAAATACCGTACAATTAGACGTTCGGGTTGAGAGGAAGCTATGAAAAGTAAAACGTACAATGGACTGAGAGTGAGGGCGCCTGGATGCTAGTCTCAGCTGTGTTTCTTTCTGGCCCTATGACCTTGGTCAGGTTACTTCCCATTTCTGAGCCTTGATTTTTCCACATGGAATACAAGGAGTCTGGGCTAGATGGTTTCTAAAACCTTTCAGCTCTGAGATAATTTAACATACCTTGGGAGATTTTGTTTGCTCAAACATTAAATATGCAAATGTTAAATATATGTGGAAATTAGTCCCCCAGGAACTGCGGATGATTTCTTGAAAATTTATTCAGAGTGACTTTTCTTAAAAATTGAAATCTTGATCCTATTTGGGAAAAATATAGGATAGAAGAACCTCAGTAGTTGCAAAGCAAAAAAGAGAAAATTTAATGTTCTCTGGGCTTTATAGCGTGCTTTCTTTTTTTATGTGCTTAGACTAAATACTTGGAAGTTTCAGTATTGTGTCATGTTCATCCTCTTAATTATGGGGTTTTTTTTACTGCATTTTCAAAATAGGACTATTAAATCATGCTGCCTCTAATCTTGATAACGACTCCCTACCCCCAGTGACTTTCATTTGAGTGCATTTTATCTGAAATCGCTTATTAAAATATGCACCCCTTCCCCATCATATTAGCTTTTAGTTTTGACATGTATTTTTATTGTAATTTTTGTGTGTGATCTTTGCATGAATGTACTAAGAAAGGTTTTGAAATTATGGGCGGGTTTTGGGAGATTTTTAGACCTGCTTTTTATTAGGCAATTTTAACACAATTTTTCTTGGTGCAAGAATTTTGTAGATAGCCTACAATGTTCAGATGCCAGCTTACTGCGCTGTTTTACTTCCATTCCTTTCATCACTAGGGAGACAATTTATTACTCAAACTAATTGTAATTCTAGCACCAAAGGTTATTTTCATGAAGATTATTTCCTGTGCATGAACAAAAAAGAAAAGGTTTTTTATCCCAGTCTGTAATTTCAGACTCCGTCATTATTTTCTAAAATTCAAGGAAATAGAATTTAAGTTCCGTGAAACATTTTCGTTTCCATACTACTCTTCACACAACCATAGTGAGGTGCTTACCAACCTATTTTCAGATAAAAGCAAAGCACTGATACTTGCCATGCTCAGGCCCTGTGAATGATGTGATATCCCTTACAGCTTAAACATTCTGGAATCCTGAGTGTGCAGTAGAATTCATAAATGCTGGTAGTAACTGTTGGTACTAATTGAGTGAAATCAAAACCTGAAAAGTAGTAAACTAGTTCTTGAATAGCTATCCAATGTATATACCTTAGAAAATTAGTTACTTGTGTTGTACATATTATCTCCCCTAGAAAATACATTGATGTTAAATGTCTCTAAGATTTTGAAAAAAAAAAAAAAAGATTAAATGTTAAAAGAAAGTTACTGGATCTGAGAAACTGGTCTTTCAGTAGTAGTAAAACCTTCCTTTCTCAGGCAAAGTAAGATTCTTAGGAAGTGATTAATTCTAAAACATTCAAATGTCAGCTTCTGTTTAATCTTTTTCTGGCATGGGAATATTAGAGTTCCTGTGTCTACAAATAGTTCTTATTCTCTTCCCCACCCTTATTTTTCCCCATTGTCTATGCAGTCTTCTGTTCTGTAGAGGACTTTGTTTCTTTTCTTCTTCTTCTTTATTTATATATATTTGACATGAATTGTAGTCCCCATGGACTTCCCACCACCATTTCACCCGTGCATCATCACCTCAGTCCCTTGTGCTCTCTCTTCTCTCTCAACCCACTCCCTCCCCCTTTCCCACCAAGTGTCCCCAATTTGTCCTTGTCTTTTTGTTTTTGTTGTGTTTATTATTATTATTATTATTAGTGTTGTTATTATCTTTTCCTACCTGATGGTTTCCCCCCTAGAAGGAATATAAGGGAACTTTGTGTTCTCAGAGTTTAAAATTGGAGAACCATCTGCTCAAAGAGTATACCATAAACCCAGTATTTTCCCTCCCCAAATTGGCTCCCCATATTGAACTGTGCATTCCAGTTGCCCCATTTCTGACCCTTATACCATCATTCTAATCTGCCAGAGCATTATTTCAAATCCTTGAGTCATTTTAAGTTTTTCTTCTCCTTGAATTGCCCTGTGCCCTTCTGTCCAGAATTATTTCACCATATCATTTGAAATGTCTATTAGATTTTCATATTCTCCATTTGTACCATAAGTACCACTCTAGTTCGGGTTACTGTCACCTCCTGTTTGAATTGTTTCCAAGGTCTTCCACTTGTCCACACTCACATCCATCCTGCGTGTTTGTGCCAAACTAATTTCTTAAAACACAGTTTAATCATGTCACTTTCCTGCTGAAAAGACTGCATTGGCTCTACATTAGGTCTGACTTCTTGCTTTCTTCCTCCAGCCTCAGAGGTTAAAGTCACTCCACTTGTCCAGCGCTCACCCCTCCATTTGTGTCTTCCACATGCTTCTCTTCCAACCACCTCCTAGAACTTGCCTCATCAGGCAGCCCCCATCTCTCTAATACTTCCTCCTTCTGCCTTTCTACAGACTTAGCCTGTAAACACTTTCAGAGTCTCTAATTCTTTAAAACAGATTAAAACAAAAGTCCTTCCTAGAGCTACATTCCTCTTTAGGTTCTCTTCCTCCCTTCTCCAAATTTCTTGAGAGTAGCTGCATTCACCATATCTATTTCCTCTTCACCCATCTGTAATCTGGATTCTGTGACCATGACCACAGAGTAACTGGCCCCATTAAGGTCACCCTCTTGTAAGTTAGTGGGCATCTCTCATTGCTTATCTTTCTGGCCCTCTCACTGCATATGACACTTACAATGACTCTTTTTTTCTTGGAGCATTCTACTTCAGGGGTTCTGAACACATGGGCCTTCAGAATTTAGACAGACCCCAGAAAATGGTGCAGCATGAATAATAATGAGGCCTTAGTTGAAATGGAAGGTAGATGCCAAAACTATTCAGATTCTGATTTTAAAAGAAAACAAAAACACTTTGCCAGCCAAATAAATGTAGGAATTCCTTGGCCACTTCACTTCTCTGGTTCTCTTCTTTTTTTTTTCCTGGCTATTCCTTAACTATTTCATTCATGGGTTTTTCTTCCTCTCTTGTCCCTCAAAGACCAGGGTTTTGTTTTCAGTTCACTATTCTTCTCATTCCCTTCTCTTCCTAGATGATCTTACCTTGACTCTTGTGGTTTTAATTATATGATGACTCCCAAATATGTTTCTTTATTCCAAACTCTGCTCAATATCTTTTTCTGGGCTGCTTCACCTAACAGCCTACCATCATCTTAAATTCAACATATTCAAAATAACTCATTCCCCCCACACTCCTTCACACCCTCAACCTAACCCCAACTCTCAAAGGAGCCCTTCGATTTCTGTTTCTCATCTCAATTAAGTGTACCTCCACCTACCCCATTATTCAGTCTTGGTTACTCTTTTCCACTCTCACTTCTCACAGCTAAGCAAGCAATCAGCAAGTACTAACAATATTATTACCTAAAAATTTCTTTTCCTCCATAGCACCACTGCTCTGATTCAGGCTCCATTTACCATCCTAACTAGTTCTCTTTCCTTTATCCTTATCACCTTCACATTTATTTCCCAGCTTGTTGCTAAGTAAAGACACCACTCTCCTGATTAAGAATGTTCTATGGTTTTCCCTTCATCTGCAGGATAGAGTCTAAGCTCTATAAATGGCACATAGAGCCAGAGCCTGCCTGTCTGTCAAGTCTAAGCTGACATTTTCCCTTACTGTTTGTATTTTCCAGTTCAGGGCATGCTGTTTCTTATTTCTTTGCCTCTGCTCAAGCT
>JAGFMF010011449.1:43111-55398 GCA_019455555.1 Galemys pyrenaicus | reverse complement strand
ATGAAAAACTAGACGCATTCATAGGAACATGGATGGAACTGGAAGGGATGATGCTCAGCGAAGTAAGTCAGAAGGCAAAAGAAAAATACCAGATGGTCCTCCCCTAGGAGGAATATAAGGGATCCAAATAAGGATCAAGGAAAGGAATAAGAACAATAATAATAATAATAACAATAAAGACACAAACACCAAAAATGAAAAGACAAGGACAAACTGGGGACACTTGGTGGAGAGGAAAGAGGGGGAGGGTTCAGGGCAGACAGGAGCACGGGGGACTGAGGTGATGGTGCACTGGTGATATGGTGATGGGGAATACATGGGGATTAAAATTAATGTCAAATATATATAAATTTTTAAAAATGAAATAAATAAATAACAATTCAGATTATTAAAAAAAAGAAGACGCCTCTATCACTTTGCTGACTTTGTGACCTTGGGCAAGCCACTTTGCTGAGCTTTAGTTTTTATGTGAAAAATAGACATGGTGATGATAATATCTTGCTTCTTAAAAAGATTAAATGAGAGAACATCTATAAAGCTCCTAGTATGCAGGCACGTTAGTGTTTATGGCTGATGTTGACCATTCTTAATCAGTATATTCCAGTTGGCAGTCCTGTTGTTTTTCCAATTTGGTCTGCTCACCAGCTTTCAATTTTGAATTGCTTTTGCTACTTTTACATTCTTCTGAGTAATTGTTTATTCTCTGGTCCCACCAATAATATGTCTGATTGACTGTTGACCTTTTCTAGCTCTCCTGAGGGATAATGTAAAGTCATTCCATATAATAGGTAGTTGGGGATAGTCCCTGGCTAAGTTACCATTTAAAACCATGTGTTCACTTAATGTTCCACCTTCCTATCGTGATCATTTAGAATAATTTACAATTGAAATACTAGAGAATTAATTAAAGAAAATGTGAATTGAAACACCTCCAATGGAAAACTTTTTTTATGTATTTCCTTTGATAATTCTACATGTGGTGTCTAGGCAGTTAGATCCAGCTTTATTGTTGGTTTAAAAATTTGAATTACAAGTCCAGGAAATCCCAGAATATAAATAATAAAAAAAATATGTCAGAGAACAGAGCTCGGAGGCATACAAATTACCCTTCTTTGAAATTCACCAGTTTTTGTGCTTCAGGCATCTCCAGAATATTTCCTCATACCTCTTCATTTCTTCCTAAGCCTTCTAAAACTAAAAACTCAAAAAAAACACCAAAAGACAGTACTTTTTTAAATTAGAGTTTAAGGATGTTAAGTTTCTTTTGCTGTGCATCCACAAAAATTATCTGAATGTGAGTTGTTCTTAAAGATGCCCATTCTTTCCAGGTGGCCATTTTTTCTGTAGCATGTATAATAAATGATCGTATATTTATTCTAGTTTACATTATTTAAAGTAATGCAAAATTTCTCATGTATTAGATGAGGTATAAATAATGATGTGATAGGTTTTGGTGATGAAAAAACATTAAAGGGAATTCTAAAAGTCTGCTGTTTTAAAGTTAAAGGGTGATAGCATTGGTTTTATTCATTTTCTCTTTAATGAGATCATTTTTCGGTGGTAGACAGATTCTAGTAGACATTGTTTCATTTGTATAGGTTATTTTATATTATCAAGGTGTTTCTGTGATAATTGGAGGAAAGCAAAAAAACTAAAAGGTAGTAGCTAAAATAGAAAAATGAACTTACCATTTACAAAATCTGTCTTCTGGTATGAATGGGATTCTAAATGACTTACATATAAACTAAGCAAAAATTACACCAAGTAAATTCTGAAAACCAGAAGCCATTTTGACAAACTTTGTGGCTTAGTATTAATTTTTAGCTACTTATGTGTTAGTGCTTTTAATGCAGATGTAAAGATAATCTTTTATATTAAGTGCAGCAAATGTTGTTTTCCCATTTCATTAAAGATAAATCCTCTTGCCGTGAATACAACATATCCAGCAGGTGTATACACACAGATTCTGGTAACCAGGAAATGAAAGAACCAGAGAACTAGAGAACTTTAGAAAAGATGTGAAAGCTTCTTTGCATCCCTCAGCTTGAAACAATTAAATGATGTTTGGGGGGAGATTAGTGTAGAGTGTTGGGGATTTTAAGCCATAAAATCGACCTTTACTATTGTGATCCAGTCTGGCAAGTGATTGATAGGGTTGTTTTCTCTATGAGTGAAGAAGGCAAGTCAGTCCTGCTGGTATTTGCTAACATTTTCTTCCGTTGCAGAGTTCCTTACATCCTGTTATAAAATATTAATGACCCTTTCTCCCACCTTTATGATATTTTTTTTTCTTTCCAAGAAAGTCAAAAGGAATTAAATGTTTCTTTACAATCTGCTATGTGGCAAGAACACAAAGGGCCTCCCTCTAACCTTCATTAGTAGAGATACTTAATTATATGGAAGTAAATGAGTAAAATGTTATTAACTCTGACTCCACATAGTTAAGTAAACTTTTCTTTCACAATGTTTAAAATCAAGAGGTTAACCAGTTCTCATTTCCTATGCCTTTATGTCTTATTTTATGACTTTTACTATGATTCAAATACAGATTTATTTCAAATACAATCCTGGCTTCCATTTAAAGTCAAAATGCAAATTTCATTTTATTATTTGGAATTCGAGTAAAAGTTTTTCTTTTCAATATACTTATGGCTTCAAAAAATTTTAATTCTCACTTTAGTAACCTTGATATTTTAATTTTTAATTTGCCTATGGTGGAAACTGAGACTACTAAATATTTAAAGTAGAAATTACTGACAGAAGAAAAATTGCCACATTTTAGAACAATTTTGTTAATTCATTCCCAGAAGCAAATAATAAAAGACAAATTTATATACCTTGGTGCATAATTTACTTCATTCACATGTTTTGAACAAAAGACAAGCTCTACTTTTCCTCTTTTTATTCTCTAGCTTTAGTCTTCCTCAGCCGTCTACGCACTATTCTGCCTTGGTAGAAATAGGGCTTTCTTTTCACAGGTTCTTATGTACACATTTTTTTACCTTTTGGATTGATTGATTTCAGGCTTTAACCTCACTCTGCTTTTACTTATTATCTGAACTTACATACTTTTAAATAAAAATTTTGCTTTGTAAATAAAAAGTAAAATTTTAAATAGTAACACATAAATTTGTAAATGGACAGATTTTAATAATCTTATACTTTATATGAGATCATACCAAGATTTGCTGTTAACTTTAAAAATGTGTTAGTGTTTCTGTACACACAATTTAAAGAGAATTAATAGTAATTTTACAGATTAGCGCTAAATACATAAATTTAAATACATGTTTATATATATTAACATATATAATAAATATATGTTTTCTTACTTTAACTTCCATCTGGTTGCTCAGTGATTCACTAGGAAGAAAAGGTTGAATATTGCTGTTAGGAATGTAAATCTTAAGATAGCAATTTGGAACCTTGCCCTTAAAGAATATTCTTTCTTCTCTGAAGAATTGAAGAACTGGATGTAACAAGTTGTTTTTTTAGTTATAATAGAATATACAGCAAAGCTGTGGAGTATTAGTAGTTGCCTGATCAAACCCCTTGCCTTCAAGTAAGACAGCATGCAAAAGAGAGATTTTTCTTTCTATACATCTAATCAGAGATATAATTCATTGGCTTCCTTTTCAAAACACTCCAGTCAGGAAGTATTTTTCTAAGGTATTTTCATTCCCTGTAAAGTACATAAAACCAAGATGATTATTCTTATTTTATAGATGTCACACTAAAAAAACTCAGGAAATTTAAATGCATTTGCCTAGGATTTTTTATAGCTAATAAGTAACTAGACTCCATGTCTATGTTTGTTATCTATTATGCTTAGCTTGTTAGTGTTTCCTATTTTCAATTATAAGGCATGGTTCTCAGAATTCATTTTCATTTTCCCCCCAAATATTTCAGCATTTAATCAGAATTCTTCTTGTTCTATGATTGTCTTTATGTTATATTGTCTACAGTCTAGATGGAGAATGAAATTAGATTACTTTCCCCATGTAAATATAGTTTTGAATCTTATAGTTTTAACAGTGGCTGTTGGTTAACGTGTTGGGAAGAAAAGCGAATTTTATGGATTAAGCATTGTTATTGGATGGCATAAATTGAATGGCATTCTAATGAAGCTAATATAATTGCTTAATGTTTTAATCAAGATGGTGCTGATTTCTGTGGCCATGTATCTTTATAACATCTGCTAATAGGTATTTATTTTATAGTATTGATTCTGAGAGTGTCTGTTAAAATACAAGATGTAATAAATTGATTCCTCTAGTACAATTTTTACTTGGAGGTGTTGTAAATCTCTGGTGTTGATACCAAACATGCTAATGGATTTTTTGTTTTATAACAGTTGATTTTTCCTAACAATTTCATGATTTTTGTTTACACAGCCAGATTCTGGATCCCCACCCATGGAGTTTATAGTCTTGATAGCTTTCTAAATGAAAGGAAATCATTTTGTGATCAGAAATGTGATTTCACTGAAAGCAAACTATTTTGAGTGTACCTTTGAATCGTATGACTTTCAAGCAAAATTTTTGGTGTAAATCTAATTACGACTGTCGTGCTTTTACCTTTGAACTGACTTTGTCATTGTTTACAGAGAGGCACAGGCAGCCACTTCCAGGAATGGAGGTAGTAGGTGAAAGTATTTAATTAGTATATTTAAGGATCTTTTCAACTTTCAGATTTACCAGAGTCATGAGTCTATTTTATGCTGAACATCAAGACTTTTTTTTAATACGATCATTCCTCCCTGTGTATTGTTAGTAAAACTTGTCCCTACAGAAATAGAAAATTTTAAAATTGTTATGTTGTGAGTGGAACACGTGCACATATAGAAGAGCAGAAATGTAACCCCAAAAATTAAAATAAAATTGTCATCAATTTTGTTAACAGTTTTATTTTGCCAGAAAAGGTTTGAGAGTTGCCTTTTTAAAAGGAATCGTGAATATAGTCAAGGTCTAATTTTAGTTCTGTTTACTATGGTAGTATTTCTATTGTTATGTTATGCTTCTGGTCTTACTTAACTTTTAGTCAGAGTGTCTGGAGACTATAAATAATATTGCCTTAATAATTGGAATATTTGTTAGAAAACTGCTTGAAGGATATCCTTTAGCACCAACTTTATTGTTGGTAATTTGGGGAGATAGTTTTCAAACATCAGAATAAGTTCTGTAAACATGAAATTATATTGTTTTGCTTTCTACTATCTTCTAAGACATACTTCCAAGAAGTATTTATAATAAGGCAAGCATTTTCTTTAGGTGGTATAGAGATAAATAGTTTAAAGCTGCCAAAAAAATGTTAAAGATTGTGCCCTTGTTGTAGGTGGCCCCAGAAGAATTTAAGACCAGCATTGGCCGTGTGAATGCATGTTTGAAAAAAGCTGTCCCAGTCAATGTGAAATGGCTGCTGTGTGGTTGTCTTTGCTGCTGTTGCACGCTGGGTTGCAGCCTGTGGCCTGTTATTTGTCTCAACAAAAGAGTGAGTAACCATTTTATTGTGTAGTAATAAGAGTTTTGAACACTTACTATGGCCTTATACGATAACATGGCTTATTTAATTCTTATTAAATAGAAAATTCTTATTAAATCACTAGAACAATGCTGTCCTTGTTCTAGTGATAAGGAAAATCTGGAATGGATATTAAGTCATTTATCCAAACTTTAACACTTTCTCACTTAATGATTTTAAATAAGTATACTATAACTGAGTATTTAAGTAAATATAAGGGTAACTGGCCACTTGTTCTTTTATAAAACCCAAAGCTGCATAAAGTTTGTGTTAAAGTATTCCCAAGCTACAGATGTATGAGAAGCTTCCTCTGTTCTGAAGAAAGGCATGGGATTTGGAGGGGAAACTGCTCAATCTGAGGGGAAACTGCTTAGTCTGACATTCTAACCTGTTATTACTAGTTATGTCATGGATTTAAGATTATCTTATCGCATTTAAATTTTTATTTTAGTCTTAGTAATGTTTTTTTCCCAGTGTAAAGACGTCTTTAATTTTCTAATTGAAGTTCATGAGAAACATTAATTTATTTCATGTAAAATATTTCCCTATACTACATTGATGATTTCATGTAAGCATTTAAATAATAATTAGCCTACTGAACCATATTCAAACTCACAGCACCTTCTAGAGGAGTGATGCATTTGTTTCAAACCAGTCATTTTCCCAGTAAGTACTCTCAATTTATTCCTTTCTGATTCTTTCTCCTTCCTTTCTTAATGTCCACTTCAAAACACAAATAATAAAATATTGCCACTGACAGCTTTTTGAATGGAAAAGTTAGATATTTTATTAACTCCCTTAGTAACTACCAGTAGGTCACAATTTTACTTTAAATAGAACTTAGTTCCTTATATCTCAAAATATTTACAATATTCTCAAATGGCTTCTATAAGTTAAAAAATTGACAGCATAAGGTTTTCCCTTGTCCGATTTTACTTTTAAAACTTACAGATAAATTACTCCTGTACATCCCCATTATTTTTATTTTTAATAAGATTTTATTGATTAACCATTCTTTTGCATAATGATGTAATTTTAGGTGTACAGCTTCACACCTCAACATATGCACATGCTCATTCACCCGCCACCAGTTCCAGTACCACTACACTATCACACTATCCCCACTTGCCTCTTCCTCCCCTTCACCTCTGGTAAACACCATAATTTCACAGTTTAAAAGTTATTTTTGTTGTATTTTGCCAGTTTGTTTAGTTATTTATATTCCACAAATGAGTGAAACCATCTATCCTATAACTGTGTTTCATTTTATGATTTATTTCACTTAAATATAATCAATTCAGGTTCTTCCATGTTGTTACAAAAGGGAAGATTTCATCTTCTTTAATAGTTTAGTATTATTCCATTGAGTATATATATATATATATATATACACAATGTCTTTATCTAGTCATCAGTTGATTTAGGTTGATTACACGCCTTTGCTATTGTGAATAATGCTGTTCGGAACATAGGAGTGCATACATCTTTTCATGTTGTTACTGTCATGTTCCTTGGGTAAATACCTAGAGGTGAGGTCATACAGTATTTCTATTTTAAATGTTTTAAGGCCTCTTCATACCACTTTCCATAAATGCACTAAATTATATTCCCAACAATAGTGCTGAAGAGTGGAGTAAGTGTTCCATTTTGTACACAACCTTTGCCAACACTTGTTTCAGTTTTTTTGATACTGGACAGTCTCACAGATGTAAGGTGATGTCTCATTGTGGTTTTGCTTTACATTTATCTTACAATTAGTGACACTGAGCAGATTTTCATATGCCTGTTAAGGCCTTTTTCCATTTTTTGACTGGGTTGTTTGGTTTATGCTATTGTTGTTGAGTTTTATGAGTTCTTCACATATATATATATTTTGAAATTCAAACCCTTGTCAGACATGTGACATGTTAGTATCTTCTCCCAGTCCATATGTTGCCTTTTTGTTTCTCATAGAACAAAAGCTTTTTAAGTTTGATGTCCTCCCATTTTTTTACTTTTACTTTTGGTTTCCTTGTTGTTAGAGTTGAATCCCCAAGTATATCTTTAAGATTGATGTTCAGTGATATATTGCCTGTGTTTTTCTACAGGTATTTCATGTTTTGAGCCCTTATGTCTAGGTGTTTTGAATTAATTTTTGTGCATGGTCTAGTTTCATTGTTTTGCATGTAATTGTCCAAGTTTCCCAAACCATTTGTTCAAGAGGCTTTCCTTGGGCCTCCCTGGTGGCGCAGTGGGTTAAGCAACGCACTGTGAAGCAAACCGCAGCCACTGCAGCACAAGTTCGATCCCTGCTGCCGGCAAGGGAGGGGCCCCACATGGCACAGCAGACCTCTCCTGCTGTGCCCGCTGCTCCCCTCAGCAGTATGCTTCTGTTGATCTGCCTGTTCTGCTCCCCGCTCTCTGTGGTGAATCCTCTCACCCCCCTACACCTCTGGCCTGTACCCCAGTGCTTGTATGCATAAATAAATAAATCTTTTTAAAAAAAAGAGGCTTTCCTTTCGCCATTGTATATCTATGGCTCTTTAGTCATAAATTTTTTAATTAATATTTTTTTATTTATATATATTTGACATCAATTTTAATCCCCATGTATTCCCCATCACCATATCACCAGTGCACCATCACCTCAGTCTCCCGTGCTCCCGTCTGCCCTCAACCCTTCCCTTCCCCACTCCCCACCAAGTGTCCCCAATTTGTCCTTGTCTTTTCATTTTTGGTTTTTGTGTCTTTGTTGTTATTATCATTATTGCTCTTATTTTTTCCTTGATCCTTATTTGGTTCCGTTAGATTCCTCCTAGGGGAGAAACCATCTGGTATTTTTCTTTTGCCTTCTGACTTATTTCGCTGAGCATAATTCCTTCCAGTTCCATCCATGTTCCTATGAATGCATCTAGTTTTTCTTTTTTGATTGCTGAATAGTATTCCATCATCCATATATATGTGGTTTTATTTGTGGACAATTCTATTCTGTTGGTCTATGTTTCACTTTTCATTCTAATACTGTAGTGTTTTGATTATTGTTCCTATGTAGTATAGATTGAAAAAAGGAAAGTGATGTACCCATCTTTTTCCTTTTGTGTTATCATTGGTTTGGCTATTGGGGTCTTTTGTGGTCCCATACAAACTTTAGAATTGTTTCTCCTATTTCTTTAGAAAAAGCCATTGGGATTTTAATAGGTATTGCATTGAATCTTTACATTGCTTTAGGTAATATGGCCACTTTAACAATGCTTATTCTTCCAATCCATGAACACATTATGTTTCCATTTCTTTGTGTCTTCTAACAGTATCTTGCAGTTTTCAGTGTATAGGTTATCCACTTCCTCTGTTTTGTTTTGTTTTTAATTTTATTTATTTATGCACATAAGAGCTGGGGTACAGGCCAGAGGTGTGGGGGGTGAGAAGATCCACCAGAGACAGAGTGGGGAACAGAACAGGCAGACTGACTGAAACACACTGCTGAGGGGAGCAGCAGGTGAGGCAGAAGAGGTCTACTATGCCATGTGGGTCCCCTCCCTGACCGGTGGCAGGGATGGAACTCGTGCTGCAGTGGCTGCGGTTTGCTTCATAGTGCATTACTTAATCCACTGGGCCACCTGGGAGGCCCCTCCACTTCCTTTGTTTTCTACCAGGTGTTTCATCCTTTCTGGTATATTTCTAAGTGAGATTGTTTTCTTTTTCCTCTAATTCATTGTTTGCATACAGAAATGCAACAGATTTTGTGTATTGATTTTTTTTCCTGCCGCTTTACTATATTCACTTGTTATTTCTAGTAGTTTTTCCTCAAAATCTTTAGGGTTTTCTATGTATTTTATCATATCCTATCAAATAATGATAATTTTACTTTTTTCCTATTTTGATTCCTTTTATGTATTTTTTCTTTTTCCTAATTACTCTGGCTACCACTTTCAATACTATGTTAAACAGTAGTCGTGAGAATGGACATCCTTCTCTTGTTCTTAATATTAAGGATAAAGCTTTCAGTTTTTCACCACTGAGTATGATTTTAACTGTGACTTTGTTATTAATGGCCTTTATTATGTGAGATACATTCTTATAATTCCCATTTTATTAAGGTTTTTCTCACAAATGAGTGTTGAATCTTGTCACATTCAGCATCTACTGAGATCATCGTATAATTAAATTTTATCCTTTTGTTAATGTCATGAAGGACATTGACTTGCATATGTTGAACCAAGCTTCCAACCCTAGAATGAATCCCACTTAGTATGTATGATTTTCTTAATGTATTCCTGGGTTTGATTTGCAAGATTTTGTTGAGGATATTTACATCCATGTTCAGCAGAGATATCAATCTATAATTTTGTTTTTTTGTGCTATATTTGTCTGGCTTTGAAATCAAGGTAAGTTGGCCTTATAAAATATGTTTGGGAACAATTCAAATTTGTTGAACAATTTCAGATAGGTGATATTAGGTCTTCTTTGCAAGTTTGGTAAAATTTATTATGATGCCATCTGGTCCTGGGCTTTTGTTCTTTGGGAGAGTTTTGATTGCTGTTTTCTGTGGTTTTGATTTGTCTATACAAACTACCTTTTTCACCCTGGTTCAATCTTGGAAGATTGTTTGATTCTAAGAATTTGTCTATTTCTTCTAGGGTGTCCAGTCATTGTAGTCCTTATGATTCTTCATATATCTTTGCTATCTACTGTAACTTCAGCTTGTTTACTTCTGATTCTGTGTATTTTGGCTTTCTCCCTTCTTAGTGAGCTTTCTTTTCTTACTGGTGCTCTCTCTTTTATTTATCCTTTTAAAAAACCAGCTCTTGGTTTCATTGATCTTTTGTATCACCTTTTTAGATTCTATTTCATTTATTTCTGCTCTAAATTTTATTATATCCTTCCCTCTACAGACTTTTGGTTTAATTTGTTCTTTTTCTAGTTCCTTCAGATATATCGTAAATAGTTTGAGATGTTCTTATTTATTGATGTGGGCCTGTAGTGTTATGAACTTCAGTCTTATTATTACTTTTGCTGAATCCTATAGGATCTAGTAGTAGATGTCTTCATTTTTGTTGGCTTGCAGAAAAATTTTATTTTTCCTTTGGTTTCTTCATTGACCCAAGACTTATTTCAAAGTATTTTGTTTAATCTCTACATGTTTGGGTTTCTTCAGTTTTATTTGTTTGTTTGTTTTATGGTTGACCATTGTAATCAGAAAAGATGCATGATAAGATTTCATTCGTATTATATTTATTGAGGCTTCTTTTGTGTCCCAGCATAAGAGCTGTCTTTGAGACTGATCCATGTGTACTTGAGAAAAATGTACATATTACTTTTGGGGTGGGAAGTTCTATGTATTTTCATGTGACATACATGCTCATCTAATCCCTTATTTCATTTTAGATCATTATTTCCTTTTCTTTCTGTCTGGATGATCTATCCATTGATGTAAGTGGTATGTTGTGAACCCTACTATTACTATGTAGCTGTCAGTGTCTTGCTTTAAGTCTGTTAACAGTTGCTTCATATATTTAGGTGCACCTGTATTGGATGTGTAATTATTGATGATAGTTATACCTTCTTGGTGAATTACCCTTTGATCAATATATAGTGCCCATATTTGTCACTAATCACCTTTTTGGCTGAAAATCTAATTTATCAAATATGAGAATAGCAGCTCCTACCTCTTTCTCTATTATGGCTTGAAATATCTTGCTCCAGCCTTTCATTTTAAGCCTATGTTTGTCTTTAGACCTGATGTGAGACTTTTGTATGCATACTATGGATAGGTCATGCTTTTTTATCCAATCTGTCATTCTATATCTTTTAATTGGTGCATTCCAACCATCCACATTAGAGTGATTATTGACATATGAGACTTAGTTACTGCCATTCTGTCTTTTAGTTTTTTTTGGTTGTTGTTATTTTCCATGTGTTTCTTTTCTTTTCTTTTTTTTTATATTTTAAAAGAATGGGTTTCTTAGAAAAAGGAGAAAGAAAAAGAGAGGCAGAGATCTCCCTGGTGGTGCAGTGGGTTAAGCAATGCACTATGAAGCAAACCTCAGCCACTGTAGAATGAGTTCAAATCCCTGCCACCAGCTGGGGAGGTGACCCACATGGCATGGCAGACCTCTCCTGCCTCACCCGCTGCTCCCCTTAGCAGTGTGCTTCAGTCGATCTGCCTGCTCTGTTCCCCACTCTGTCTCTGGTGGATCTTCTCACCCCCCACACCTCTGGCCTGTACCCCAGTTCTTGTATGCATAAATAAATAAATATTTTTTAAAAAAAGAAAGAGAGGCACAAGCATAGTCACAGGCAGGCAAGAGAGCTGCCTATTTTCCATGCCATTCTACCTGCCTTTTCATTTGGATGGCTTTCCTTTAGTGGTTCTCTCAGTTTCTTCAATTTTCTTTCTAGTGTCTGTGCTTCAGATTTTTATTTTGTTGTTACCCTGAGGATTGTGTATCAAATTTTCTCTATCTAAAATAGTCTTTTTTGTGTTGATATCAGCTCATTGTCATTGAACTATGCAGATCCTTTCCTTCCTCCCCCTTAATGTTTTGTTGCTGTCTCATATTCTTTTTTATACTTCTTACTCTATTACTGTCACCTTGCTCGAAGTTTTGTGCGCCTTCGTTTTTCTTTTCATGTAGAAGAACTTCTTCCAACATTTCTAGAAAAGGTCTGGTGGTGGTGAGCTCTGTTTCTGTTTGTCTAGGAATGTTTATTTCACTATCATATTTGGGCTTTTTTTTTTAAAGATTTATTTATTTATGCATACAAGAGCTGGGGTACAGGCTAGAGTC
>JAGFMF010011449.1:25475-42977 GCA_019455555.1 Galemys pyrenaicus | reverse complement strand
TGTGCTGTGCTGAGAATGCCTCACAGTGCATTGCTCAACCTGCTGCGCCACCAGGGAAGCCCCATATTTGGGCTTTTTTACTTATTTGTTGTTTTTAGGAAAGCACTTAAGCATTCAGTGACTCCCTCCCTGTGACTTGTAGCCATCAGAACATAACCTCATCCCCCACCCCAATCCTCTCATCAGCTCTTGTGCTGAAGAACTTAGCCTCCACAATGACAGGCTGCTTTAGGAACTTACCCTTCCCCAGAAGTTTGTAGTAGCTCGATCTTATCATACCAACAATTGGAGCAGCTCTAGTCTTTTTCAGAAGCATTTATCTATGTTTGTTCCCTGACCAAGGTTCATGGTGGGGCAGAAGCTCTGTTCCTCTTTATATGGTAATGCCTGGGTAATTTGTTGAAGTTGATCCTGTGGTTATGCAACTGCCAGCTTTACCCCTGCCTCCTGGGTGCTTCCAGTGCTTGTTGATATGGCTGTGGTCATAGCTTACATGGCCCCGAATTTTCTAGATCTTCCTTTTTTTGGATGGCATGTTGATGGCCAAGATGAACGAGTCTCTCTATTATATTGATAATTTTGGAGTAGAATATTCTTAACTGGCAGTTTTATCTTTTAGAATTGTGACTGTAATATTCTACTCTCTCCTAGCATCTAAACTTCTGAGAAGCATGATGAAACTCTGATCAAGGTGCCTTTGTATGTTAACATGCTTTTTTTCTTTATTTCTGACTTTGGATAATTTAACAGTATGTCTTGGTAATTTTACCAAGAAATGTTTAGAAATGTGGGAGTTCTTTCAGCTTCCTAACATCGATATTTAGTTATTTCCTAAGTTTGAGAAGTTCTCAGCTATTATTCCTTTGAATGTGGTCTACCTTCTCTCTTCACCTTCTAACATACCATTCATCCTGTGTTTCTTCAAAAGGAGTCTGATAATTCTTACAGAGTTTATTTTTCCTAAATATTATTTCTCTTTCACTCAGCACAATATACATTTTTGTCTTTTCTTTCACTGGTTCATTCCTTTGGAAACTCCTTGCTCTACTTTACATGTTTATCTTCATTTCATTCAACATTTCTGTGTGTGTGTGTGCTATAATATCTTCGGTCTCTTTAATGAATAACCAACTCCTCCTGCCTTTGGATCTTTTCAAAGATTAACCTGCCTTTGTGTGTTTCATTATGATTCTATGACTTCATTGAGTTTCTTCATGATAGTTATCAAAAATCTTTATCAGGTCCTTAAATTCTGTGTCATATGGATTTCTGGACATTCATTCTTCTCTTTCAACGTTCCCAGCTGTGTTCCTAGATTCCTTGTTTCTTAGGGACCTGTGTTGCCTTATATATTTTTTTTCTGCTTGAAGCACTGTGGCTTTAGTTATGTTTGTTTATCTTTATCTTGGCAGCAGGTGGGGACTGAAGGTCAGTAGGACTCCAAACTCTCAGTATCACTCTTGGTGGGAAGGAGGGAGGGCCAACCCAGGCAGAGAATCATCTACCACCTCTTCTCCCCTCCGGTCCAGACCAAGCACTGATTACAGCATGGAGCTTGTGGGGCCACGAGGCCCCACCTTGTGGCCATTCTTCTTTGTAGTGTACAGCATGTCACTCTCTCTGTTGACTGTTCATTTCCTAAGAAGGAAGATGGGAATCTGCCACCTGTACTGCTAACAGCCAGATTCTCCATGTCTGAACAAGGGGGTCCCTGTCCCCATGTACATGTAACTCTGCACTTCACCCTTACTGAGAAGATCTGTGTATTACACAGGTTGTGCCTGCCTGACCTCCAGTTTGTTTGGCTGATAGGAATAGCTACTGTCCTGGCCACAGCTCCTTTTCCTTCTCCCTATTCTGCCACTATAGTAAGCCACCAATCTCCCACTTCAGAGGAAAATATCTGCAGGGCAGTCCCCCTACACAGGTGATGAGCTGGTGACATTTCCTATGATCAATAGTAGATTTCTTCTGGTAGTACTTAGAACAACTTCCTGTTCTACCATGTCATGGGTAGAGTCCATTCCCATTATTTTCAAAGCTTCAATGTGAATTAATTATTGTTTTGAATTTCTATTACATAGATATCAATTTCTATCACACAGCAAATTTCAATTAAGAGATTTTATGGTTTTATATTATTAAAATGTATCTTTTTTCCACTGTCCTAAATTATTTATTGGGTAAAAATTTTATAAATATTACTCATTATTAGCAGTTTTGATGGGGCTGGAGAGTATTGCACCTTCTCCAAGCTGCAGGACGAGAACAACCAATAGTGTGGTGGAATTTGTGGCCTTCTCCAAGACCTTGGCTCTTGCAGCCTGCACATGTCAGCCCCCACATCTCCTGTGCTTGTGGACTGGTTCAGTGATTGAAGGCTTTGACCAAATTTAAGCTAGTTAACACCATGATGGCCGAGCTTGCCATTAGTTACACCCTCAGGAGCTAGATGTTTACATCCATGACAATGATATGAATCCAGTATATGATAAAACTTTGCTTGGCCCTATATCCCACCCTATGGCAGCAGCACACCCTGAAAAGGCAGCACATCACATTGGATTGCTTGTTTCCCATAGTTTCTGAATGTCCTTGTAATTGGCCATCCTGACTTACCTGATAGCTGCTGCCAGACCTGTTTTTTTCCTGATCACCTCTTTACTCTTTGCTTATCTATTTATTTCAGTTTCTACTGAAGTAACATTGATTTTTAACATTATATATGATTCAGAAGTCTTTGCATATTTATTAATACTTTCACTAGCCTGAAATAGAAGCATTTTTTCATATGATTTTACTATGAGCACTTCTGACAGAATATTCAGTAGAAAATGAGATTAATCCAGATGCTGTGATTTCTCTATATGCTCCATTGCTTAGCTTAATTAGGAGTCATACTGAAGGTGAGGTACCAGTGTATTCTTATTTCACAAATTTGTCAACTTAAAAAAGTTTCTTTAGAATATGTTTGTAAACTATCATCTTATGGACCAAATTAAGTCTACTGTGATTTTTTTAACATTTTAATGAATTGCTGACATTTAAAAATTGGAATAAGTAGGGGCCTCCTTGTTGGCATAAGGGGTTAAGTCTCAGCACTATATTTTTCTTTTTTTGTTTTTTAAAGATTTTATTTATGCATACAAGAACTGGAGTACAGGCCAGAGGTGTGGGGGGTGAGAGGATTCACCAGATACAGCATGGGGAACAGAACAGGCAGACTGATTGAAATATACTGCTGAGGGGAGCAGCGGGTGAGGCAGGAAAGGTATACTGCATCATGTGGGTCCCCTCCCTGGCCGTGGATCGAACTCATACTTCAGTGACTGCAGAAGCCACAATGTGGTGCTCAACCCCTTGTGCCATCAGGGAGGCCCAAGAAAATTATTGTAATTTTAAATTTATTTATTACATCATTGTTCATTTTGTACAGGACTTGATCTCTCCCTTCAGGTCTAGTCCTGGTAGTTCTCCAACTACCATGGCACCTGTGCACCATCACCCTAATCCCTTGTGCTCTTCCCACCCCTGTTTTGACCCCTCTCTCCCCGTCCCCTGCTGTATGTCTGAGATCTATGGTCAATTTGCAAGTTTTTGTCTTTTTCTCAGATGTAGAAAATTAATTTTCCCTCTACCCTTCTAGGTCCTTGACGGAGACACCTCAGTAATAAAAGACTAATTAATAGGAGGAAAACAAAAGTTTAATAACATGTATAACATAGGAGAGACCCAGGAAAACTAACTCTTCAAAATGGCCTAAGCTACCTAATTAAATAACATCTTCTGGGCCCTCCCTGGTGGCGCAGTGGGTTGAGCAGCGCACTATGAAGCGAACCGCAGCCGCTGCAGCATGAGTTCGATCCCTGCTGCCGGCTAGGGAGGGGACCCACATGGCACAGCAGACCTCTCCTGCCTTGCCCGCTGCTCCCCTCAGCAGTGTATTTCGGTTGATCTGCCTGTTCTGCTCCCTGCTCTGTCTGGTGGATTCTCTCACCCCCCGTACCTCTGGCCTGTACCCCCGTGCTTGTATGCATAAATAAATAAATCTTTAAAAAAAAAATAATAACATCTTCTGTTAAAAACAAAGGATGTTGTAGGGAAGGGAAAACCAAAAATGGAAAGTTACTAGGAAATGCACCAGCACAAGAAGCAAGAATATGGTTCTTAGACAGATTTAGGTTGCTGCTTTCTATACTGATATAAAATATATTTGGCCATTATCCTCTTCCTGGTTTAGAGTGGAAGGCACCCTTACAAATTAAGATTTCTCCAGTCACCGTAAATGTCTCATAAATGGATAATTTCTCAGTTTACATGGCTTTTCCAATGTCTGCTATTTCTCTATTTTTTTAAGCCTATAATAATCTTTATGCCAAAAGACATGTTTTGGGGTGGGAAAACTCTGCTCCCCTTCAATATTCAGACTTTCTTATAAAAATACAAATATCTGGCAATATAGGATGTGTGTGTGTGTGTGTGTGCACGAGTGTGTAATTCATCCTAGCTCAGCAGTGGTTGCTCCCTTTAAAGAGGTTGTGGAGCCTATGGTTTACCACAGAATCACCCCAAATTTACATTATCTGCCTTGTTTTATGTACTTATGTACCTACATTTTGTAAACACTATGTTGTCAATGCAGTAGGCAATGAAACACTAAGGACATGCTAATAATCTTGTACAAGGCACTGTCTTTTCTGGATCCTCAGTTTTCTTGCCTACAAAGTCAGGATAATATTACTTTTAAGGTGGCTGTGATGAGGACTAAGGCAGCTCACTGCTTTTTTGTCCACATGAAGAAATTTAAAAATACAATTAAAAATTTTCATGTTTTCACTACCGTCCCCCTAATGTATATGTAGACTAAGTTGTAATATTGGAAAAATAATTAGCATTCAGATAGCCCAAATTCCTTAGTTTACAGGCATGGAAACAGATGAATCTTTCTGAAGAAAGGTGCAGTGACTTCTTAGATTCAAAGTGTCATAGTCAATGACACAACCAGAAAAATAATCCTTTTTTGTGTGTCTTTTTTTTTAAATAAGAGTATACTTCACACACTTTTTTTTAACAAATTAGATGAAAGAAAATAAATATAGATCAGGGCACACAGAGCTCCTCCTAGTTTCTCTTGTATCTGGTAAAATTTCATGACTGCATAATATATAAAATGCATGGACAGAGCTAGAAGGGATTATGCTCAGCAAAATAAGTCAGAAGGCAAAAGAAAAATATTGGATGGTTTCACTTCTAGGAGGAATATAAGGGAACCAAATAGGGGACCAAGGAAAAGAATAATAACAAAAAAATAGCATAACAAAAAGACAAGGACAAATCAGAAATACTTTGTGTGGTGGGGGAAGGGTATAGGATGAGGGCAGAAAGAGCACAAGGGACTGAGGTGATGGTGCACGGGTGGAATGGTGGTGGGAATTGGGGACCACAATTGATGTAAAATATATATAAATAAAGAAAAAGAGGAAAAAAATACTACTTTAGCTGCAATATAGAAAAATCTCATGCATTTTTACATGTCTTCATATGTGTTACTATCAAAAATCACATATATTGTGTGCCCATTGAAATAGATTTATAATTATTTTATGCATGTCTTATAAATCATATTACAAAAAATGAAGTTCCAAAACAAAAACATGCCAATATTTGCTGTTATATTTACTTATGTACTTACTTTCAGTGGTATTCTTTATTGCATATGACTTGAGTTATTGCCTGCTATTCTTTTGTTCAGCCTAAAGGACTCCTTAGCACTCCTTACAGGCAATTCTAATAGCGATGAACTTCCTTGGTACTCATTTATATGGGAATGTCTTAATTTCTCCCTTCTTTTTTGAAGAGAGTTTTGTCAAATATAGAATTATTGATTGAAATATTTTTCTTTTAGCACTTAACATATGCCAGCCCACTGCTTCTGGACCTCACGGTTTCCAATAGACTAGTAATAGACTGGTAATCTGATTAGGGATCCCTTGTACATAACAAGTTGCTTCTCCCGTGCTGTGCCAAGGTTTATCTCTTTGTTTTTGGGGGTTTTTGGCTTTTTTAATAGTTTCTTAGTATGGATCTCTCTAAGTTTACTTGAAATTAACTGAGCTTCTTAGAGCTTCATTTTTCTGAGTGTGGACTCAAATTAATGCCTTGTGTCATTAGCTTTCAACCTGAAGAGTTTCCCATAGTATTTCTTTTAAAGTAGATCTGTAGGCAATAGATTCTCTCAATTTTTATCTAAGAATGTCTTCATTTCACCTTTACTTTTGTATATATCATGTTTTAATTGACTGTTTTTGATCAATTTTAAGTTTACAGAAAAAAATTAAGAAAAAAGTGCAGACAGTTCCAAGATACCTCCCTCACCCAACCCCCAATTTCCTGTTATTATTGCACTATTATAATACAGTTGTTAACAACAGTAAGCCACTAGCAATACATTATTATTAATGTCTGTGGTTTATATTTGAGTTCACTCTTTGTATTGTATATTCTATAGGTTTTTCCAAAGGAATAGTGACATGTATCCATCGTAACAGTACATGTAGAATATTGGTTTTACTGTCCAAAATATCCATTGTGCTATACCTGTTCACCTGTTCCTCCCCCACCCGCAAATCCCAAGCAATCACAGAACTTACAATTCTCTCCAAAATTTGCCTTTTCCAAAATGTCATATAGTTGGAATATAAGGGTCTAGTCTTTTCAGATTTGACTTCTTTGGCTTAACATGTGCATTTAAGGTTCCTCCGTATCTTTCTGTAGCTTAATAGCGCTTTTTTTGCTGAATGATACTCTGTTGTGGTTTTTTTGTTTCGTTTTGTTTTTCATTTTCTTTGCTGAGGTAACATTGGTTTACAATATTATATATGATTTAGGAGAATATATTCACACCTCCTAAGATGTATGTTACCATAACACCCCACCATCAAAGCGTCAATAGTCTACCACAGCTGTTGGGCCTCTTACCCCTTTGTTCCTACCTTCCTTAGCAGCCTTAATTCTGCAGTCATATTTCTAGGGTTTGCTTTGATTTAGTTTTGTCAGTTCCTTTGGTTTTTTTTCCTTTATATTCTACATATGAGCGAAATCATCAGGTATTTGTCTTTCTTCTTCTGACTTATTTCACTTAGCATATTCTCCAGTTCTATCCATGTTGTTGCATATAGCAAGAGTTCATCTTTTTATCACTGAGTATTATTCAACCATGTATAATTACATCTTCTTAATCCTTTGCTCTGTCCTTAGACTCTTAGGTTGTTTCCATAACGTGGCTATTATAAATAGTGCTGCAATGAACATTGGAGTACATATATCCCTTCATATTAGTGATTATGTACTCATTGGGTAGATACCTAGGAGTGGAATTACTACTCAATTGTTTTGATGCACTACGGTTTATCTGCTCACCTATTGAAGGATATCTTGATTATTTTCAAAGTTTGTCGATTTTAAAGCTGCTACAAACATCATAGGTACATGGTAGCATACATTTTCAACTCATTTGGATAAATACTAAGGAGTTTCATTTCTGGATCATATTGGAGGATTATGTTTAGTATTTTAAGAAACTGCCAAACTGTCTTCTTTAGTGGCTATACTATTTTACATTCCTACCAACAATGAATAAGAATCTTGTTGTGCCATATCTTCATTAGCATTTGGTGGTAGTGTTTTGGATTTTGGGCCTTCCTAGGAAATATGTAATGGTATCTTACTGTTGTTTTAATTTGCAGTTCCCTAGAGTCATATATTATCGAGCATCTTTCTCTATGTTTATTTGCCATCTCTGTAACTTCTTGGAAGGTATTTCTGTTCACACCTATGCCCATTTCTTTTTTTTTTAAGATTTATTTATTTATGCATACAAGAACTGGGGTACAGGCCAGAGGTATGGGGGGTGAGAGGATTCACCACAGACAGAGCAGGGAGCAGAACAGGCAGACTGACTGAAGTACACTGCTGAGGGGAGCAGCGGGTGAGGCAGGAGAGGTCTGCTGCGCCATGTGATCCCCTCCCTGGCCAGAGGCAGGGATTGAACTCGTGCTGCAGTGGCTGTGGTTTGCTTCATAATGCGGTGCTTAACCCACTGCGCCACCAGGGAGGCCCTATGCCCATTTCTTAATTGGAATTTTTACTTTATTGTGGAATTTTCAGCATCATTTATATATTTTAGGTATTCATCCTTTATCAGATAAGTGTTTTGAAAATATTTTCCTCCCATCTGTGGCTTGCCTTTTCATAATATATTTTTCAGAGTAGAAATTTTTAATTTTTACAAAGTCCAGGTTATCAGTTTTTTTCTTTTATGTGTTGTGCCTTTGATATTATATCTGAATTCATTTCCAAACCTAATGTTTTGTCTTTTGTTATATTCTAGTTACAGACCTTTGGATTTTACATTTAGATCTATGGTCCATGTTGAATAATTTTTGTGAAAGTTGTAATAAGTTTATTGTCTGAATTCTTTTTTCTTTTTAATATGGATGTCTGTTCTAGCACAACTTGTTGAAAAGTCCTTTTCCCCATTGAATCACCTTTGATCATTTGTGAAATACTAGATGATGATATTTGTGTAGGTCTGTTTTTGTCTATTCTTATGCCAGTATAGTACTGCCTTTACTACTTTATAAGTCTTGAGATAGAGCAGTGTCAGTCCTCTGACAGTTTGCATTCATTTTTGTATTGGCTATTTTTTTTGCTTCTCCATTTGAACATTAGAATTGGTTTGTCCATATTAAAAAAAAATTGCCGGAACCTTGATTGGGATTGTGTTGAATCTATAAATCAAGTTAGGAAGAAGTAACATCTTAACAATATTACATGTTCTTCTTATCCATGTTCATGAAATACCTCTCCATTCACTTACATATTCTTTGATATCTTCTTTCAAAGTTTTGTTTATATAATGTTTACATCATATAGATGTTATAGGTTTTATTACACTTATGCCTGATGAACATTTCAACTTTTTAAATACTAATGTAAATAGTATTATATTTTTTATTTATTAACCTTGTATCCTACAGCTTTGCCATAATTGCTTATTAGTTTCAGTTTTGTTGTTACTTTTTTCGATTTTCTATGTAGACAATTGTGTCATATATGAAGACAATTTTATTTTTTTTTCCTTCTCAGTATGTGTACCTTTTATTTTGAATTAGTTGAATTAGTACCTTTTTGAATTTTGAATTAGTGCCTTTACTTGAATTAGTTAAAACTCCCAAACTGCTGTTGGAAAACAGTGGTGAGAGAGAATATCCTTACCTTGCTTCTAATCTCAGCTGGGAAACTGGGTTTCTCACCATTAAGTATGTTAGCTATAGGTTTTTTGTTAAGATGTTCAAGTTGAAAAAGTCCCTCTGTTTGTATTTTGCTAAGATGTTTTATTATGAATGGGTTTGAAATTTTGTCAGATGCTTTTTCTGTACCTATTGATACGATCGTGTGGTTTTTCTTCTTTAATATATTGATGTGATAGACTATATTAATTGATATTTTTAAAATTTCTTAAAGGTTTATGTTATTTACATACATACAAGAGCTGGAGTACAGGCCAGAGGTGTGGGGGGTGGGAGGATACACCAGAGACAGAGTGGGGAGCAAAACTAATGGATTGACTGAAGTACACCGCTGAGGGGAGCGGCGGTGAGGCAGGAGAGGTCTGCTGTACCATGTGGGTCACTTCTCTGGCTAGGGATCAAACTGGTGCTGCAGTGGCTGCAGATGCTTCATAGTGCAATGTGAACCTCTTGTGCCACCAGGGAGTTCCCTAATTTTTTAAATTTTGAACCAACTTTGTGTACCTAGAATAAATCCTACTTGGTTGTGGTCTATAATTCATTTTTTACATTACTGATCTGATTTGCTAATTTTTTATATCTATCTAATGATAGATATTGGTCTGTAGTTTTCATGTAATATCTTTATCTGTTTGGGGGCTATAGTTTCTGACCAGTAAGTATGTTAGCTATATTCTTCATAGATATTCTATCAAACTGAGAAGTCCTAGTTTATTATAAAATTCTTTTTTAAAAACAAGAAAGATTTATTTATGCATGCATGCATCAAGTGGGGTACAGGCCAGAGGTGTGGGAGGGCGGGGTGAGAGGATTCACCAGAGACAGAGTTGGTAACACAACAGGCAAATTGACTGAAATACACTGCTGAGGGGAGCAGTGGGGAGACAGGAGAGGTCTGTTGTGGGTCACCTCCCTGGCTGGGGATTGAACTCATGTGGTAGTGGCTGGGCAGAGCTTCATAGTACTGCAGCTTAACCCCATGAGCCACCAGGGAGCTCCCTATAAAGTTCTTTTAATCATGAATGGATATTGGATTTTATCAAATGTTTTTCTGAATTTATTGATATAATCAAGATTTTTCTTCTTGAGTCTGTTGTTGTGCTTGTTACATTAATTTTTAGTCTATGTATAATTGATATATCACTTTAAATTTTTCTGTAGTTTTCGTAATTGAATTTTTATTATCAGTTTCATTGGTCTGCTCTAATTTTTTTTTTCTTATCTTGGACTTGCTTTGCTCTTTTCATAATTTTCTATGGTGCATGCTTATATGTTAATTTTAGGTCTTTCTTCATTTCTACTATATACATTCAGTGCTACATATTACCCTCTAAGTACTGCTCTCACTGCATTCCCAAGATTTTTGTAAGTTTTGTTTTTATTTTCTCTTAATTCAAAGTATTTTCAAATTTCTCTTGATTTCTTCTTGACTTATGTCTTATTTAAAAGTGTGCTTCTTTATATGTAAAGTTTTTTTCTCTCTAATTTCTTTCAAGACTTTTCCATGATTTTCTGCAGTTTGGTTTTTTTTATTTAAATTTATTTATTTATGAGTTTAACTAGATGTAGATTTTGGCTACTGTAGATAAGAATTGAGTCAACACTGTCATTTATGTTCCTGTTCGAGTCCCTGTTTTCAGTTCTTTTGGGTGTATACCAGGAGTAGAAATGCTATAGCAGTTATTTAGCTCTTGAGGAACCACTAAATTATTTTCCATTGGAGCTGTGCTGTTTTACATTCCCACCGGCAATACACAGGAGTTTCCATTTCTCCAGCTCCTCACCAGTATTCATTATTTACCATTTTATTGATAAATAGCTACACAAATGTACATGAAGTGGTATCTCATTGTGGTTTTGATTTTCATTTTACTAATCACTAGCAGTGTTGACCACTATTTCATATGTTTATTGGTCATTTGTGTGTCTTTGCCCATTTTGAAACTAAGTTGTTAGTTTGTTCTTGAGTTGTGGCAATTTTTAATATATTTGAACATATTTTCTCCCATTCTGTAAATTTCCTTTTCACTCTTTATAGTGTCATTTGATGCATAGCTTTGATAAAGTTCAGTGAAACTATTTTCCCCATTTTGCCTATGCTTTCAGTGTCATATCTAAGAAATCTTCACAAGTTCCATTGTCATGAAGATTGTCCTTGTGTTTTATTTTAAGGCTTTTTATCATCTTAACTCTTTAGTTCTTTGATCCAATTTGAGTTAATTTGTGTATATAATATGCTTTAGAATCCAGCTTCATTACTTTGCACATGGATGTCCAGTTTTTCTTCCAAGGTCTATTGAAAAGGTTTTTTTCTCACTGTATGGTTGGTAAATAGTAGTCTTTTGAGAGTACATATGAATTTTAGGATGTTTTCTATTTCTATCTAAAAAGTCACTGGGATTCTGATAAGATTACATTGATTTTACATGACTTTGGATAATATTGCCATCCTAACAGTGTTGTTCTCCTATTACGAACACACATGTCTTTGACTTTATTTAGGTCTTTGATTTTTTTCAGCAGTGTTTTATAGTTTTCTGTGTACAAGTCTTTCTTCCTTAAGCTTAAGTATTTTTGATGCTATTGTAAGTGTACTTTTTAATTACTTTTTCAAGTTGTTCAATATTATATAGAAGTGCAGTAGAATTTTGCATATTGATTTTGTGTCCTAAAATGCTGAATCTGAGTTAGACTAACAGATTTTTTTTAATTCTGTAGAATTTTCTACACATGAGTAGTGTCACTTGCAAACATATCATTTTGCTTCTTCTTTCCTTTCCTATATGGATCTCCTTTATTTCTTTTCTTGCCTAATTCTCTTTCTAGAACTTAGTAACATGCTGAAAGAAGTGGCAAATATGGACACAATTACCTTTTTCTTGTCTAGGGGAAAAACTTTCATTCTTTCATCATTTATATGATTTTTTTCTGTTTGTTTCCACAAAGAAAGTTGTCTATTAATGTGTGGCACCACAGAAGTTAGTATTCTTTTTTCTCTTTGAATTGTGGTCCCCATGGATTTCCCACCACCATTTCACCAGTGCACCATCACCTCAGTCCTTTGTGCTCTTTCTGACCTCAACCTACTCCCTTCCCCTTCCCCACCAAGTGTCCCTATTTGTCCTTGTCTTTTTGTTCTTGTTGTGTTTTTATTATTATTATTGTAGTTGTTATTGTTATTATTCTTTTCCTTGGTCGCTTATTTGGTTCCCTTATATTCCTCCTGGGGGAAAACCATCCGGTATTTTTCTTTTGCCCTCTGAGTTATTTCGCTGAGCACAGTGGAACTCCCATATGATCCAGCAATCCCACTCCTAGGAATATACCCAAAAGAAACAAAAACACTGATTCAAAAGAATACCTGCACCCCTATGTTTATTGCAGCACTCTTTACAATAGGTAAGACCTGGAAACAACCTAAATGGCCAAAAAAACAGATGATTGGTACATATACACGATGGAATACTATTCTGCAATCAAAAAAGATAAACTAGAGTCATTCATAGAAACATGGAAGAAGTTAGTATCTTAAAGAAAATACCTCTTCCAGTGGTGAGCAAGAAAGATTATATAGGTAAAAAAGTGATGCAAGAACATGAAAGGCGTGTGTCTGGGAAGGCAAAGGTGGTCTAAGGCAGTTAGTGACAGGATTATCAATGACCTTCCTGGAATGTTTGCTCTTTGTTACCCACTTAAAATGGCCCAGAAGTGTTTTGTCAGGCACTGATGTTATGTGCATCCTTGGAAGGAATAGAAATAATTTTATTATAAAAGCCCTGAGGAATGTTGGCTTTGTGCTTTAAACTAAACTGATAAGTTAAAGGTTAAAGCAGGGTTTGTGCCATTGTCCTTGACTCAGACCCTAAAGTCTTCTTTAAAAGGGATTTTATTCATGAAATTATGATGATGAAGCTGGGGGTATAATCTTCTTAAACTGCTTCTTGCTGAGAGGGGACGCTGCCTTCACCTTAAGAGGGGTTTTGTGGGGCCTCCCTGGTGGCGCAGTGGGTTAAGCAACACACTATGAAGCAAACCTCAGCCACTGCAGCACAAGTTCAATCCCTGCTGCCGGCCAGGGAGGAGACCCACATGGTGCAGCAGACCTCTCCTGCTGTGCCCGCTGCTCCCCTCAGCAGTGTGCTTCTGTTGATCTGCCTGTTCTGCTCCCTGCTCTCTGTGGTGAAACTTCTCACCCCCCCCACCACCTCTGGCCTGTACCCCAATGCTTGTATGCATAAATAAATAAATCTTTAAAAAAAAAAAGAGGGGTTTTGTTTAGTGTGGCTATAAAAGAGCACCATGAAGAATTTTTGTGGTGCTGAAGTGTTCTATATCTTGACTTTATCAATGATAATGTGATTTTAACATTGTTCTATAATTTTGTAATATGTTACTGTGGGATAAAGAGGTATGTGAGATTTCTCTGTATCATTTCTTAACAACTGTTTTGAATCTATAATTATCTCAAAATAAAAAAGTTTCATTAAAAGAAGAAATACAAAGAAGGGTTTTGTTTTTAATTTCCATGTAAGGAGTTTTTGAGGAGACTGTGGCCTTGCCACCTAGACTGGCGACTGGGAAAGTAAGTGCTGAGAAGCTGCTCACAGATTGCATAAGCAATAGGCGGTAAAGAACAGTATTCCTACCCCAAGGGTAAAAGCTAATATGATTAGTAATTTTTGCCATCATGTTCCATTCTAACTATCCAATGAACCAAGCCAGTCATTTAAAGATTTTGATAAGTCATACTGAGTGAACACAGCCTATAAAAGATGTGAAATAATGGATGAATGGTCAGGGATATAGACATAGTATTCAGTACCTTAGTGTTGCAAATAGTTCAGTTAAACAGTTGTATCCAAAATCCTTAGGTGGGTGCAAACAAAAATCAGAGAGATTTGTATAAAGACAAAAGAAAAATAAAAATTAAAGGTTAAAGCAAACCATTGGTCCATTCAAGAGCTAAGGAAGCCAAATGGAGAAAATTTCTACATTCAAGTTCAAAGCATCTTCTGATGGGGTGAGAGCAGATAGTTATTTCCCTGTTTGCAGTTTGATACCATCAGTTATTTAAGAAAACAGCAGTAGTCATGTTAACTCACAGCCATCTTGCCATCTTGGTGATCTCCCTGAAGCTGACATTCCACATTCTCACTGTTTGTGTTTTGTTGTTTTTTTTTCTTAAGATTTATTTTTATTTATGCGTACAAGAGCTGGGGTACAGGCCAAGTCACAGGAGGTAAGCGGATTCACCAGAGACAGAGTGGGGAGCAGAACAGGCAGATCGACAGAAATACACTGCTGAGGAGAGCAGCAGGCAAGGCAGGAGTGGTCTGCTGTGCCATGTGGGTTCCCTCCCTGGCCAGGGATTGAACTTGTGCTGCTGTGCCACTGATGCTTCACAGTGTGATGTTCAACCTGCTGCACCACCAGGGAGGCCCCTGTTTGTGGTTTCAAAACAAAACAGTTTTAGCTTTCAATCAGTTGAAGCCAAAAAAGATTGGGAGAAAAACTGAAATAGTTTAGAAAGTCACAGCAGATATTAGAAAAATTGGGGATCCAGTCCAATTTACAAGTAAGAACACAAACTTCAGAAATAATTAAGTAGGCCATAATCTGATATCCACAAAAAGATGTTACTGAACCATGTTTTTTTCCCTACTTTCATTCTAATTCTACCAAATAATTACATTACAGTTCAGTTGCAAATTAAGTCTAGTTCCAATAAATTTGGCCAGCTTTTTGTCTTTTATAAGCACAATAGGAACAAAATATGACCATATACTTTTAAAAAAATATTCTTTGCTTAAACTTTTCATAAGGACTCTTAAATTGAGCTCTTAATGGCCTTTTTCTCAAGGACTCAGGACCATGCAGGGTCTCACCATTTAGACTTCACCTGCAATACCTGAATCTGCCAAGTGGCCTTTCTTGTCCTTTTCCTGATAGACTTGGAACTCTAAAAGCAAGGCATTCAAGCTGTCTTTTTCTTGAAGGCACTAAAATCTGTGTATCCCTGAAAGTAATCTGGTCTCAAATATAACATTCCAATCAAAGTATTAGTAATACAACAATGTTTCCAGTGGTCTGTTATAGAGGAGATATATAAACATCTTACTGATTTTATGCAAGTAAACACATTGCCTTGAAATAAAAATATTATCATTTCATATTTTGGGGGTGTTGGGAGAAAATAAATGTTTCAGTTCTTCTCACAAAAAGATGCAATTTATTATGAAAAATCACATTAATCCTTCACAGTTCATCCAGTCCCATGTAGCAAATCTCAGTCTCTTGTTCACAGTTTTTATAAGTCCTGTTTTTCCATGAGTTCTGTAATTTTTTTATCAGTTTTATGATAAACATTTCTGGAGTATTTGTCAGAGTCCTTTTCCTATGAATTCTCTAAATACAAAGCAGAATAAATTAAAGAAGAAATAAATAATAGCATCTGTAAATGGCAAGACTTTAAAGTGTTCATAAAATCTGATTGCGATGCAATTGACAAGGAAGTTTGCTCAAATCCATTACATACAATATTTTAGAATAACCACAATTAACCAGTGATATATTATACCAGAACATATTGAACTTTGTTTCACAGTTTTTATACCACTTATATATATGTATGCTAAAAAGGTTTAATGTTTCTCCTTATGACAGTGCTTCCCATGAAGTTTTAGCATTCCAAATTATCCTAATTTGATTAATCTCTTTACATAAGGAAAATAATATTATGGAGTATTTTAGGAGTCTTACCAAAACTGCCCATATTTTCTGCATCTCAGACTATTCTTTCTTAGAATTTTTATTTCCAGGGAGGTTTTGTCACTCACTTTAACACAGAGAAAATTTTATAAAAACAATACTTAGTTACCAGAGTGCCAAAGATTTAAAAAACAGATCTATTCTTTGACGATTCTCAACAGTGCTGACAGGACTAGATTTCTCTCTAGCTAGCTAGAGGCCTTAAAGAAACAGACCTTTAAATTACTTAAACAGTTTACCAGAAACAGACCAGTTTAAGAATACTTTTGTCGCTCAAGAGATTGAATAGATTTGCTTTCATATAAGTACACTACTGATATCAAAGAGTAATTTTTGGAAACCCTTATCACAAGTCATTTTTCCAAATAAATTTTCCTAAAATTTCTCTCATATTTCCTAAACCTTTGTGTTTTCCCTTCTCTTACATAATTTTATTTTATTTAACTCCTAATCCTTACAACCTTAATTTTCTAATTTCTAGATAGTATGCAGTTATACCATTGTCCCTTTAAATTGTAAGACTTACAAATAACATTTTATAATTTCTAAAACACATGCTTCAATTCTTCTAAGTGATGTAAGACATTTTACTCCTAGAGACTAAATATTTTGTTCCATTTCAAATGGAGCCAAAAAAATGTAAAAGTTGGATAATTTCAGTCAGATACTGTTAACAGGCAGAATTGAGGAATACCCTGGGCCCCCAAACTTGAAAGCTCTAAAGAGGTTCTGCCATCTGCCACATAAAGAAAAAAAAAACATTCTCTCAGTGTAAAAGAACTTTAATAGGGTAATGTGCATAGAGAGAGGGGAGAAGAGAGGGAAGGGGAATGGTATTCAAATAAAGCACCCAAAGTTACCCATTTCCTCATGGGTAAATGGCCTGACAAATAGGGTTTGCCCAAAGTACAGTTGCTAAGACCTGAGAACTTTCCTTAAGTCTAAGGCCCCTTCTGTCAGGAAAGGGGCAAAAGGGGCTGGGCAAGTATGAAACAAAAGGAGCAAAATCAAAGTACAAATCTAGGTAAATGACTGCCACTGTCAACCTCCCCATGACTCTCTCACCTACATCTCTTCCCAGTTTCTCTACATGTCTTTATTGAACGTGTCTCCTTCCATGTCCACCAAGTCCCTAGTGAAAGCCCAGAGCCGAGAAGGAAGCGGGAGTTCATCTGTCTGTCCCACATGCCTTCTTCTCTAAGACTCTTCTCCCAGTGTTAGAGTCAGAGTTTGTCTAAACGTAGCTGACTGAAACTTGAAAAATGACCTACAGGCCTTATCTAGTAGGTCAGCTGGTCCCACACCTTAGGCTCTCCTGAGCAGTTAAGGGCAGGGCGGATGAAACAATGTTATCTTAGAATGTGCACCCAGGTATGGGGCAGAAGCCTGAGCCCGCCCAAAATGGATCTCCTGTAAGTTTAAA
>JAGFMF010011449.1:4565-21763 GCA_019455555.1 Galemys pyrenaicus | reverse complement strand
TTGTCCATCTCTTCTAGATTGTTAAACTTGTTAGCATATAGCTGCTCATAGTATTGTCTGACTATTCTTTTAATCTCTTTTGAATCTGTTGTAATTTCTTCTCTTTCATTTGTGATCCTGTTTATTTGTGTTTTCTCCTGTTTTTCCTTCGTTAGCTTGGCTAGAGGTTTGTCTATTTTGTTTACTTTTTCAAAGAACTATCTTTTGGTTTCATTAATCTTTTGGATTGTTTTCTTGATTTCTAATTCATTTATTTCTGCTTTAATTTTTATGATTTCTTCTGCTGTTTTTTGGATCTTTTCCTGCTCTTTTTCTAGGTCCTTGAGATGCAAGATTAGATTATTTCCTTGAGTTTTTTCTTGTATGTTAATGTGAGCCTGATTGCTATGAACTTCCCTCTTAGGACTGCTTTTGCTGCATCCCATACATTTTGGAATGGGGTGTCCTCATTGTCATTCAGTTCAAAGTATTTTTTATTTCCTCTGTGATCTCTATAATCCATTCTTTTTCCAGTAGTGCAGATTTCAATCTCCATGATATGGGTGGGTTTCTTGTTCTCTTTTCGTGATTTACTTCTAATTTGATACCTTTGTGATCAGTGAATACATTTGGGATGATTGTGATCTTGCTGTATCTGTTTATGTTGTTCTTGTGGCCCAGTATGTATGATCCATGTGGGTTTGCGAAAAACGTGTACTCTGACTTTTTAGGGTGGAGAGTTCTATAGATGTCCACTAGATTCATGGTTTCTAAGTCTTTATTGAGGGTTCTGATCTCTGTTTATTTTTTGTCTTGTTGATCTGTCCATTGTTGAGAGTGGGGTGTTGAAGTCTCCTCTATGTAAGTGTTTTCTTTCAGGGCTGATAGCAATTTTCTGATATATTTCGGTGCTCCTTCATTTGGAGCGTATATGTTGGTGATTGTTGTGTCTTCCTGATGTATTGTGCCCTTGAACATTATATAGTGCCCATCTTTGTCCTTTTTAATCTTTTTTATTTTGAAGTCTATCTTGTCTGATATAAGTGTGGCTGTTCTTGTTTTGGTTTTTTTTTTGGTCCGTTGGCTTGTAGGACTGTTTTCCAACCTTTTACTTTCAGTCTATGCCTATCTTTTGTGTTTAAATGTGTTTCCTGAAGACAGCAGAAGGTTGGATTGTGTTTTTTAATCCAACCTGCTACTCTGTGCCTTTTTATTGCTGAGTTTAGTTCATTTACATTAAGAGTTAAAATTGTTATGCTGGCATCTTTGTTTGCCATGTTATCTCTTTTTGTTTTGTTTTTTCCTGCCTTATACTGTTCCTCTTTTTCATTCCTGGTGGTATTGGCTTTAGTACTTGTTGCAGAATTTTTTGGAGATGGAGTTTGATCATAATGAAGTTCTGAAGTTTCTGTTTGTCTGGGAAAATCCATACTTTTTCTTCGTATAGAAAGGATAACTTTGCCGGATAAAGAATTCGTGGTTGGCATTTGTTGTCTCGCAGTGTTTTGAATATATCCTTCCATTCTCTTCTGGACCGTAGTGTGCCCTCAGAGAGGTCTGAGGTTAGTCTGATAGGCTTTCCTTTGTATATTTTCTGTGTCTTTGATCTTGCCAGTTTCATTGTTCTTTCCTTGTCTTGTATTCTTGGAAGTTTTATTAATATGTGTCTAGCTGAGTTTCTAGTTCTATCAAAGAAGTTTGGAGTACGTCTTGCTTCTTGTATTTCTAGCTTCATTTCTTCTCTTAAGCTTGGGAAATTTTCCCTTAATATCTCCTTAAATATGTTTTCACTTCCTTGATCGTTTTCAGCCTCTAGTACTCCAATAATTCTTATGTTATTTTTCTTGATGGCATCTGAGATTTCTTGGATTGTGTCTTCACATTTTTTCCTCTGGACTTTTCTGTCTTTTTCTGTCTTGGTTCTTTTTGTTTCTGTATCTTCAAGGGAACTGATTCACTCTTCTGCCTCCTCCATTCTGTTTTCCCTATCTTCCTGTATTTCTTCCATTGACTTTCTTAACTCCTCTGTTTCCTTCTTCAAAGAGCTTATTTGTTCTACCATTTTGGCCACTAAGAGGCTGACAGTTCTCACTTTTCAAAAGAGAAAAGGATTCAAGAAAGAAAAGTCTCTTTTCATTGCATTCTTTAGCTTTACTTTAGAAACAAGTATGTTTGTAAAAGTCTGATAAGTCGGAATCAGCAAGGCTGTACCTTCTCCTGAGTTTAGTCAGGGCCTCAATAGTGTTAGGTATTCAAGATAGCTTTTGTAGTGGCTATAATTTTATTATTTCTTCTTGAGCCTGTTTTTCTAATTGCATGCACACATTTTGGTAATATACACCCATCTAAGGAATCACTTGCAAATACAGTGCCTACCTGCCTAAGATGCCAGTTTGAGCCAGAAACTTAACCTTGTAGACTGGGCTCCTTAGTCTAGAATTCCATAACCTGAAAACAATCAATAAAATCAAGACCCATCTAGCATGAGGTGGGAAGTCCAAGGTCCAGGAAGGACTCACCCTCACCAGGACTGTAGCTTCAGGGACCTGGATGAACTGTCAAAGGGCCCATGAGTACCCAGGCATGCTTTCCATTCTCCCTCTCCTCACATACCTCTAGCAGTTGTTCTGGGTCCCTTACATGTGGTCATCAAACTGTTAACTGAACAATAATCTCAAGTATAGTTTATTAAATAATCAAAGTGAGGATTCGACCCAGAATCCTATGAGAACTGTTCCCTACTGACCATGAAGTGTTACAGAAAAAGATCATTTTCTTCCTTTCCATAGACTCCTAACTATATTTGTTGCAGTTCTTCAGGATGTGTCCTAGGGGACCTTCAGCTGCTATGGTGTTACCCATCCTACTAGAAAGATAAAATCAAGCCAGCCTGTAAAAGTACACTAACCTGAGTGGGCTGAGGGTAAGCAAAACACATCAGTCAGGACAGTCTTTTGGCTCCTCACCTGGAGCCTACACACTGCGGGGAGCCAACAAAACATGGATAATTCCTGAACAGATGATAGTCTCTAAAGACCACCCCAGAAGAGGCAGTGACCCTGACCATTGGTTACCTCCAGATACTTAGCTGTCTGGACATCTTTGCAGGTCCCAGCCAACGTTTACTGAGTTATTTTGTGGAAATTGAAAGATGCAGTCATAGCCAAGGACACTTGCACAGAAGACACAGTTCTCATCCCCTAATAAAAGAGGTCTGGCACCTACAGGGATTAGCTGGTGATCCTTCCCAGTCCCAAAGGGTCATCCTCAAAGCCTAAGGAAAAAGGACCCTAGATAAAGCCTCAAAATTTGTTAACAGGGCCTCCCTGGTGGCACAGTGGGTTAAGCAATGCACTGTGAAGCAAACCACAGTCACTGCAGCAGGAGTTCAATCCCTGCCGCCGGCCAGGGAGGGGACCCACATGGCACAGCAGACCTCTCCTCTGTGCCTGCTGCTGCCCTCGGCAGTGTGTTTCAGTCAGTCTGCCTGTTCTGCTCCCCGCTCTGTCTCTGGTGAATCCTGTCACCTCCCTGGACTCTGACCTGTACCCCAGCTCTTGTATGCATAAATAAATAAATCTTTTTAAGAAAATTTGTTAACAACCTAACCAGGTCTTATCACCCATACTCAGAAAGCCAGACTGAACCACAGGATTGTTTCCACAAAGGAAGCCTTTTATTAACATGTTGCACTACCATGGGAGAACGGCAGTTAGTATTCAAAGAAAAGTCTCCAACATGTTATCCATGATTTTTTCTTTAGCCCAGAGCCATAGAGGGTGGGATCTTCTAATACTTAATATCTATTAGATTTGCCCACAATATGTTTGCCCTAAGAAGCTGGGGAGATGGGAACTGCCAAGTTTATCTGCTGTCCCATAACATAGATGCATGCCAGAAACAGGCACTATGCTCTTCACCAGCAGTCCTGCCTATTTTGTACAAGTGAAGTATAGGAAATGGTGTGCCCTGCTGCCACCACCCACTTGATATACGCTGTCCACAAGACGGAGTTTTGGAAAATAGGATCTCTTATTTTCACCAAAATTTCCCAGAACTATTCTACTCCAGGTTGCTGGGAGCTATGGGACTATCTGACAATCAGTTCCAGGTTTGCTAAAACAGTTCTTCCACATGGCAGAGTGGTAGAATAAGAGTGTAGTGCCTAGCACCAAAACCAAGGCCTCCCACTGTTCATATATATTTTTCATATATTTTGTTGACTAAATACTTTTTTCCAAGATCTCATCTTTTTTTTTTTTTTCAAAAAGCAGAAAAAAGTGCCTTTATTTTTTTTTTAAACATCCTTACTATTTTTCACAATATAGGATTTCTCCCCTAAGGTGTGGCCCTAAATGCTCTTTAATCTGTTGAAACCTCTGATCAATTTCTGGAGTATTTGAATGACTGGTCCTTACTAATACTGATAAGTTTAAAAGTTCTCACAAGAAGGAGGTCTTCCCGTGGCCCCTACTTCCATTCTGGAAGGGCTCTTACTTTCTTGATGGTCTTGGACACACAAAAGTTTTCATTTTGGTTAAGATAAATTTATCAGTTTTTAAACTATCTTGCGCTTTTTTGCATCATGTCACAAGGATTTAGTCCTATGCTTTCTTGTATTTTTCTAAGAATCTCACCTCTTACAATTAAGTCTTTGATTCATGCTGAGCTAATTTGTGTGTGTGGTGTGAGGTTGAGGTCCAAGTTCATCATTGAAAAAACTCATTATTAATTTTTTTGACTCATGAGCATGGATTATCTTTCTATTTGCCGGCCTCTTCTTTAATTTATTTAACAGTGTTTTTTAGTTTTCATTTTGTAGGTCTTAGACTTCTGTTAAATTTATTCTTAAATATTTTGTTCTTTATTGTGAATGGAATAGGTCTGTTATTTTCATTTTCATATAGCTTATGGCTGGTAAATAGAAACACAATTGATTTGTATTTGTTTATGCTAGTATTACTTTTCTATCTAGTGTAACAAATTTCAACAAACTTAATGACTTAAAGGAACACTCATTACTTCACAGTCAGAAGTCTGAGCACAGTAAGGTACAGTTTGGTTCTCTTACTAGGATCTTACAAGACCAAAATTAAGGTACTGGCAGGACTGCATTCCTCTCTGGAAATCCTGGGAAGAATTTGCTTCTGAATTTATTCAGGTTTTGACAGAAATCACTTCCTTCTTACACTTTCTGTGGTGGCCTTTTATATCTTAAAGCCAGCAGTGGTGGTTCTACTCCTACTCATGTGTCAAACATCTCTGATTATCCTGTCTAGTCGGAGAAAGTTCCCTGCTTCTAAGGCCTTGTGATTACATTGGGTCCACCAAAATAATTAAGGATAATCTCCCTATTGTAAAGGCCATATGTTTGGTAAACTTTGGTTACATCTGCAACATGCCTTATGCAATGTAATGTAACATATCCACAGGTGTAACACCAAAGGATGAATATGGAGACTAGAGTTCTACCTACTACCATCACATTTCCCATAAATTTGCTAAACTTTATTAATTCTTAGAGTATTTTAGTAGATTCCTCAGGGTTTTCTCTACACAAGATTATGTTTTCTGAAAATGAATACAATTTCACTTTTTCTTTTCCAATATTTATTTCTTTATTTTTGTACAATTGCTGTGGCTGTAACTTCTAGTACAATGCTAAATCAAAGCAATTGGATGAGACATCCTTGCCTTATTACTAATCTTAGGAGAAAACATTTTACCTCTCTCCATTAAGTATAATGTTAGCTGTAGGTTTTTCATAGATGACTTTACTCGGGTTGAAAAAGTTTCTTTTTACTCCTAGTATTTTTTGGATTTTTATCATTAACGGGTATTGAATTTTATTCAATGCTGTTTCTAAATTCATTAAGATGATCATACAGTTATTTTCCCTTATTCTATTAATATATTACACTGATTTATTTTTGTGTTCTGCAATAAATTCCACTTGGTATAATCTGTAAACCTTTTCTTACATTGCTAGGTTCAATTTGTAAGTATTTTGTTGGGAATTTTGTGTTTATTGTTATGGTATTGTTTCTTCAAATGTTTGGCAGAATTCATTATTGAAGCTATCTGGATCTAGGTTTTATTTTGTAGAAAGATTTTTAATTACTTATTCAATCTCTTTGTTACCCCTCTGATTCTGTTTAAAGAGAATCTACAAAGTACAATCACCAGGTATATGCTGTCTGACATTGTGGCTGATCTGACCCACTATACATGAACTCATGAAGTCATTTACCATTGATTGTTAACTTACATATTGAACATGTGGAATAGTCTCCTGCCTTGGTGCTTTGGGAATCACTTTAAATATAGCCTGGTTTCTAAATCATTTACTTTTAGGGAATAGCTTAAAATTTAATAATCTACTAACTTTTTGTTATTTGAAACCTTATAAAACTCTTCCAATAAGAGTAAAAAATGGCTACTTGTTAATTACGAAGGCTTTACTAATATATATTCTTCTTCCAAGTACGAGTGTTTGTGACCAGCTGTTTTAAATGTGTTCTTTTCGGTGGAATTTTTCATTTGAAATTCTTACATATGTTAGCTTGGTTTAGTCAATATATAGACCTTGGCTGACTGTTATATACAAGGATGTAGGATAGGAAAGCTTCCTATGAAGAATCAGATTAGCTTGGCATATTAAATGTGTATTGAAAAAGTAACCCGGGCCTCCCTGGTGGCACAGTGGGTTAAGCAACACACTATGAAGCAAACCGCAGCCACTGCAGCACGAGTTTGATCCCCGCTGCCTGCCAGGGAGGGGACCTACATGGTGCTTCAGACCTCTCCTGCTGTGCCCGCTGCTCCCCTCAGCAGTGTACTTCTGTTGATCTGCCTGTTCTGCTCCCCACTCTCTGTGGTGAATCCTCTCACTGCCCCCCCACACCTCTGGCCTGTACCCCAGTGCTTGTATGCATAAATAAATAAAAAAAAAAGAAAAGAAAAAGTAACCCTTAGTGAGGGTACACAAAAATCTAAATTAGGTCTATAAATGCACAACTACCAGTATTTTTAATGCTTTCACAATAGTCCAGTGAATGGACTCACAAGGCAGATAGTTTGTGCATATTTCATTTTGAAAACCGTATGTTAAATCCCTATTTGCCTGCATGTGTGTGTGGGAGGGGTGAGAGGAGAAATTATTATAACAGTGTAATGACACAAGTATTACCCTTCTTTTGGCAGTTTCAGGTACATTTTTCTAATTTTAATAGAAAAGAGGAGAAATAGTAGGGTCTCAGAGGAAGCAGGAAAATATAGGTACATACAGTTTACAAACTTCTTTAGTTCATCTTGTAACAAATACTTGATTCTTTATCCTAGACCAGAAGATCAATTCAGAAGTTGTTAGAATGGGAAAATAACAGATTATATCACAAGGTAAGAAAGTTTAAGCAAATAAGTGCCCATTCATATATTTGTATTATTAAATTTAAAAAGTGAAAATTTTTCATGCCACAGAAGAGTGAATTAGAAAACTAATACTCAATTTTTAATGTATATTTCTTTCAAGTTATTTTTAAATGTTGCGTTTTGTATTGGCACTTGCTCCTGGTTTCTCTCAGTGATCTATTCAAATGTATAGGTAATAATTATTATAAATATTATAAGTTAATATCAAAATTATTAACAAACTATCCTTTTTTAGCTTGCTTTGCACTGGAAGTTGACTAAAAGGAAATGCGAAACTAGCAATATGATGGAGTATGTAAGTATGTGGTTGATTTAATTACATTTTTATATTCCATCCGAAGTGTTCTATTTTACAGTTTATCATTTATCAAATACTTTTTTTACCTTTTTTCTGCTCAGCCTAAACTTTTGTTAGTTGAAAAGTAGAAGTTTCCTTCCACCTTCTTTAGATTAGTAGCCAATATGAAATATATTGAAAGCTATCAATATTTAGAGAAGTTTTAACTAGTATTCTCTGATGAAAACATTGCACAGCCTTAATCTTCTTTTAACATAGCTGCAAATTACTACATACCTGAACACAGCTGCTGTTGAACAAAGTGTGTCTAAATGTAATTCTTGTAAAAATCTGCATGAAATAGGAGTTAACTTCTGAATTTTGAGTTTATATTTCTGGCTTAACTGACATTTAACTTTTATAAAGAAACTAAAGGTTCTAATTGGTTTTACTGAAAGTTATGCACTCTTAATCCTAAAACATTAAATTCACATGTAGCTAGTGTGATAACATGCAAACAATATAACATACAAAACAATATAAAATTTATCGAAACCTCAAGTTACTGACACGTAGTATATATTTAATATAAACATTCAAGTTCTGGGGCCTCCCAGGTGGCGCAGTGGGGTAAGTAGTGCACTACGAAGCGGACCACAGCCGCTGCAGCAGAGTTTGATCACTGCCGCCGGCCGGGAAGGGGACCCACATGGCACAGCGGGCCTCTCCTGTCTCCCCGCTGCTCCCCTCAGCAGTGTGTTTCGGTCGATCTGCCTGTTCTGTCCCCGACTATGTCTCTGGTGAATCCTCTCACCCACCGTGACTCTGGCCTGTGCCCCAGTTCTTGTATGCATAAATAAATAAATCTTTAAAAAAAAATTCAAGTTCCATTTCATAAGTAAGGATTATTATGAATTCTTTCTCCACTTTATTTTTTTATTAAAGATTTATTTATTTATGCATACAAGAGCTGGGGTACATACAAGAGTCCAGGGAGGTGACAGGATTCACCAGAGACAGAGTGGGGAGCAGAACAGGCAGACTGACTGAAACACACTACTGAGGGGAGCAGCGGGCAAGGCAGGAGAGGTCTGCCTGCGCCATGTGGGTCACCTCCCCGGCCAGCAGCCCAGATTGAACTCCTGCTGCAGTGACTGTGGTTTGCTTCATAGTGCATTGCTTAACCCACTACGCCACCAGGGAGACCCTCTTTCTCCACTTTAAATAGTTTTGGGGGGAATATGCAAATTACCGCAAATTTAAAATCAACTATAGACAAACCTTATATAATTGTAATTTATATATTAAAATATTATATATATTAAACTTATATAAATTAATAGAAGTATATAAGTATCTTAGTTTTTTCTTTTATTTAAAATCTGTCTTTCATTAAAATGTTGTAATCAATTCATTGGGACATTTTACTATTTTTCACAAAAATTTGTCAGATAGTAGTAATCAGCCAATGTCAGCTGCTTTGATTGAAAAATATATAGGTAAAGGTAATTTTTCTAATCTGTATAATACAATTTTAATCCCTTCTACTCTGCTAAAAATGAAGGGAGAGAAGAAAGTTGGGAAGAGTAAGATATGGAGTGTGGTTTGCTCTTCTGTACCTAAATCAGTTTTGATAAATCAGGTAATAAAAGCTGTTAGCTGCTATACATAGTTATGTGTGCCAATGTTATTTGTCACTCTAATGATAACTTGTGATGAGTTCTTTCTGTAATTGTATATATTTTATTAATTTATAGTACAGGATCAAAATATAATCCTGTGAAAAATTATTATAGAATTTCTGGATTATATATAAATTATAGTAAATGAAAATTGTCAATATATTCTTGTTTGTTTTTATTTACAGGTAATACTAATAGAATTCTTACCAAAATATCCCATTTTTCGACCTGACTGAGGAATTTTATTCAGTCACTTCTATGTTACCTGTCATTTCCTACCCTTAGTGCCTTGTAGATGATTTTGGAATGAAGATGGCCTCCTTTGCTGTGTTCAACTTATTCTTTATAATGGTAGAATATTCTCCTCACTCTTTTATTTGTGTTTAAGAAGAAAATTTGCACATCTTTTTTTGTTGTTAAATGAGGCTTGTGTTTTGCACTCTCAATTTTTAAATACACACACATATATGTATGTATATACATATATATGTATGTACATATGCATATATATGTATATATTTATATAGTTGCCACTAAAGATTAAACATCAGTGCTGGTGTTTAAAAAACAAAAACTTGTTCTGAGCATGCTGCCTTATAATTTTCATACTCACTGTTTCTAAAGATGCATCATTTTTCTAGGTGACTTCATGCTCTGTAATCCCCACTGGACACGTAAATAAGCTTTTGGTAGGTTTTAGAAATGGTTTTACTCTTACCTGCTTTTAAAGGACATGCAATTAATAGCACTGTTTTTGTCCTGCACTTTGCTATCACTTATGTTAATAGATAAAGTATTTAAACTCCTAAAGACTTGTAAATATTATCTGTTTGCATAATGTAAAATGTGATATGCCATGGTTTACAGAATGTAATATTACTCATACTATATTGCCAAAATTCTGCATAGATTTTAATATGAATGAAGTTTGCAAGCGTCCTTTTGAATGTATAGACTGTTAACATGCTGTTTATGGCAAAACCATAAGAAACATGTTAAAATTTTCAGGTGTAAGGGTAGGTTGCCCTTTGTAACAAGTGGATTAAAATTGAAATCATTGTCTGAAATATTCTGCATTGCACCTGAAATCAAGAACCTTATTTTTTATATTAATTCATTAATTCCATTTTGTCCTCCATTCTCACCCTGAAAAGAATTCATTGGCTCTCTGACACATTTCACGGTCTCACTATTCTCATTTATTTCCTTCTGTATCCTTTTCCCCTTTGAAAATACACAATTATGACGTTTAAAGGGTGTTTCAAGATTTTAGCTGTCTCTGGAGGTATCTTAAACCCCCATGAAAGTCACAGCTAACACTTTTCTGGATATTCTGATATTCTACTTTGGGAGAGAGAGAGAAGTAATTGAGAAACTGAACCTAAAGAATATATATAGCGGCTGATTTACAATTGTTAAAATATTCACAATCCTCTTTTGAGGATCTTTTTTTAAATATTTGGATATTATTAATGAAGAAAGACAGATATTTAGATAAAATTAGTTTATAAATTCACCACACATATAGCCTTTTCATTGATATGTGCATACTTCTCTTCACAATTAAAATGAGTGAGAAAACCATATACTAATTCTTCTAGATTTTGAAATTTTAACATAATGAAAGCTTTATATGATGTTAATTCAATTGTAAATGTATACCTGTATGCAGACATTATTTGTAGTTCATAGTACTAAAAATAAAGTGTCTGGGACTGAATAATATTAACTTATTGTTTTTAGCAAACTTTAAGCAAACATTCATCCCAGTGAAGAGAACAATTAACTTCTTCATACAAGTTCATGCCCTTTAAAGATTCTTTTAAAATGTATTACTAATTTGAAATTCACAGTCCTGGATCAGAAAAATAAGAGGGAAAAAAGAGACATTATTTGATAAGTGACTATAATTGTTTGCACACTTTTCCACCTCTCTGTAGAACCCTATTACCCACATGACACCCAGCCACCCAGAATCTCTAATTTTAAATATATTGTGTGTGCCTGCAAATATCATTTGTCTGCTGCAAAACTGAAGGTGTATTTTTATAAACAAGGTAGAAATCTCTGAAAATGCATACCAGATGTCTTGTTATATAGCTAGAGTCAGGGCAAATTGTATTTGTGGTTCGTGTTCCAGCTACTATCACCAGGTCTTTATGCTTCAAACTGTGACTGTTTAGTACCAAAATTGGTTTCCAGTCTAATACAAAATCTGTCATTGTCACTGGTAAAATAATTCTATATGTAAACTGTAAAATCTTTTTTTTCTGTAAACATAGAATTTGGCCATGTAATGGTCATGGTAGCTTTTTTGCTGTATATAAATCACACTTGGTTCTGCTCAAGAACAGCAAAAAGTGGTCAGTTGTTTCCATGAAACAAATACTGAGACACAGGAATAGAGTGTATATGGTAAAGTATAATTCAAGTTATGATAGTATTTGTAATGAAAAAAAAACTTTTGCCAGCATGTGTAAACTTCATTATAAAACCTACTCTGATTACGCTTAAATTGATCATTTTGACGTTCATTATGCTGGTTGACTCATCTTATTTTTTTGAACTATTCAGAAAATACCTGAATTTCTTATTTTCTTTCTTGTATGACTGCTTTTTCAAACTGTTTTCCTTTGAACAGAGCTGTAGCAGTTGGGTATTTTGGATTGGGGGGAGGGTTGTTTTCTTTTCAAGGAAATTGGCAGCAGTGAATGCTAAAATGGCAGAGTACACTGTGGTCATTATCTCTCCCATCTATCCTCAGGATAGAACATACTTGGATATTTTTATCAAGTTAGTAAAATGATTTTGTGAAAGTTGTTTTTAGACTGACGAAAGTCATTTGTTAATTTCTTATGTAATATTCCTTTATGAAACCTGCTATGGCAGTTTCCAGAGAAAATAATGTGTATTAAGCCAAAGTATATAAATCTAAAAAAAACTTTGAGGTCACAAGTTAAAGCTGTTCTTTCTCTAACTTTTTTTATACATCTCCATCCCCAACTTCCCTTTTAAGTCCCTAAATTATATATAAGATGAACTAATCTTTAATCTTTTCCAGCTACTTTGTGTTCCCTTCTTCCCCTTTATTAATTTTAGGGGAAAAAAATCATTGTAGTCAAACATTAGAAGTAGATGGAGAAGTGCCTTGTCTATTTTGAACAAAGATGGCATTTTATGTTGAAGGAAGCAGCATTTTATGTTGAAGGAAGGTGAGTTGAAACCGCCTTTTCTAAGTGTAAAAATATTTCACTGGTGATTTCACCTATTATTTCTGTTGTTTCCTTATTTTCCTCTACTTATAATATTAATGACAAAATAATACAGAAAATATCAGTCACTTAAAAAAAACTAGTATAATTCTAATCCTGGTAAACATGAAATTTAGTGTGATTCTGGAAGAACAATATACTTTTGGTTGAAGCCCCACCAAAAAGTGTTTAATGCACTTGCTACTATATTATGACCTACAAACACTAATGTCTGAGCAGTTAATCAAACTGTTAATAATTATTACTCTATTATTTTAATGTTTTTTCATAATTTGAGTTAAGTTCCATAACCTATATAAGCCCTTAAACAAATAGTTTTGTCAAATGTGTAAGAGCTTTAAAAAATCATTAGCATTTTGTTTACAGATAAACCTCCACTTAACAAAAAAAAAAAAAAATCAAACCTCACTATTTGAACATAAAGCCCCAAAAAATATTTCATCAGAATTGACTGTACTGATATAGGAAGATATCGAAATTACTACACCAGGTTAATTGAAGCAATTTCACATTGTGGAAGTATTTTTTGCTAAATTGATAATAAGATCAGTTCATTGAAATCAAGCCCTTTTATGCCCATAAAACTTTTTTTAAAATCCATTTTGCAGCAATTTTCAAATATGTCAGATTCCTTTCAAAGGTGAACTATTGAAAAATTTTCCATTGAAAAGGAATAGGTTTTATTAATAATACCTGTTCATATAATACGTGGACTGAAAGCAAGGAGATGTATATATACATATATGCTACATATATATGTATATTCTTGTCCCAAATTTCCCATTCCTGATTCTGAGCCAGCCTTTTCATTTAGATGATGGCAACCTGAGGATATGCTCCATTTTCTGTGGATTTTTTCAGATTCATACTATGTGAGGAAATTATCTAATACTGTGGGCTCCAGGCAAATCATTTAAATTACGTCAGTCTCCATCTGTAAAATTTGGGTTTGAACCTAGAGCTGGAGAGAAAATTAGAGATCACTAAAGATTCTGTGATCCTAGGAATCCTTAGGAAATGTTTACTCTACAGACTATCAGAATCATTTTTCTCAGATCTGCTACCCTTGGTGGAAACTCTCACAGTGCCTTGCACACAGTTAAGGTTTGATTTGCCAATTGTCTCCTAGCTGGTGTATGTTTATATCACACAGACTCAAAACCTGATGCCTGCTAGACCTCAGTCCTTCTGTAGTGATAAAAATGAATGTAGTTTCCCTAGGAACCGAGGATTGAGGTTTGTGGGCTTTGCCTAAGTGGAATGCAGTTGGTATCTGGGCAAGAATTATCGCTGTGACAGTGGAGATATGGGAGGGTCCACTTTGACATTGATGTGAAAAGATGTTCATATCTTATCCAACATTTGCTTCAGTGTCTTATTAAGGTCCATATTCTCAAGAGGATCTGTTGGAACAAATTGATCATATTAAATGGAAAAGGAAGAGGTATGGAATTCAAACCCAAGTCGCTTCTGGTTTAATTCTTAGCCTCTGCTGCTTAATTCCTCTGTACCTCATGTCCTCATTGTGGAAGTGGGGACAATAATCTGGACCTACCTCACAGGTGAATTGAGGATTTTTTCATATATTAATGTGCTTTTGAAGTTGACTGAAAGATATACTGGATATCATAATTTTTTTAATTCCTAAATAGATTCCTTTAAATCTGTGTTATGTTTTCTTAGTTAAACCCTACAGAATGAATGTTGTAGTTAATCTATGTTTTCAATAGTAAAATTTGTTACTAATACCCTATGTGTTAAACATGGTAATTGTGTTATGTTAATACTTGATTTGGGGAGGAAAAGCAGGTGGATATAAACCAGTGGTTCCCAACTTGGGGAAGGTAAAGATAGCAGTGGGGGCATCCTTGAAACTCTTCAATATTTCAAAAAGTGTACTAGAAATCATACATTTAATCTACAAACCCTGCTGTGCAAGCCAACTAAGACATTGCATTTCCATGCATTTTGCCTGTATTTTTTTGTTCTGTCTGGTTATCACACACTGATCAGAAACAGTAAATGGCAGTTATGTTTTTGATTAACAAAAACTAAGAAATCCTATTATTACATGCAATTTAGGAAATAACTACTTGAAAACCTGGGAAAGGAATAATAAAGGGATCTTTATGGTAAAAGTGTTGGGAGCCATTTTTACAAAAGAACTAGAATTGTTCCTGTCTATATATTGCTTACTTAGTCTCTAAATAATGAAATGCTGGATTGTGCGTATGTGTGTGTGTGTTTGGTGTGTGTCTGTGTCTGTGTGTGTTTGGCTAGATTGAGCTATGTAACTTCCCATTAGAATTTGCCTTCGGTTTTTTTCTGTTTCCAGATGACTTAACTAATTTATTGGGGTGTATATGTATAATACACACACAGAATTGCAAATATGGAAAGTTATATCATGTTCTAACACTGGAGTAAAAATTTTCCGAGTCTCAGAATAGTTCTGTGAATAAATGCAATATGAAGGCAATAATTTCTCAAATGTTCCTTTTATTCCTGCTTTTTGTTGTTTGCTTGCTTGCTTGCTTTTATCTTGGCTTAATTTTCCATTTTTCTTGTAAGCAATCAGTGTAAAGTTGTTTTAATGCCTGGACTTTGAAACAAGTTACATATATTTGAAATTATATAATCTACAAGCTAGTTTGACATCCTTGAACTGACCACACGCAAATATGAGTCTCGGCTGCAAAAACAGGAAATACGGGTAGCTAGAAAGCAGATGGTGCTCAAACCATCTGGTTGAAAAGCCTACGATTTCTACTTTGGGGCACAGGATTCCTGTTGGGACAGCTTTACCGGAAAAGAATAAAAGTGGATATGTCCACTCAAACCAAGAACTTTCATGCATCTTGTATTCTTACATAGCCTGTGGAATGAATTCCTTTTTCTCCCTTGAGAGTGATTCCCTTGGAAGAACTCAACCTATATACAGCTGTGCCAAAATGAAGGATATCTGCCTCTGAAACTTTCACTGCTGCTTCTGTTGTTGTTCACTTGTTAGATATAAAGTTTTATTATCTCAGGATGCAAAATTACAATAAAGTGTACATCTATGTTACTGAATTAAATTGTGTATTCTTTGGTTCCTCGTCCCTTCCCTATTTTTTCATCTTTAAAAGGTCATTACTTAAGACTTCCTTTGTGTTTGGCACATCGTTCCTTCCTGTACTTGCTAATGTTAGTCGGACCCTGTAAGTAATTCATGCAGTATGTTAGCTTTGGGGGGCCTTTGTTTTGCCCAGTGTTTGGCTAAATAGGAATTTGTTCCTAAAAACATTTGCATTTGCGCTGCACACCTGTCTGTGAACTGCAAAAGTACAATCAAGGTGGAGTTTCACCTTACTGAGCATAAATGATAGTGAAATATGGAAATCTAAAGCTATTTGAGAAAAATTGACCTTTTTTTTTCATTTGAGTTTTAAAAGTAGATTGCATAAGAAATTCAAGTCTTAACATCTACTGAACTTCTTATTCAAACTGATTAACATGCAGTAATAGTTTTTTTTTTAAGAACTTATGCCAAACTTTCACCAATTCAGCAAAACAGCAAAGTGCAACAGAAGAAAACTGCTCAGTGTTTTCTGGTATTTTGGTAATTGTTGAATATTTTAAAGGGTCTTTAAATTACCTCATATTTAAGCAGAGATGACACAAACCAACAGACAAGTTTCATGATGTTTTGTTTGAAAAATTCTTTTTTGAAACTTCTTGGATGAAGCAAAAATCTATAGCTCACTAAGAACTTCTTGGATGTGGAAGAATGCTATGTGGAAAATACTTCTACATTACATTTTTACATCATTGAGGACAGAATCCACATGCATTTAAATCTGCCATTAGATAATATTTAACACGTCAATACTTCTCTTACCTAATTGTTGGAAGATCTCTGGGGGCTACTACAATTCTCCAGTGATAATTGCCATAAATCTGAGTTATAACCTGTTCTTCTACCTGAGTGACATCTAGCAAAAATCAGAACATTCTGAGCCTGATTCTACCCATTTCATCCACAAAGTAGGAGTTTGGTTAGATCAAAGTTGCAAACTCATCTATAGCCAATCCACAGACAGATGGGTCCTTTTGACCTGTGGGGGGGGGGGGCGGGTGGGGGCCGGGTTTCACACATTTGAATTAGCTACCANAAAGTTGCAAACTCATCTATAGCCAATCCACAGACAGATGGGTCCTTTTGACCTGTGGGGGGGGGGGGCGGATGGGGGCCGGGTTTCACACATTTGAATTAGCTACCAGCACTTAAAATTAACACTTCACATAGAGATTCAGACTTTTCACTTCTCTTGCAAATTTCCACATGTGAACAATCAATGAAAGCTGAGTAGCAACCCATCCCTTTTAAGTGGAGCATTTTCTGTTTTGTCATGGTCATTACTATTCCCTCTTGTCCTCCTGAAACTCAGGTTACGTTGTTTTTCTTATGGTACAGTTAAAAAGGAACTCTCTTACACTGCTGGTGGGAATGCCAGCTGGTCCAACCATTATGGAAAGCAGTATGGCGGTTCCTCAATCTACTAAGAATGGAACTTC
>JAGFMF010011448.1:16210-28856 GCA_019455555.1 Galemys pyrenaicus | reverse complement strand
GCGAGGTCTGGGGCGCAGAGTGGGCAGCCGTGGAGCTGGTGGTCTTGAAGGAGGTGCCCGAGGGGGGCCCTGTGGTCCCGGAGCTGGTGGACACGGGGCCGTGGGAGCCCGGGGCCGAGGTGGAGAGCGTGGGGGGCCCGCCTGTGGATTGGCCTGTGGTGCTTTGGTCGTCCCCTTCCGTCGGCGTTGACGGCCCGGCGCTGTTGTGGAGTTGGCCGGTGGTCCTGGTGTTCTCGGTCGGAGACAGTGTCTGGGGTCTGTGCGTTGTCTCCTTCTCCAGGGTGCCCGCCGGGGTCCAGTAGGTGCTCCGTGTGGCTGCGGACAACAGGTGCGTCCTCGGCCCCTGCTCCCGTCCACCTGCCCTACTCCCCTTTTTTCTGGGCCTGTGGGCCCCTGTTGGCTTACTCGCCAGGGGTGTCCCGGTCGTCGCCCGCGTGGACGGCACAGGGGACGTGCGGCCGGTGCTGCGGGCCGTGGAGCCCGTGGCGGTGCTGGGTGCCACTGTCACTGGCCCTGTGGTGGCCGCGGTTTCTGTGTGTCCTGTCGCTGTGGATCTGGATGTGGACGTTGGCTTCGCGGCCGTGCTGGCCCACGTGGTGACCGCGGACGTGGCTGCAGATGTGTTTCAGTCCTGGTTGTGGTGCCCATAGCCCACTGCCGCCCCTCGTGCCAGCCCCGCCCCGCTGCCCTCACTAGTCCACCTCCCGGCCTCATGCCTGTCCCTACCTGACCTCCAGGCACGGCCCACTTTCAGCCCTGAGCCTGGCCCCCGCACCGGGCCCCGGCCCCGGTGGGCCTCTGCTGCCCTCGTGGGGTGTGGGCCGAGCGCCCTGCAGTCCTGTGCTGTAGGGCGCGTTACCTGTGGTCATTGCCCGAGTGGAGGAGGGGGCTGCTGATGTGGACGGAGTCTGGTGGGGTCCGGTTGTTGTGGGCGAGGATGCCGGCGCCGGGCTGGTGGAGCCGTGTGGTCCAGCCGTGCTGGGCGCCTCCGTGGTGGGTGGGCCTGCGCGGCACAGGGAGGTGTGGGCGGTCAGTCTTGCCAGCCCAGGGCCCGGCCGGCTGCTGGGAGCTGCTGCGTGCTCCTTAATGGGCTGCGTGGTGCTCGCCTGCCCTCCGTGGCCCCTGAGCTCTGCCCCACCCTAGGCGTCCCCACCCTGACCCCCCACCCCAGCCCGGGGCACAGCTGACTGCCGGCCTGGGAGAGCTGCCCGCACCCGACGCCCATGCACCAGGCCCTGCCCGCTCCCTCCGCAGTTGTGCTGCCCTGGCAGTGGAGGGCCTGCTGGCTCGCTGCTGAGCTGCGCATGCCCAGCGGTGCGGCACCCCTGGGCTGCAGGCGGTGAGCTCCGGGCTGCCCTGTGCGCGCAGCCGGGCTGCCTGGACGCCGGGCTGCCGGGGCCTCTCAGCACTTACCGCAGGGCACGCACATCCCCTCCTGGTGGTCGAAGTACTCGTCCTGGGAGCAGTTGTAGCAGCCTGGGGGGAGTGCCGGCCTCAGCGCTGCCGCCGCTCGCGGCTCGTCCCCCCGTCGTGCCTCTGCCCAGCTCCGCAGGACCCGCCCTGTCCGCGGCGTGTCCCTCCGCTGGCGCTGGCAGGGCGCAGTCCAGCGCGAGACCTCTTGGCCCCGTCCTCTGGCCCCTCCGCGAGCTCCGGCGCCTCCGCCCTCTGCCTCCGCGAGCTCCGCCCACGCCCACGCCGGCAGGCCGGCCGTACCTTCAGTGTTGGTGTGGGGCGCACCCTGCAGCTGCTGCGGGCAGAGGCAGGGCTGGTAGTGCCAGGTGCAGTTGGTGCCCGCCGTGCGCTGGTAGCGGCCCCCGTGGGCCGGCGCGTGGCTGTTGTAGAAGTCGCAGTAGACGGCTGCGGGGAGGCCGAGTCAGCGGCCGCGGCGCCCCCAGCCGCCCCGCCACCCGCAGGCCGGCCACTCACGGCAGAAGTCCGGGGCCCTCCAGTCCACGCACACGCCCTTGTCCAGGCAGGCCTGGGCGTAGGCCGCCACGGCGTCGCACAGACACTCGCAGTCCCCGCCGGTGTCACAGCCACAGGCGTCGCGCACGCAGGCCTCGTAATAGGGCAGGTGGTACACCTGCGGAGCCCCTCAGTGGGCGCGGGTGGCGGCGTGGGCAGGGGTGCGGGGAGGGCCTGGGGCAGGGGCGGGCGGGGCGGGGCGGGCGCGCCTAGGGGAGGGCCGGGCGCGGGCGGGGGGTCACCTGGCCGTGGCAGGCGGCGAAGGTCTGGCTGTTGATGATGCTGCACTTGCGCTCGGCCCAGGCCCGGCGGAAGGCGTTGAGGCTGCAGGGCTCCTGCACGAAGCTGACGTCCCCGCACAGCGGGCTGCCCTTCCACGAGTTCACGAACTCCAGCTCGCTGGGCGCCACGTACCGGCTGCGCGTCTCGAAGTCGTCCTTCATGTTCCCGTTGGCGTTGCCGCACAGGCCGCACAGGGCGTCCTGCGGGGCTGCGGTCAGTGCTGGGCCGCCACCGTCCCCGTCCCCCCCCCACCCCCCCCGCGGCCCCCAGGCCGCGCGCAGTACCTGGGCGGCCCGGGCCACCTTGATGAGGACCATCATGTGCTTGTTCCAGACGAGGGTCAGGTTGTACCTGTCGCCGATGGTGGCGTCCAGCACCAGGTGCAGGGAGCTGGCTGTCACCCGCAGGTGCACGCGTGGGTCCTCGCCGCTGACCATGTAGTTCCTGTCCGCCAGCACCACGGACATGCCCTGTGGGGGTCACTGCTGGCCATCTGCGCGTGGGCACCCAGGCCCCTGGGGCAGGCGCATCTGTCAAGGGCCACCCTCCCCTTGCTCCCGGAGCCTGCCGCTGGCAGAAGGCCCAGCACTGCACGGTGTGGGTGCGTGGAGACCGCCCCCTGCGCGGAGCCGGGGTGGGGTGCGGCGCTCACCCCCAGGAGCATCTTGACGGCCCTGGAGCAGGTGACGCCTGACTTCCCGCAGACCACGTTCTCCGTCAGGATCGTGAAGGTGGGCGCGGTATCCCTGGCCCCGCAGCCGTCCTGTGGGGGAGGGTGCTCAGGGGGCGCCTGGGCTGCGCCCCGCCCCACGCCCCGCCCCGTGCCGCCCCGCCCCGCGCCTCACCGTGGCCAAGATGTACTCGCAGCTGCCTTCGAAGACGAAGCGCTGGCCGTCGAAGGTGACCACGTGGCCCTCCCCGTAGAGGGTGCAGATGGACGAGCACGGCATGCGGTCCTGGCAGGCCCACGAGCCCCGGGAGCAGGTGCTGCACGGGGAGTGGAGTTCTGGGGTTGGGGCGCCCGCCCGGGCACCGCAGGCCCCAGGGTGAGGCCGGGGGCGGGGCTTACCAGGTCTTGCAGTCGGCGTGGAGCTGGGCTCCGCGCGGGTAGGACGCGCCCGCGAACTCGCAGGGGCACTCCTCGGGCGGCACGCACTGCCCGCTGGCGTCCTCGTACAGGCCCTCCGCGCAGACGCAGCCCGACTCGCACTTGGCGGGCACCTGCGCAGGGGCAGCAGGGTTGCGGTGGCCTGGGGCCCTGCGCCCCCAGACTGGCTCGGCTCGCCTTTCCCTTGGGGGCGCTCCCTCGCCTGGGGAGTCCGGCTGCCTCTGGTCCCCTGGGCAGCAGGGCCCCGCCCATAGGCCTCACCAGCCCCGCGGTCGGTGCCTGCCCCCGCCCCCAGCCTCACGCTGGCCCGGGCACCAGCTGGCCCTCCTGAGGTCAGGGCGCTCTGCCCGTGCACCGCGGAGGTTGCGGTGTCCTGTGTGGGGGACATCCCGGTGGGTTGTTGGCAGGTGTTGGGGCTCCCCTCCCCCCAGCCTTACACAGGGGGTCCCGGTGGCCAGCCTCTGGCACGTGGGGGCACAGGCTGCCCCGAACTCATTCTCCGAGGACTGGCTGCAGGCCAGGAGCATCTTGGGGGCCGTGCAGGATGCTGCGGGAGAGGCGCCGGGTCAGGCGGCGGCCACCTCTGGCCAGGTCACCGCCGCCAGGCCACTTACCCAGGAAGCTCCGCGGCGGCCCCGGGCAGCTCAGCCGCGCGTTGATACAGGAGCTGTGAGGGAGGAGCCCTGTGAGCGTGGCCGGCGGCTGCCCCACACCCCCACACCGGCGCGGTGCCTCGCTCACCAGAGTGTGCCGTTGACCATGGTGGACTGGCCGGCCAGCAGGAGCTCACGGCTGTCCAGCAGGCAGGGGCATTGGGCGCGGGGCACGCACTGGGACATGTGGTTCAGGTAGGTGCCCTGGGGGCAGCTGCAGCCGTCCACGGGCACAGAGCTGGGGTGGCACTCTGCGCCGCCGTCGGACAGCGAGAGGCACGTGCGGCCACAGGCGCGGCCGTCGTAGCTGAAGGTCTGGTTGCCCGAGCAGGGGACACCTGTGGGCACCCAGGGGTCAGGCGGCCCGGCCGAGGCCCAGCCGTCCCCACCGCGCCCCGCCCGCCCGCGCCCCCTTGCACGCACTGCAGTTGTCCACGCTGCTCCTCCAGCCCCAGAGCACGACGCCCCTGGAGGCGCAGGCGTGGGCGTAGCTGCCCAGGGCCGCGCAGATGTGGGCGAAGGTCTCCTCGTAGTTGCAGGCCTCGTACACGCACCGCTGCGGCAGACAGTGGCGTGGGTGCCTGCTGGGCCGCCCGCCCGCCGGCCCCAGGTCCGGCCGCCCCGCCCCGCCTGCCCACCTTGTAGAAGGGCTTGGGGTTCACCACGGCGTGGCACCTCTCGAACGCCGTGCCGGTCCTCACCAGCGCTGAGCAGTGCGTCTCGGCGCACACCTCTGTGGGGGCACAGGCTGGGACCGGCTCCGCCCATCCCGGCCCGCCCATCCTGGCCCCGCCCATCCCGGCCCGCCCATCCCGGCCCCGCCCATCCCGGCCCGCCCATCCCGGCCCCGCCCATCCTGGCCCGCCCATCCCGGCCCCGCCCCCCCTGCCGACACTGACTGTTGAGCTGGCTCATGGAGCAGGGGTCAGTCTCGCGCTCCAGCGCGGTCGGGCAATTTCCCGCGCGCCAGGAGTCCACGAAGAGGGGGGCCGTGCCCTCGGCCAGGCCCATGCTGGTGGTGAAGTCATCCGTCGTGTCCCCGTTGAAGGTGCCGCAGAGCCCTGCGTGCGCTGGCCGTGAGGGGCCGCGAGGGGGCCCACCGAGGCCCCGTCCTGGCCTCACATCGCCCTCCCCTGGCCGGACCGAGGCCTGTGGTCTCCTCCCCGCTGGGCACAGGCTGGGGACCCACCTCTGGTCTGGCCTCTGAACTGGGGCCCAACGGTCACGTATGCCTGGAACACTGGCTGCAGCTGGACCACCAGCTCCAGCCCGAAGGTGGTGGCCATCTGGAGGTGGGTGGACGTCTGCCTGAAGACGGTGATGTTGCCTGGGGGGACACGGGCTGGTGGAGGAGGGCTGCTCCGGCCGCCCCGCATCCCGGGCTGGGGCTGGGGACCTACGGGTCAGGTACGGCAGCCGCTTGGCCTCTCCGTTGCTGGTGACCACGTCGTCCTGAGAAATCACGATTCTGTCCTGGAGAGAAGGTGGCCGGTCTCAGCGGTCGGAGCCGGGAGGCCTGCTGCGCGGGCCAGGAAGGTGGGGCTGGCGCTGGGCACGCCCCTGGGCGGGCAGCCTCACCTGGCCAGACGCGTAGATGACCGCGGCGAGGGAGGTCTCCGAGTGCGAGTACCCCGACTTGTGGAACACGGCGGTGAGGGAGCCCCCGTCGGGGAGCTGGGGGCTCTGTGGGGAGGCGTGGCTCAGCGGAGGCCCAGGGCGCTGCCGCCCCGCCCGGCCGGTCCTACCTGCAGGAGGACGTAGGAGCAGGCGCCATGGAAGCGGTAGGGCCTGGCGTCGAAGGTGGTGACGAAGGAGCCTCCCTCCAGGGAGCAGCGCCCCGGGCAGGGCCGCTCAGCGCAGGCCCAGCGGCCCGCGGTGCATCGGCTGTGGGGACAGAGGCGGGGGCTGCAGGCCACGGCCACCCGCGACGCCCGCCCCACCCTGCCCGCCGGGCCTCAACAGCTGCGGGCGCTCACCACGTCCGGCAGGCGTCCACGGTGACCTCCCCCGGGGCGTAGACCGCCCTGCCACGCACGCAGGGGCACTGGCTGAGCCGCACGCAGGTGTGGTTTCTGGAGACGTCGTCCAGGACGGTCCCTGCGGGAGAGGGCTCAGCCCCAGCCATGCGCGCCCTGCCCTGCGGGGCCCTGCGCCCCACTGGGACCCCACCGCCCGCCGCTGGCCCAGACCAGGCTGCGCCCCGCGCGGGGCGGCGCAGACTGCTCAGGACCCGCCTCTCCCCTGCGGCCTCGGGGATCTGCGGGAGGCGGAGCGTCGAGCTCACGGGGCGGGCCGGGGCGGGGCGGGGCGGGGCTGTCTCAGGGGCCTGGGGCGGGCCTCACCGTCCGGGCAGAAGCAACCGAAGGTGCAGTTGATGGAGCAGCTGTGCTGCGGGTTGGAGCAGGTCCTGACGCAGGCCTGGCCGCACTCCCGGTACACCTGGTTGCCGGGGCACCGGCCCAGAGCTGCGGGGCGGGGCGGTGAGGGGGCCGGCCACCGGGCGCCCCACCCCAGCCTGGGCCCACTGCCCCTGGGTTTCCGCCCGCCTTCTCCCTGGGACTCACAGCAGAGCCCGGGGCCACGCCACTGGCGCAGGGGCTGCCCGGCCATGCCGCACCGGCGAGAGTACTCGGACAGCGTGGCGCAGCTGCAGTTCCGCTGGCCCGGCCGGGCGCACGTGGCCATGTCCGCCTGGCAGCTCAGCACGAAAGGCTCCCGGGGCACCGTGCACTCGGGGGACACCAGGGTCAGCAGCTGGGCGCAGGTCCGGGCCTGGGCAGAGGGCACTCAGGTCACGTGGAAGGCACGCTGCCCAGCACCGGCCCCACCGTGAAGACGGGCTCCCGGCCACAGCCCCACTCACGTGCTCGGGCTGCAGGACGCGGGGGCCGGGGATGGCCTCGTAGGCGCAGATCTCAGCGGGGTCGTCCAGTTTCTGCATGGCGGCGTACTTGTGGGGCTCCAGGAGTTTTCCTGGGGGCGCGATGGATGGGGTCAGCACCGGGCGGGTGGGGCTGACAGCGCCCCGAGGCTCCTGGGTCCCGCACACCCACCGTCCTCATCCAGGAACTCGTTGGTCTTCTCCCCGTCGAAGTTCCCGCACAGCCCGCACATCTGGCCCTTGTGCCTCTCCTCCACCAGGACCTGCGGGGGGCGGGGCGGGGGCCGTGGGCGGGGCCTAGGGCCGGGTTATGGGGGTAGCGAGGTGGGAGGGGGTTCGGGCTTGGGGTCTGGGGGTGTGGGCCTCCCATCCAGGGGCTTCCCTTTCCTCGACTCCGGAAGCAGCCACCCAACGGTCCTAGGCTCCTGGGAGGGTCAGTGCGGGCCCGAGCAGGCCAGCCGCACCAGCCGCGGAGCCCCTGCCCAGAGGGCGGCCTCCTGCCTGGCCCCTGGGGCGCCTCCGGCCCTGGAGTCCTCACCGAGAGGTGGTCGCTGGGGCCCCACAGGAGCTCCAGCTCCAGCGCCAGCTGCTTGGCCACCAGCCGCACGCTCTGGCCGAAGGGGGCGATCTGGAGCCCGTTGCTGGTGTAGGGCAAGCTCACCACCCTGTGGGGGACAGTGGTCAGCGCCGCCCCCGGCCCTGCCGCCCCCCGGCCACGCCACCTACCCCACGTCCTTGACGGAGACGACGCCGTCCCGCACAGTGACTACGGAGGCCCCCAGCTCCACGATGACGCGGGAGATGGCCCCGCCGGGCCCGCGCCGGAGCTGGACGCTGACGGTGGGCGAGGCGTCCTTGCAGATGGCCGCGAAGACGTAGTTGCAGGTCCCGGAGAAGTCATAGGCGTGGCCGTCGAAGGTGGCGAAGTGGCCTGCCCCCCACGTGGAGCACCAGCCTCTGCCGGGAGCTGCGGGGAGCGCGGGACCTGACCGCCCGTGGCCGTGCCAAGGGCCGGCCCCGCCCCGCGCTCCCGCCCCGCGCTCCCGCCCCGCGCTCCCGCCCAGCCCCTCGCGCAGGTGTGTGTGGGGGGGCCTGGTCCTTAATGGGTCCTCACGGGAGCCCCAGGGCCAGTGGGTCTCACCTGAGTGCGGGGAGCTTGGGGACCTCTGCTGTCCAGGGCTGGCCGAGGGGGCGCTGTCTGCACCTGTGTGGACAGCGCGGGTCAGTGCTGGTGCTGCTGGGCCCCCAGAGGGAGCAGCCCTCCTGCCTGTGCCCCCTCGCTCCTGCTCAGCACCACCTCAGTCCTGGCCGCTGCTCAGGAAGGCCCAGGGGCCGGGCAGCGGCGGGCCACTGGCCGGGGCAGGCAACCCTGCTCTCCGGCACCCGGTGCTGGTCCTGCAGGCTGTGGTCTCTGCCTCGCCCCCTTCCCGGACACGGCAGCCCCAGGGCTGCCCCCACCCTGTGCAGGACAAGTGGGCAGCTGTCTGGACACCCCTGTGGCTCAGGCCCCGGATCCTTCGGGGCTCGGACAGCCCATGGTCCCGCTGACCTCTTGGCCTGGAGCGCAGGCCCCAGCCTGGGCCGGCCCAGCAGCAGGATAGCTGCACCCCAGGGTCAACGCCCCACTCAGCCCACAGCACCCCGGCAAGGGGTTTGGGGTTTGGCCCCAGGGGCAGGACCTGCCTCCTGGTCCTCGCGCCCAGCACAGCCGCTCCTGAGGCCCTGGCCGGAGCAGGCAGCGCCGGGCCGCTGCACCCCAGGGCCAGAGCTTGCCGCCTGCAGCCCAGGCCCCTCCTGCCCGGGCTGGCTCTGGGGAGGGCCGGGGCTGCGGGCGGGCTCGGGGTGCCGGGAGGAGCAGCCCCGGCCCCGGGGCCCTCAGACACCTGTGCTTGGGCCGGCCATGGCCTCGCCTGGGCCCCAGGCATCCAGTCGCCACCTCGGCTGTGGCCCCAGGCCGGGTGGGGGGCAGTGAGGGCGACCCCGGGGGCACTGTGGGGAGGCGCCAGGGAGCCGCTGCGCCCGCCCGGACACCAGCAGCCTCTGCAGACAGGGAGACGGGCCGGGCCTGCTCAGGCTGCCCTGCCGGCAGCCGGGGCCCCCAGCGCCCGCCCCCACGGGACCCCCAGCGCCCTCAGACCCGGGCTGGGGCCACCAGCCCCCACTGCACCCCTCTTTCGGGCCGCCTGTCTGCCGGTGACCCCGCAGCCGAGCCTGTCCTGGGTGGGCGCCGGCATGGGCCTCGGCCTCGGTGATGCGGCGGCCGCTGGGCAGGGACCAGCCTCTGGCCATGCATCTGCGGCCTCCTCTCCATGGGCACCCACGGGGCCCTCGGCGCGGATGGACCCCGCGCCGCACTCACCGGTGCCCTGCAGGGCTCCCCCGCAGGCCAGGAGCAGCAGCAGCCGCGCCCCAAGCATGGTCTGCAGAGGTGCCGGCTGCCGGACTGACCCTCCCTCCCGGGCAGGGCCCTTAAGTAGGGGACTGCCCGCCGCCCCCCGCACCGCAGTGCCGCCGAGGCCAAACAGGATGTCGGCCGCTGTATCAGGACCTGGCCTCGCAAAGGCCTGGCCTCGGGCCTCGTTATCACCGGCCCGAGGGGGCAGCGCGGCCCCCGCCGTGGCCCGCGGGCTCTGGGCCAAGGCTGCCGAGGCAGCGGGCACTTCGGCCTCTGGTGCTGGCCCAGGGCCACGGGGCTGGGGACCGGGGTCCCAGGGAGCCGCAAGGGTTGGGGGGACAGGTCTGGGACGGGGGGCCCGGGCACCCCGCTGCGGGGAGCCCTCCGAGGCGGGCTATGGAGCCGGCCTTGGGTGGGTGCTGGGTTCTGGCTGGCGAGGGGCTGTGGGCATGCTGGACGCAGGCTGACCGGCCGTTGCAGGGCAGCGGGGGGATGAGGGGGGATGCTGGCAGGGGTGGGGCTGTGCGGGCCGCAGAGGCCCCGGTGCCCGCACCCGGCAGAGGGGCGGCCGGCCCGGTGAGGAGGCAGGCGGTCGTCGCTGGGCCGCTCTCCAGCGACTCGGCGGAGGGTCCGGCTCCCGGGTCCTGGCCGGGCACCGCTCCGGGCCTCCCGACACTCAGCCCCCACCGCACTGTCCCCTAGCGACGCCCGTCCATCTTGCAGCTCGGGGTGTGGCCGAGGTGCGGCCCGGGCCGCTGACCGCCGCCGACTGCGGGCCACGAGGCCCGGAGCCGGAGCTCCGGCGGCGGGCTGGAGGGGGCTGAGCAAACAGGGAGCGTGTGGAGATAAGCGCGGCTGGCCGGCGGGGGCGGCCGGGACAAGGGGCCGATTGTGCCGTGCCCTGCGTGGCCCGGTTGGCCGCCTGCAGCCCGCGGTGTCCCGGCCCCAAGGGCGGTGCTGGCCGGCTGGGCTGTGGCCAGGGCCTGGAGGGCTCGCTGCTGCGGGAGCTGGCCGGCCGCCAGCAGCTCGCTCCCCGGGGGTCCACGGCTGCGCCCCGCCGGTGCCAGGCGCCGGGGCCAGGGCTGAGCGAGCCGGAGGGGGCGTGGGGACCCGGCCTGCACCGCGGTGCGACGTGGCCGGGCCGCCCGCTCGGGGCGCAGAGCCAGGGCCCCGTCCGCAGTCAGCGGCGCTCACTGGGAGACCCGCGAGGCCGCAGGAAAGCGAGTCCCGTCCGCCGAGCCCCACAGGGCCCTGCCGGCGGCTCAGTCTGACCGCTGAGCCCGGCTTCCTCCCGTCACCGCCCCGTTGGCCCCCACCGTCCCCCCGCCCCTGCCACCCCCTGGAGCCACTGGCCGTCTCGGTGTGGACCACCGGGCCATCCCTGCTGCCCTGGCCGCGACCTCCGCCCTCCCACCCCACGCCTGCCCCTCACCGGACTGGGGGCTCCTCCCCTGCGCCCGGCCCTTCCCCAGAGGTCAGCTCCCGCCCCCTCCGTGTGGCCCTGTGGCCCACCTGTGCCGCCCGCTCACCACGGCCTCGTTGCGTGGCCTCTCGACGGACAGACCGCGCCTGTGGCGACCAGAGCAGGCCCTGGTGGCCGCTGGGCCAGCCCGGCCAGGCCCGGCCAGGCCCGGTCAGGAGCTGGGGCCCTCTGCGCTCGTTTCCAGCCCGACGGGAAGCCAGGGCCGAGCGTGGGGCGCAGGTCCACCAGCGCCCAGACACCACCCCGACCCTCGGATCCCGGCCGCCGTCACAGCTGTGCGGCCAGCCCTCCGGGACCCCGGCCTCGCCCACCTGCTTGGGGTTCCCGTGGCCTCACTCGCCCTCCCGCACCTGACCCCTCGCGCCCTGCCCCCTGGGCTGAGCAAGGCCGCGGGGCGAGGCCCGGCCGGGGCAGGTGTGCGGCTGGGGCCGGGGCGCACCCGCCGGGGCTGCGTGTTGTGCTGGGCCAGCGTGGGCAGCGGGCAGGGGGACCCAGCCCAGGACCTGACGCTGGTGACTGGCGGGCAGCAGGACCCGGGGCCGAGCCAGCTGAGCCTGGCGGGTCTTGTGGGGTCTCCTGTGCCCACTGGCCGCCAGGCCTGGCGGGGGCGGCCAGGCCCTGGGAGCAGCGGGCACTGAGGGCCGGCCGGGCGGGGCCAGTCTGCGGGCCTGGGGCACCTGCTCCGGCCAGGGGGACCCGCGGAGGCTGCTGGGCATCAGGCAGGCGCGGGGCCTGCGCCGGGCAGGACCCGACGTGCGGGACCGACACCCAGCAGAGCGGGTGTCTCGGCACAGGGTCCCCATTCCTGGCCCCAGGGCCAGGGCCCTGAGGATGGGGTGGGTGGGGACGGCCCCTAAGGCGCGGTGCCCGAGGACGGGGTGTGGAGCGCCTGTGGCGGGCTCCGCCCCCACCCTCGGGTGCAGACGGGAGGCGAGTGGGGCCCACCATGCTCGAGCCGCTCCAGGGGGCGGGTGGCGGCCACGCTTGGCAGTCGCAGCAGCTCCGAGGGTCCCACTGCCGAACCCCAGCAAACCAGAGGCCGCCCCAGGCCCGGCCCGCTTGGCTGCCCCTGTGCTGCCGGCGGTGGGGTCCAGCTGGGGGCTGTGGGGGAGCCGCAGCCCCGCCAAAGGCGGGAGCAGGGAAGAGACCACCCGGGCTGCCCGCACCGCCTCGCCTCGGGCCCAGAGCCGTGTCCGGGCAGGCGGCAGCGGCGTCCCCAGGCGGCAGCGCCTCCCCACACAGCGGCGCCACCCCCGCAGAGCTACCCGGGCTGCAGCCCACGCGCTGTGTCCACACGGTCTCCGGCCGTGGCCAGGTCCCTGGACAGCCCTGCCCGCGGCAGGACGTGCTGAGTCACCTGCAGCCCCGGGGCCTCAGCCGGACCACCGCGCCGTGCTCCCGGCAGGCTCCGTGGGGCTGCTGGGCCCCGTGGTGGCTGCTGCCCCGCAGCCTGCCCAGCCGGCTGGCGCTCCCGGGCCCACTAGGCCTCCTTTGGCCTGTCACTGGGCTGCCCCCGGCACCCTGGGTGTGGGTGTGACCGGCCCGGCCACATGGACTCTGCCGCCACCCTGCTATGTCACTGCCCTGCCGCGTCCAGCTGGAGGAGCCTCAAGACCCGGGGTGTCCCTCTTGGGGCTGCCACACTCCAGCCAGGCATCTCCTGCAGGGCATGAGGACATTGGGACTGTCCCCGAGGGTGGGACGGGCATAGCCCCAGCCTCGAAGGGTGCATGTGTGTGTGGTGTGGGGTGTGTATGGTTGTGTGTGGTGTGTGTGTGGTGTGTGGTGTGGTGAGTGTGGTGTGTTTGGGGTGTGTTTGGTGTGGTGTGAGTGGTGTGTGGTGTGTATGTGGTGTGGTGAGTGTGGCGTGTGTGGTGTG
>JAGFMF010011448.1:0-15513 GCA_019455555.1 Galemys pyrenaicus | reverse complement strand
GTGTGCTGTGTGCTGTGTGTGGTGTGGTGTGTGGTTTGTGTGGTGTGTTGTGTTGTGTGGTGTGTTTTGTGTGGTGTGGTGTGTGGTATCGGTGTGTGGTGTGTGTGGTGTGGTGTGTGTGGTGTGGTGTGGTGTGTGGTTTTTGTGGTGTGTGCTGTGTGTGGTGTGGTGTGTGGTGTGTTTTGTGTGGTGTGCTGTGTTGTGTGGTGTTTTTTGTGTGATGTTGTGTGTGGTATTGGTGTGAGGTGTGGTGTGTGTGGTGTGGTGTGTGGTGTGAGGTGTGTGTGTGGTGTGGTGTGTGGTGTGGTGTGCTGTGTGTGGTGTGTGTGGTGTGCTGTGTTGTGCGGTGTGTTTTGTGTGGTGTGGCGTGAGGTGTGCTGTGTGTGGTGTGGTGTGGTGTGTGGTGTGAGTGTTCGTGTGTAGGGGTCCGTTGGGGGAGGTGGGGAGACCCTGCCCGTCATTCCCGGGGGCTCCCCCTCCGCTCTGAGCGTCACGTGGCTCCCGGCCCACCCCGGTCAGCGCCCGCGGCCAGGCCGGCCCCCTGGACGCCCTGGCTGAGTGAACATCCTGGGGTTGGGGGGGGTTCGGGGTCTTCGCGGATCAGGCCGGAGCTGCCCGGGCGCCCTCCCCGCCCGGCCGAGACTGCGGGCCCCTCCGGACAGCGGCGGGCGCGCTCGGGCCCGGTCCCTGGGGTGGCCCTTGGCCGTGCGGGCGGCCATGGCGCAGGCCCCAGGGCGCGGAGCGCGCGGCCGCCACAGGCCGACCGGCAGCGGGAAGCGGAGGGCGGGCGCCCGGCCCCAGCTCTGGGGGAGGCCGCGGCAGCTCCTCTCCCCTTGCCCCACCACCCCCCGCGCGGCGCCAGGGGCCGGGCTCGCGGGGGGTGGGGGTGCACGGGGCGCGGGGCAGGCGCGGGACGTGTCTGGCAGGAGCGCTTTGCGGACCCGCGGCGCGCGCCACCTGCTGGCGGGTGTCGGCAGCAGGCCCGCACCCCGGGACCTTCCGGGGGTGGCGCTGCTCCACGGGCCGAGACCCTTCCCCAGGGGCCTGCAGCTGGGCGCTCGGACCCCCTCCTGGGAGGCCTGGGGGCGTCTCCAGGGGAAGGTGGCGTGAGCAGTGACGGGGGACACCTGCTCGCTTTGGGGAGCCAGAGCCCCCACCCGCCCCGGAGCACTCCCAACCTGCTCTCCCCTCCCCCGCGGCCCCTCCCCCTCCCCCGCGGGTGCCCCTCCCTCGTGACCCTGCCCTGGGGGGTCCTGTGCCCGGAGAGGCCCCACAGGCGCGGTGGGGGCGGCAGGACCGGCAGGGAGTGAGGTGGGGCTCCGCCCCCGCCCCCAGGACCGTGGGGGTTGAGACTGGGGCCCCCAGGTGCAGACGAGGGGTCCCCCTCTGCCCCTGCTGACTCCAGGTTCTCGAGGGTACAGACCCCAAAGCCGGTGCCGCCTGTCACCCCCAGTGTGCCCCTGTTGCGCGGCCAGCCCTCGGGTCTGGGCTGACCCACCCGCCCTCGCGCGCTGCGCGCTGCCCGCGGCCCGGGGTCTGGCCGGGCGCGGCCCTCCTGGCCGGCAGCCGGGCCCTGCTCCCGGAAGCGGCGGGCAGGGCGGCGGCGGGCCCGCCTGCAACAGGACCTGGCCATAAATGGGCGGCGGCCCCGCTGGCCCCCAGCTGTCGCCCTTCCCGGGAACGCGTCTATTTGTTCCTGGGAGGAGCCCGGCTGCGCCGCCCCGCCCCGCGCCTCCGCCTCCGCGGCGCCCGCCGGCCGGTCCCTTTGTGTTGGTTTTGGTTTTAAATGACCGCGGCAGCAACCGCCGTTCTGTGGACACGGAGCTGACGCAGCGCTGACGCGGCCGGTGCCGCGTTGCTCGCGGGGTGAGCCCCCAACCCGGGAGGGCCGGCGCCGCCCGCCTCCCGCTCCCGCCCGCGCTGCGCCGGAGGCGGTGGAGGCACGCCCTGGGCCCGCGCAGCTCCTCGGCGAGGACGGTGGACACCGGGCGGGGCCTTTGCCCCTGGCCGGCCGGCCGGCCGGCGCCCCTTCCTGGGCCGAGAGCCGCTTCACAGTCGCAGAAGAACGCGGCGCGGAGGGCACTGCGTGGGTGTCCGCGGGGAGGGCTGGGCCGCAGCCACGCCTGCCTGGGGCTGCGCCCGCGTCCGTGCTCGCTGCGGCGGAGGCCGGCGGGCAGGTGTGGGGTCTGGCCCACCTCGAGGCCACGGGCCCTGCTCGCGCCCGGCCACCACCCTAGTAACCTGCCTGCGGCTGGGTGCGGCCGGCAGGCCCAGGGCCCTATGGGCTGCGGTTCCGCCTCAGGCGAGTCCAGGCCGCAGCGCGCGGAATCTGGACACTCGGCTCGAGGCCTTGAAGCTCCCCAAACCGGGCCAGGACCCACCGCCGGGGCCCCTCAGCTGCCGGCACGAAGTGGCTCACAGACGCTCCAAGCAGGCCGATCGCCCTGTGGGAGCACAGGGGTCCGCGGCCCTGAGCGTAATGGGACGGGACGCCCGCGGGTCCTCCCGCCGCCCTCTGTGTCCAGCCCCGAAGGGGGAGCGCGGGGCTGACACCCGGGTTTTCCACGCGGCCGGGGACAGGGTGGGGCGGGTGGGTCTCCTGCGCTGGGCTTGGGGCTCCGGGCTCCAGACCGGGCGCTGCCCGCCCGCGGGGGCAGAGTCAGAGCGTGGTCGGGAGCGGCAGGGTCGGGCCGGGCGCCCCCGCTGTGAGCCGCCTGCGGGCGACGCCGAGCGCGTGCGCGGCGGGAGGACCCACTCGGAGAGACGCACCGCTCAGTCCCCCGCGGCGCCTGGACCCGGTGGCCCTCGTCCGGCGGGGCGGGCAGCCCTGTCAGGACGCCCGGCCCTCCAGGGTGCCCCAGGCCCGCGCGAGCGGGTGCGGGGCAGGGGACACGGCCGGCCGGGAGGCGCCGCCGTCATGTCCGCCCGGACCTGCCGTCGGGCCTGGGCGCCGAGACCGCTTTCAAGGTGCGTTTCTCTGTTAAAAGTAGTCTGGCCGCCCGCGTGCTGATGTCAGCGTCTCGGTGAAGAGGCCATGCCCAGGGCGGCCGTCTGGGTGCGCGTGCGGCGGGAAGGGCGCACCAGTCCACGAGCCCCGCGCTCAGACCCCGACAGGAGCCCGTCGGGCCTGGGGGGCAGTGGGCAGCAGCCCTGGCCAAGGGCGCCGTGTGGGCAGCGCGACGCCGCAGCTGCAGCCGGCCGGGCCCTTCTGGGCACAGCGAGCGTGGCGTCGCGCCGCGGGGAGCCGGAGCCGGCAGCGGAGGCAGAAGGGCTGCGGGCAGCGGTGCGGTGCTCGTGGCAGAGGGCGCGTAGGGGCAGGCTGCGGAAGGCAAGGGCCGCGCTGGCAGCCGCAGACCCCTCCGCGGCCCCCAGCCCTGCGCGCAGTAACCCGTCAGACCCAGGCCCGAGGCGGAAGCGGGAGGGCGCGGGGGCCAGGCAGAGCCATCGGTCCCTGGGCCCCAGAGACCCCGAAGCTCGTTAAGGTGGAAACGTTTGTTCTTCGAAAGGCGCTGTCAGGAGGCTGAAGGACGCCGGACCGGGAGACACTTGCCCAAAGACTGCGCTGAGCTCGGCCCGTCCCGCAGGCGCCTGGGCAGATCACAAAGAAAGGGCGTGGTCCAGCCGTGCGGGTGGGCCCCAGAGCGCGTGGCCCGTTGGGCAGGACGCCGCAGAACCAGCGGGTTCCGGGAGTGGCGTCCTGGCCGCACGGCCTCGGCAGGGGCCCCGCAGCGCAGCGCACTCCCCTGCCTGGGCCGGTGCGTGTGGGGTTCACCCCGGTGAGCGGCTTCCGCTCGGTCAGACGGTCCTGTGCGCTGAGCACGGCGGAGACGCGGGCCCACGCGGGCGGGGCCGCCGTGCAGGCCAGGGGCTGTGATGGAGGCACTGGGCGCCTCTCTCGACCCGACAATCCCAGGGCACAGACGGGACCCTCGATGTGGCGTCAGCGGCCACGGGAGGCGGGGCCTAGTGGAGAGGCTGCAGGAGAGGGTGGTGCTGGGCGGACCGGTGGGGGATAGCTGATCCTGAGGACCCCCTGGGAGGGGGCTGTCAGTGCCAGGAGCGGACTTCTGCCTCAGACCACATAGGCCTGGCGGCACGAGGGCATGGGGGGCGGGACCGTGGGCTGGGGCGCTCCAGGAGCAAACTGGCCCTCCCAGCCTCGGATTCCGGTCTCTGGACTGGAGGAGCCCGCTGCCCTCAGCTGCCCCATGCACACTACGAGCCCTCAGGAGGTGGGAGGGAGCTCTGTGGCGAACCCCACCATCTCCAGACTGGGTTTATTGGCCCAGCCCCCCAGCCCCCACCCCAGCCATCTGCTCACCATGGTCTAGTTCCCACAGCTTACCCACCCACCATCCACCCACCACCCACCATCCCTCCATCCACCACCCATCCCCATCCCCCATCCATCCCCATCCACCACCCACTATCCCCCATCCCCCATCCATCCCCATCCACCACCCACCATCCCCCATCCATCTCCATCCACCACCCACCATCCCCCATTCCCCACCATCCCCATCCCCCACCCACCATCCCCCATCCCCCACCATCCCCCATCCACCACCTACCACCATTCCCATCCCCCATCCATTACCCACCCACCTGTCTCCTGTTTCCCCCCAGCCCTCCGCCCCACAGCTGAGCACACTGGCTGTGCGGCTGGTCTGGGGGGCTCCCCAGCTGCTGTCCTCGAGGCGCCCACCTATGCTGGGCCAGCCACGGCCCTGCCAGGTAGCTGAGGACAGTGGCCAGGCAGGGGCATGGCACTCGGGCCAGCTGCTAAGTGGCAGGGCTGCAGTGCGAGGCCCCCAGGGAGGGGGCACGCTTGGCCCCCACCAAGGGGAGGTCTGCCGGGGGACGCGTGCGTCAGTGTCCCACATTAAAGCCCCGGGGGCAGAGGAAGCGACACAGCTGGGGCGGCCTCCCCCGGCTCCCGCCATGCCGGGCAGGGGAGGCAGGCGGGTCGGTCGTGCTTGCCGGCCTCCCGTCCTCGGGCGCGGCCCTGGTGGGTCTCCCTCAGTGTCCAGGGGCCGGGCCCAGGCCTTCTCTGGCGCGCCCGCACGCGCCTGGCCGGTCAGGGCCAGAGCCAGGCTCAGCCTGTGTCTGAGGACGTTGGGTGTGGCGGAGACAGCAGACAGAGACGTGGACAGGCGTGGAGAAGAGGAGGAGCTGGAGGGCCGGGGCCAGGCCGATGGGTCCACTGTGGGCGCTGCAGACGCCAGGGAGAGTGGATGTAGGCCCGGGCTGGGGCCTCCCTCCGGCCCCCGGCTGCTCGCTGGCCAGACGGCTGCTGGCCTCGGGTTTTCCTCGCACGGGCTCCGCCTCAGGGCCAGGCCAGGAGCAGCGTGGCGGCCTGGCACTGGGCAGCTCCGCTCTCCCCAGCCTCTCCGTCTTCCCCTCCCCCTCCCCCTCCCGCCCCTCCCCGTCCCGCTCCCCATGACGCAGGAGGGACAGCAGAGTCATGGTCACCCTGGACGCTCCGTGACGTCCCTGTGGCCTCCTCCCCGTGGTCAGGGCTGTAAGCTCTGTCGGGAGGCGCCTGTCGGGCCGGGGTGGGGGCGGTGCACCTGGCGGGGTCCAGGCCGGGCAGGGGCCAGGGCGGGGTGGCCTGCTGCTGCTCTAGGCCTGTGGGCCCCGTCCAGTGTGGCCGGCCTGTGTGGGCATGCCGCGCCCCGCGGGGACAGCAGGCGCCCTCCCCCCAAGTCCCGCTGCGGCCAGGGCTCGGCCACGTGTGGAAAATCACCGGCAGCCTTGGGCTTCCGGGGGGCACTGGGGCCCGGCTGCGCCACCCATGGGGAAGTGCACAATCCCGCGGCTCTGGTTCCTAATCCCCCTGCCTCCCGGCTCAGGTCGCAGGCTCCCCCACGCCGCCCTGGCCGGCCAGACCAGGGCTCCCCCATGTCCCAAGTCCGTGCTCCCCCGGTTTTGTGGGGCGCTCTGCCGCCGCTGCCGGGGTGCACAGGCCCACGCAGCAGGGACCCCAAGGCAACCCCTGCGGTGGAGACGACCCCAGCGCTCCACCGCCGGGGCGCGGGGGCTGTGTGGGCCAGCGCTGCAGCTGGGTGCTGCGAGCATCTGGGGCCCGGTGCGGGGCCGGGTCCTCCTGGCACTTCCTGCGGGCCTGGGCTCCGCCAGCGGCCAGGCCAGGCCCGGGAGACCCTGCGGCGCCCGCCACCCAGGCCCCGCTCAGGCCCTGAGCCGTCCCTGCACCCCGAGGGCTGGTTCTGGGCCCAGCCGGGCTCCCCAAGTTCCGATTACATGTAATTCCAGAGACCGGCTCAGCCCGGGAACGAGGGGATTAGAGCCGCACTGGGGCCGCTGGGGCGGCCCGGCCCCGAGGCCCACGTCTGCCCTGCCCCTGGGGCCCCTGCCGGGGGAGGTGCCGGAGTGGGGCAGGAGGGGTGGGGGCCACTGTGTCCTGCCCCAGGCGCCAGGCCCCCCAAACTTGGGCCCTGGTGGGGAGGCTGGACCAGGCCCGGTGACCGCACTGCCCGGCCCACGCCAGCCGCGCTGGAGGGCAACACAGCGGCCAGGCCGGTGGCCGGTGGCCGGGCAGCTGCAGGACGTGCTTCCACGTCCTCCGGCCCGGCCCGCGGGAGGCGGCTGGGTGTGTGCTGGCATCGGGTGCTGGGTGCCGTGTCCCAAGGAGGCTCACTTTACCAGAAGCAATAAAAAGATAACCCTCAGATAACCTGAATCAATATTCCCCACGAGCCCCCAGCTGTCTTCGGGGAGCGTGGCACATGCCCCACCCACGCCTCGCCCCTCCCTGCTGCCCGCCCTCTCACGGCCCTGCTGGGCATATAAGGCCGGGACCCCTGCGCTGGCCGCTCTCCCGCCCTGCCCTCTGCGCCGCCATGGGGCTGCCGCTGGCCCACCTGGTGGCCCTCTGCCTGGCCCTGGCCTCAGCCGGGGGCAAGGAGCTCCGCAGAGGTGAGGGGGTGGTCACTGCGCCCTGGGGCGGGGAGGCCGGCAGCCCGGAGGACGGTGCTGCCTGGGCCGGTGAGGAGACCCCTTTGCCCGGCCGGGGCGGCCTGGGTGGGTCCTCGCACCCAGCCCGGCCAGCCCGGGCGGGGGCCGTGTTCTCCAGGCTGGCCATGGCCCAGGATGCGGGCAGCAGGGCGGCCAGGCCAGTGGGCTGAGGGAGGCGGTGGGGCTGGTGGACGGCCCGGCCGCTGCCCCACAGAGGTGTGTGGCCACCCGCTGGAGGGGCCACTTGGGCCAGGACCACGGCGGGGCACCGGGGCAGGGCACATTCTGGGGCGGCCCTGGGGGCGCCCCTCGGCCGCTGCGGGAAGGGGCAGCGGGGCGGGGCTGCAGAGCCCGCGGTGGGGCGCGGGGCGTCCTCCGCCGGCGCAGGGGCGGGGCCGCAGGGGCGGGCGGGGGCCAGGCCGGTGCTCACGCCGCCCCCCCAGAAGGCAGGACCCGGAACCACGGCCACAGCGTGTGCAGCGTGTGGGGCGACTTCCACTACAAGACCTTCGACGGCGACGTCTTCCGCTTCCCCGGCCTGTGCGACTACAACCTGGCCTCCGACTGCCGCGACGCCTACGCCGAGTTCGCCGTGCACCTGCGGCGCCGCCCCCGCGCCGGCGGCAACCCCCAGGTGGAGCACGTCGTGCTGACCATCAAGGACGACACCGTCTACCTCACCCGCCAGCTGGCCGTGGTGAACGGGGCCATGTGCGTGGCCGCGCGGCTGGGGCTGGGGACCCCGGCGGGTGGGCGGGCCGCCCTGGGGCACCCTGGGGCGCGAGGAGGCCCAGCTCCTGTTACAGACGCAGGAGGGGGGCCCGCAGGAGCCCCCGCCATTGTCCCTCTTTGTCTGGGAACAATGAGGCGCTGAGGCCTCCTGCGGGGGCCCACCTGCAGGGCTCCCTGCCTGAGCCCCGGATTTGGTTTCCTGCCTGAGCGGCTGTGGCCAGGCCCCATTGGTCGGGGCGCTGCGGCTGTGAGCGCAGCCACCCGAGTGGACGCCCTGCAGGCCTGGGGCGCCGGCCAGGACAGGCCAAGGGTGGAAGGGGGGCGCGGGTCCGTGCCGGGCCGAGCGGGCTGCCGGGGTGGCCGTGGGCTGACCCGCCTGCCCACTGCAGGGTCAGCACCCCGCACTACAGCCCGGGACTGCTCATCGAGAAGAATGACGTGTACACCAAGGTGTACTCCCGCGCCGGCCTCACCCTCATGTGGAACCGGGAGGACTCCCTCATGGTGGGTGCCGCCCGCCCCTCGCTCTGTGGGTGGCCAGCAGCCCCCGGCCCCGCTGACTGCGCCCACCCTGGCCCTCTCCCCGCAGCTGGAGCTGGACAGCAAGTTCCGGAACCACACCTGCGGCCTGTGCGGGGACTACAACGGGATGCAGACCTACTCCGAGTTCCTCTCGGACGGTGAGGCCCGGCAGGCGCTGTGGGGCGGCGGGGGCAGTGGGCAAGGCGGGCAGCCCTGACCAGCCTGTCCCCAGGTGTGGCCTTCAGCGCCCTGGAGTTCGGGAACATGCAGAAGATCAACAAGCCCGAGGCCGCCTGCGAGGACCCTGAGGAGGAGCCGCCGGAGTCCTGCTCCCAGCACGTGAGTGGGGGTCCGCCCCTGGCCCCGCCCCCGTGGCCCGAGCCCCCGCCCACCGCCCCTCTGTCCGCAGCGAGAGGAGTGCGAGAGGCTGCTGTCAGCGGAGGCCTTCGCGGACTGCCACCACCTGCTGCCGCTGGAGCCCTACGTCCAGGCCTGCGCGCTGGACCGCTGCCACTGCCCCCAGGGTGCCAGCTGCGCCTGCAGCTCCCTGGCCGAGTTCTCCCGCCAGTGCTCCCACGCCGGGGGCCGGCCGGGCAGCTGGAGGACCGCCGCGCTCTGCCGTAAGCCGATGGCCGTGCGTGGGTGGGCACGGGCGCCCCTCGCGGTCCCTGCTCCCGCCCGCGGCTCAGCGCGCCTCGGTCCTTGCAGCCAAGACCTGCCCCGGGAACATGGTGTACCTGGAGAGCGGCTCGCCCTGCATGGATACCTGCTCCCACCTGGCGGTCAGCAGCCTGTGCGAGGAGCACCGCATGGACGGCTGCTTCTGCCCGGAAGGTGCGCGTCGGGGCAGCCAGACACGGCAACGCGTGGGAGCGGAGGGGTAGCGCCCCCAATCCGGGGCAGGGTCCAGGTGGAAGGGGCGTGTCAGGAGGGCCTGGAAGGACCCCCGGGTCATCCGTGGTGGACACACCTCCCGCTCGACCTGAGCCGGGCCTGGGCTGCATCCGGGCTGATGGGGCCGCAGCGCCTGCGGCGCCCCCGGGGCCCGCCCTCCGGGTGACGTCACACCCACGCCCCCAGGCACCGTGTTCGACGACGTGGCGGGCAGCGGCTGCGTACCCGTCGAGCAGTGTCACTGCAAGCTGCACGGACACCTGTACGCGCCCGGCCGGCAGGTCACCAATGCCTGCGAGCAGTGGTGGGTCCCGGGGGCCGGGCGCCGGGGGCGGGCGGGGCGCCGGGGGCGGGCGGGGCGCTGGGCGCGGCTGACTCCACCCGCCGTGCACCAGCGTCTGCCAGGCCGGCCGCTGGGTGTGCAAGGACCTGCCGTGCCCCGGCACCTGCGCCCTGGAGGGCGGCTCCCACATCACCACCTTTGACGGGAAGAAGTACACCTTCCACGGCGACTGCTACTACCTGCTGACCAGGGTAGGGCGGCGCGGCGGGGCGGGCGGCGGGTGGCGGGGCGGGCGGGGGCGCCGGCCGCTCACCCCCGCTGTCCGTCCGCAGGGCGAGCACAATGACTCCTACGCGCTCCTGGGCGAGCTGGCGCCCTGTGGCCCCTCAGACAAGCAGACCTGCCTGAAGACCGTGGTGCTGCTGACCGACCGGAGGAAGAACGTGGGTGCCCCCGCCCTCCCGCGCCGCCCCCAGCCCGGCCCGCGCCGTCCCTGAGCCCGCTCCCCCTTGGCCTCTCCCGCAGGTGGTGGCCTTCAAGTCCGACGGCAGCGTGCAGCTCAACGAGCTGGAGGTGAACCTACCCCACGTGACCGGTGAGTCCGCGGCCGGGCGGGGGGCGGAGCGCCCGCGGGTGCGTGCCCGCTCACCGGCCCTGCCTTGCAGCGAGCTTCTCCATCTTCCGACCGTCCTCCTACCACATCATCGTGAGCACCGCCTTCGGCCTCCGGCTGCAGGTGCAGCTGGTGCCCGTCATGCAGCTCTTCGTGACCATGGACCAGGCCAGCCAGGGCCGCGTCCAGGGTGAGTGCCCGGCCGGCCGCCTGGCGCCCGTGGGCCCCGCGCCCACCGCGCCGCCCTTCCCAACGCTCGGCTCCGCCCCCAGGCCTCTGCGGGAACTTCAACGGGCTGGAGGGCGACGACTTCCAGACGGCGGGCGGGCTGGTGGAGGCCACCGGGGCCGGCTTCGCCAACACCTGGAAGGCGCAGGCCAGCTGCCACGACAAGCTGGACTGGCTGGACGACCCCTGCTCCCTCAACATCGAGAGCGGTGAGCGGGCGGGGCGCGGCCAGCGCGGCCCGGGAGGTCGGGGGCCCCTGGCACGTCCGGCGCTGTCCGGCCTGGAGGGGAGGGTCTGGGCGCGGGCCGCGCAGGGGCGGCTCTGCTCCTGCGCGGCGCGGCGCTCAGGCTCTGGCCCCTGCAGCCAACTATGCGGAGCACTGGTGTTCCCTGCTCAAGAAGGCAGAGACCCCGTTCGCCAGGTGCCACTCGGCCGTGGACCCCGCGGAGTACTACAAGGTGGGTGGGCCGGCGTGCGTGCCGTGCGCGTGCCCGCGCGTGCCCTGCGTGCGCGCGCGCGCTCACCGCTGCCCTTGCCCGCAGAGATGCAAGTACGACACGTGCAACTGCCAGGGCAACGAGGACTGCCTGTGCGCGGCCCTGTCCTCCTACGCGCGCGCCTGCGCCGCCCGGGGCGTGCTGCTGTGGGGCTGGCGCCAGCGTGTCTGCAGTGAGTGACCCTCCGGGCGGCGGGCGGCGGGCGGCGGGCGGCCTTGGCGGGCCGGCCCCGCCCTCACCGCCGCGCCCGCTGCCCCGCAGACAAGGACGTGGGCGCCTGCCCGGGCTCGCAGGTCTTCCTGTACAACCTCACCGCCTGCCAGCAGACCTGCCGCTCGCTGTCCGAGCCCGACGCCCATTGCCTCAAGGGCTTCGCGCCCGTGGACGGCTGCGGCTGCCCCGACGACTCCTTCCTGGACGAGAAGGGCCGCTGCGTGCCGCTGGCCAAGTGCTCCTGCTACCACCGCGGCCTCTACCTGGAGGCCGGGGAGGTGGTCCTGCGGCAGGAGGAGCGCTGGTGGGTGTCGCGGGCCGGCCGGGGAAGGCGGGGCGGCCGGGCGGGGCGCCCGCACCCCGACCCCACTCACCCTGCCCCTCCCCGCAGCGTGTGCCAGAACGGGAGGCTGCACTGCACGCAGGTCAAGCTGCTCGGCCAGAGTGAGTGGACCCTGCCCTGCCCCAACCCTGCCCCAATGCCCGAGCCCCCACCGCCCCGCTGAGTGCCCCTCCCCCCACAGGCTGCGCCGCTCCGAAGATCCTCGTGGACTGCAACAACTTGACCGCTCTGGCCACCCGGACCCCGCGCGCCCTCAGCTGCCAGACGCTGGCAGCCAGCCAGGTGCGGGGGGGCGCGGGCGGGGCTGGGGCCTGGCCCGGGCCTGGGTGTGTCCCCCGCCTGCCGGGAACCCCCTGGCCAGTTTCAGCACCCTGGACTGGCAGCCCTCCCCTGTGGGCCTGACACGAAGGGCTGGGAGGAGGGAAGGCGGGGCCAGCAGGTCTTCTGGGGGTCTCACCCCAGCGCCCCCCGCTGCCCCCAGTACCAGACGGAGTGCATCAGCGGCTGCGTGTGCCCGGAAGGGCTGCTGGACGACGGCCGAGGCGGCTGCGTGGCGGAGGAGGACTGCTCGTGCATGCACAACAGGGAGCTGTTCTCCCCTGGGGCCGAGATCAAGGTGGACTGCAACACCTGGTGAGGCGCTGGCGGCCGCACGGAGTGGGGCCGGAGGAGTGGCCGCTGTGGGCGTGCTGCCCCTGACCGGCCTCTCTCTGCCTCTCAGCACCTGCCAGAGGGGGCGCTGGGCGTGTTCCCAGCTCCGGTGCCACGGCACCTGTTTCATCTACGGCAGTGGCCACTACATCACCTTCGACGGGAAGCACTATGACTTCGACGGTCACTGCTCCTATGTCGCAGCTCAGGTGGGTCGCAGCTGCAGGGGCGGCTCCTGTGCCCTCAGTGACCCTCAGCCCGGCGCGGGGGCACAGAACGTGGCCTGGGGTGGTGTGGGAAGGCCCGGCCGCTCCCCCGCTCCGTGGACGAGGTGAGGCCTGCCCGGCCTCCAGTGACCGGGCTCGCTCCCCTGCCCCAGGACTACTGTGGCCAGAACGCCTCGCTGGGCTCCTTCAGCGTCGTCACCGAGAACGTGCCCTGCGGCACCACGGGCGTCACCTGCTCCAAGGCCATCAAGATCTTCCTGGGGGTGAGCGGGCACTCCCGGGCACGGGGCCCTGGGGACCCTCGGGCCGGCCGGTGATGGGGTCTCTCCTCTGGGCGCAGAGGACGGAGCTGAAGCTGGAGGACAAGCATCACATGGTGATTCAGCGGGACGAGGGCCATCACGTGACCTACACCACGCGGGAGGTGGGCCAGTACCTGGTGGTGGAGGCCAGCCTGGGCGTCATCATCATCTGGGACAAGAGGACCACCGTCTTCATCAAGCTGGCCCCTTCCTACAAGGTGTGTGCTGCCCTCCCTGTGGCCCCGCCCACCCTGCCCGCCCCGCCCACCTGACAAACAGGCCACACCCATCCAGGCCCTGCCCACCCACCCGGCCCCGCCCACCCACCCCAGGCCCCGCCCCACCCCCTTCCCGGGCCCCCTTGCCCCAGGCCCAAGGGCCTCTCCAACCCACTGGGCTTCGCAGGGTTCCGTGTGCGGCCTGTGCGGGAATTTCGACCAGCGCTCCAACAACGACTTCACCACGCGAGACCACATGGTGGTGGACAGCGAGCTTGACTTCGGGAACACCTGGAAGGAGACCCCCACCTGCCCTGACGTGGGCAGCACCCCTGACTCCTGCTCCAAGAAACCGCACCGTCGGGCCTGGGCCGAGAAGCAGTGCAGCATCATCAAGGGCCAGACCTTCCAAGTCTGCCACAGCAAGGTGCGCGCGGCGGCGCGGCGGGCGTGGCGGGCGCGGGGCCCTGGCCGAGACGCTGTCCTCAGGTTTCAGCGCCATCCTGTGTCCTCTGGACACGCCAGGTGCACCTTCCCGCCAAGACCCCTGGCCGGATCCGCGGCCTCTCCTGCCTCCCGGGCGCAGCGGCTGGGGCCAGGCTCGGGATCCCGCTCTCCAGGGCGGGGCCGACCCCTCGCCGGTGGCTCCGCTGTCAGCGGCCTTGGGGCCCAGCCCTGTGGCGGAGCAGGGTGGGCGCCGGGGAGCCCCGGGAGGGTGTCTGGGACCCAGACCGCCCGCGTCTCCGCAGGTGGACCCCAAGCCCTTCTACGAGGCCTGCGTGCAGGACTCCTGCTCCTGCGACTCGGGGGGCGACTGTGAATGCTTCTGCTCGGCCGTGGCTGCCTATGCCCAGGAGTGCACCAAGGAGGGCGCCTGCGTGTTCTGGAGGACTCCTGACCTGTGCCGTGAGTACCGCCACGGGCGGGCGCGGGCGGGGGCGGGCGGGGGCAGCCCGTCCAGCGCCCTGGGCGCCGCGCCTGCCTTCCGTGGGTCCCAGGCCTGTGCGCCCCGCCGGCCCCTGACACCCGCCCTCCCGCCCGCCCGCAGCCGTGTTCTGCGACTACTACAACCCGCCCGGCGAGTGCGAGTGGCACTACGAGCCCTGCGGGAACCGCAGCTTCGAGACCTGCCGCACGGTCCACGGCATCCACTCCAACATCTCCGTGTCCTACCTGGAGGGTGAGCGGGCCTGCCCCTCGGGGCCCTCCAGGGCGCGGGCGCCAGGCCCAGCCTGCTCAGAAGCACCTGCTGGCAAGCGTGGCCCGCCAAGCAGGACGGGGAGGGGCGCTCTGGGCTGGAGCGGGACCGCGGGGGCGCGGAGCCCCGGTCCGGGTGCGGCCAGGCTTCCCCCCGGGGGCAGGGCCTGCTGGCCAGGGGTCTTCCGTGGTGGCCCAAGCTTGCGCCCTGTGCCCGCCAGGCTGCTACCCCCGGTGCCCCGAGAACAAACCCATCTACGACGAGGACCAGAAGAAGTGCGTCCAGGCGGACCAGTGTGGCTGCTATAAGGACGACACCCACTACCCACCCGGGTCGGCCGTGCCCCCCGGGGAGATCTGCCACTCCTGGTACCACGACTCACGGGCGGGCCGGGACTCTGGGGGCGGGGTCAGGGGCGGGGCTGGGGCTCTGGGGCCAGGGCGGGGCCGGTACTCTGGGGGCGGGGTCAGGGACTCTGGGGGAGGGGTCAGGGGCCCGGGGCGGGGCCTGGGCTGCAGTCCTCTTCTCCTTCCACAGCGTCTGCAACGAGCACTCCCAGATCATCTGCCAGCCCGACGAAGGTGAGCAGGCCGCCCTGGGTCTGGGGTGGCTGGGCCCGTGAACCTTCCTGGCCCAGGTCTCCTCTGGTTGGCAGTGGACCCCAGAAAGGCCAGCCAGGCCCGGTCTGCAACCCGTGGGCGGTGGAGGGCCCTGAAGGGCGGCTGGAGCAGGGTGCGGCCCCCTCGTGGGGCGAGGCTGCACCCTCTCAGCCCGTCCCCCTCCTCTCCCCAGGCAAGATTCTCAACTTCACCCAAGACGGCTCCTTCTGCTACTGGGAGATCTGCGGCCCCAACGGGACGGTGGAGCAGCACTTCAACATCTGCGTGTCCACCCCCACGCCGACCTCCTACCCAACACCCACCGCCTCGGCCACCACCACCTCCACCGCCACCCCCAGCCCCCCCAGCCACACCACCCCCAGCACCCCCAGCACCCCCACCACCACCACCACCACCACCCCCACACCCGGCCCAGGTGAGTGCAGGTTGGTCCTGCCCCCCGCACCCTGGCCACAGCGGCCTGTGGGGCAGGGCCTTGGCTGGCGGGCAGCCTCTGGCCAGGGCTGACGCTGCCCCATCCCCAGGGATCTGCTGCTTCTGGTCTGAGTGGATCAACGACCACCACCCGACTGCCGACGGCACCGGCGACTGGGAGACCTTCACCGGAGCCTGCGAGGCCCCGGAGCACATCGAGTGCAGGTCGGCCACGGAGCCCCACCTCAGCTGGGACGAGCTCGGCCAGAAGGCCCAGTGCGACCTCTCCGCGGGGTTCAGCTGCAAGAACGAGGACCAGTTTGAAAATGGGCTGTTCGGACTCTGCTATGACTACGAGATTCGAGTCAACTGCTGTCTGCCGATGGACCACTGCCCCACGCCCGGGCCCACGAGCACCCCCTCACCAACCACCACCCCGACGACCCCAAGCCCACCGCCACACAGCACCACGCCCGCCAGCACCCCCTCAGGCACGCCAACTCCACCGTCCACCACCACATCTACTCAGACCCCCACCGCGACCCCCACCAGCTCCACGGCCACCCCACCGCCGTCCTCCACC
>JAGFMF010011447.1:432189-479470 GCA_019455555.1 Galemys pyrenaicus | reverse complement strand
GCAGACCTAGTGAGAGCAGGTGTAGATCGTACCAAAATACATGCAAGGCCCAATGCCTATCTGTTGGAATTATGGAAGCAACTGCAGGAAGACCAGAGGATTACGCCCATAAGAAGGGCTGCTGTTAAGGGGGGCCCTAGAACTTCCAGGCCTCAGGCACGTGCCCTGCGCCTGGAAGACCACTTACTGCCAACCTCAGTCCCGGGAGACACCCTGTCCACTTTTGAATAGGATGAGGGCCAAGGACATGGGTGTTGAATAGAAATTTCACACACCCTATAATCCCAAAGCTGCAGGGATCATAGAGCGTTACAACGGCCTGCTAAAGGAAGGACTGAGAGCTACAGCCCCCACTCCAACTCTGGCGGGGTGGAGCCAATGCCTGTGGGACCTGCTACAAACACTAAATGAGAGGAGCAGGAAAGGCGTCCTGGCGCCAGTGGAGGCTTTGCTGCATCGTGCCGCTGCTCCTATACAAGTACAGATACAAAACTGGTGTGTATATTGCCAGATGGGAGGGATCTCCCATTACTAGTACCAATAACTTCTTTATCTTTTCGCCCCTAGGTTGGTGTCCTGCCTGGGTATATTTGTATTCAGTTTGTATTTTTTTGTATTTCTGTATGTAGTTGTATTCAGTCTATTTTTATGGTTCATATTTGTCTAGGGAAATGTATATATATATTGTATGGCGGAAAACCTGAGGGGGTGGACTGTAGGGTAAAAGGTTAATCAGGACTTTCTGCCCGCCTACCACTGATGATGGAAACCTGTGCGCATGCCTGGGTGGGCATGCGCAAGTAGATGCACCTGGGCTGATGAACCAGGTGTCTAAAGCTAGCGTCTCAGAGACGCCGGTGTGGTGGTGTGGAGCGGTGGAGTGTGAGGGATACCGTGACGGCGGTGAAGAAACTGCTTGAACTGATGATGAACCTCCTACACAGTCTGGGAAGGTTGCAAGACAATTACCAATACTGATCTCTTCACTCACATCCACTGTTTGTTATGGTTCTTGTAGAGTATCTGACTTCTTCATGTTAAATCATTTCACCAAATTCCCTGTGGCACCTAGAGTGCATAATATGCCATGCCCTGGAAGGAGGCTGAGCTTGGGGTGAGGCTGAGGAGAAGACCATAATTGTGTGATTGTGCGATTCAAGTCACATATGAATGCACATACCAACATTTCCACACAGAGAATATTCCATTAAGGTCTAAATTGTCAGTACTATTGAAGTTGGAAATGGTATATTTTCTGGCAGCTTAGAGAGGATGAGTTGTGTGTGAAAACAGGCAGAGTTCCAGGCTCATTGTCAGGTAATTAAATGGTCAAAGAGCACTGCCCAGTGGGAGAAACAAAACAAAGAGCCTAAGTAGTGCTGATGACTGGCAGCTGAATTCCTTGACAGCTGTCAAGACAGAAAGAGCCTTCCCATGGCCAACACAAAAGCCACCACTTCATGGAATCTCAGGTAAGTTGCTTTTAATATATATTAGGGTTAGTGAAAAGTGATTAGGCTTTTCTTCCCTCCCACCATTGGTGTCAATGGTGGGCACCTGCAGTCCTTCATGCACACCTGATGGCGGGCGCCTTAAGTATGGTGTGGGCATAAGCAAGTGGGCACACCTGGGCTGAGACATGTGGTGTATAAGGACAGCGTCACAGGGACGCCAGCAACAGAGAAAGAGAGGAGGAGAGTAAGCAATAGTAGTAGTAAAGACAGCAGAACCAGAGAGCCCAGAGAGAGTGAGATTGGCCTGGGACTAGGAGGCCTACCAGCCTCCTGGTCCCCCAGACCCCCTGCCTGCTATGTACCTGGTAGCCTCTGATGTAAAGATCAAAGTCTGAAAAAGTCACTGAGGGCTCCAGGACTCCTCTTTGACCGATCTGCTTGAATCATTGAGAACCTGCTCTGTGCCTTCCTGGTACCCACCCCCCACACACACCTATATTTGATATGAAATCATTGTTTTTAAGTATAACATACTGCAAGTCCTTTCAAACTGGAATTGAGCCAATAGATTTTATAATTTATATAGATACAAAGAAAAACTGGATCTTCAAAACTTCAAATTGAGCCAATATATTTTATAATTTACATAGATATAAAGTGGAAGTGGATCTTCAAAAACTTCAAATTGACTTTATTGAAAAAATATTGCTTTTGACTTGGGTCTGAGACACTGGCGTGTGATGAAGCATCCTTTTCAGACACTCATTGACATCTATGTCTGTCTTTTTAAATAATCTCTTACTAGTGTAGCCAGGGATGCTCATTTCTCAGAATGCATGCACGCACTGTTAAGCACAGGCCCTGGTCATTAATGCTCAGGAAGGATGGCTATGACACAGTTACACTCTCCCCAACCACTGTTGTCCTTGCCCGTCTACATTCTGACTGAGGGTTGTTCACTGTATGAACTGGCTCCTTAACGTTGACATTTAGCCTTTATGGTTTATACTAGACTCCAGACTCCTAAAATTTGACTAATTAGCACAGTGACTCTGTACACCTCCTAGGTGCTTCCCCCAAAACAACATGCTGGCACCATTCACAGAAGTAACATTGAAAACTGTGGTTGGGAGTGCTCAGGTATTTGATGGGACTAGGTGCTCAGGGAAGCTTTCTCTAAAGAGCTAACATTTAATTCACAATCTGAAAGTTAAGAAAACCCACCTGTGTTTCTAGACAGAGAGGACAAAGGGCCTATGCTGGGAATAAGCATGGCATATCTGAGGAGTTGTATGGTTGGTATGGTGCGAATATAGTGGTCAGGGTTGGGGGAGGGAGAAGGGTGTAAGATCGTAGTCAAAGATTTAGGAAGGGCTCAGGTAATGGTGGGCAGGACTTCTAAAATTTAATGTCCATAGGAATCAACTGAGGATTCTATTAAACTCCAGGTTCAGTAGGTCTGGAGTGGGGATTGAGATTTCACATTTTAGCAATCTGCTTAAAATGATGCTGGTTCTGGTGCACGGACAACACTCACAGAACAGAAGTGTAGGATTTTGCAATCATAAAATGCAACCCAATACCAAAGCTTGAGTGTGTGTGTATGCGTGGGTTTTGTTTTTTTTTTAATTCTCTGCTCTTGGTTAATTGAGCTTTGACTTACATTGAGGCATTCTTAGCAAGAGTAGTAACAGATTGGATCAGGTGATGATTGGAACACTGTAAAAAGGCAGGATGTAGGATTTACTGCTGAGTGGCAGAATCTAACCCGGTGTGACTTTCTTGGCTTCAAGAGGGACTTCAAAACAGTCTCCCCCATATAGGTCCTGGGCTGTTGGTATTCCTGAATTGATCTCCAGAACCTCCTCTTTATTGCTTCCCTTTGTTCAAGGTTTCTCTCTGTTATGCAACCATCCCAGACCAGGTGGATTCATTGTCTATTTTCACAAATGAAAAGAGAATTTTGGAGTCCTCGATATCATTTTACAGGTCTTTAATGATAAATCAGGGGATAGGCCAGTTGATCAGGGAGAGAGCAACTGAATATTTGTTGGATAAATGAAGATTGCTCAGGCTTTTGTTCCATTGGCCTCTGTGGCTATCACCTGCAACTTTAAATGCAGTAGTTGCTTGGGAGCATGGGCTCGGGGTATGCATGCCTGATGGTGGACACCTGGAGTATGTTGTGGACATGTGTAAGTGGGAAAACTTGAACTGAGAGACTGAGCATATAAGGGCAGCATGGATTGTAGCAGAGCATGGATTATAGCAGAGGACTGTGTGACAGAGTGCAGTGGAGAGTGGTGGAGAACAGCTATGAGAGGAAAGAGTGTCTAGAAATTCGTAGGGGGTCCCTAGTGGCAGTCTCCCTGCTGGCTTATTTCTCCTGAATATTATTAAAAAACCTGTAGGGATGATTCCAAGGCTTCTAAGCTTCTCTTTTTAGCTGCCTGAACTGACAATGAACCTATCCAGCCTAAGATGGTTGCAGAACAGCCCACTAGACTCAGGGAAGCCACTGCCCATGCCAAAACTGCAGAGCCCCTGTTATTCCTCTCTTCTCAGCCCAACTGTCTGTATTTACATATGTGCATGGCCTGTATTCTCTGATAGGAGTAGCCCACTCACCCTACTTCTATCTCCATGGCCTTTGGACCATTACTCTTATCTCTCTCCAAAGTCTTTCTTGGTTTCCCATTTGTGATCCAAATTGTGCAGATGTTTAGGTTTGTTCTCTATCCACTATCTCCTTCCTGTGTACGAAGATCTTGAGATCAGTTGAGGGGTATTCTCTGTTAGGGCCAGAGCTTGGACCTGCAGATGAAGCCCTATTCACCAAAACAATCCACCCAAATTATTTTGGATCCACTGTGGGATACTAGATTCTTCAAACATTCCTTCCAGGTCTATGTTCTACCTACATATCCCATCTGACAATGAATTATCTCAGATTTTTGGTGTTGTCCTCCAAAGACTGGCTTGTCCTCCTACCCCACTAAGTGGCCTTTCTGTTTGGCAGTCTCAGAAAATTTCTTAGGAGTTAATTGTTGCTCCTTAGCTCTATGCTTCCCTCTCCTGGTTTCCAGTAGCCAGAGAATCTGCTGCTCTGTTGTGTTCTTTTACTCTGAGTTCTTAGCACCTACCAAGATGTTCCACTTTTCCCACCCAGAAAATACTTATTAAACTCTGTGTTCCAGGGTATATACAAACCCTGGGGTACAAAGATGAAAAACTTAACTTCCTAGGATGCTGCCCTATCAAAAGATGGAAAACAGAAAGGTAAACAACAATTAGAATCCTACTGTGGAAGATCCAGGCGCTAGTAAGGCAGAGGGTGACTGGAACTGGAAGAAAAGAGATGTTGGTACTGCTGGGTGGTGGGGAAACCTTTAGTGGAGTTTTGGCATTAAATTGGATCTTAAAATATGGTTATAAGTAGGGAGGGTGTGGGATCTTAGATTTACAGACTAGGAGGGATAGAAAGGATATTAGAAAGTACATTTTGTTTCACTTAATAAGGAGCTATTCAGGATGTTAGAGGACAAGGTCATAGATCTAATTCATAACATCTCTGCCTTGAGGTTTGAGCACTGGTGTATTTTTATAGTTATGATGCCTATATTTAAACATACAAACACCCAAGAAAAATTATGCCAGGGTATTCTGTTTAGAATTAGGGCCAAATATTAAAAAAGACCATAAATTTCCAAGAATTTCTCTATTTTTTGAAACCTGAGAGATTGCAGACTCTGCCTCTCCTAAAAGTAAAGGAATTTGATATTTTTCACTCTTGTATTATTTGGGATTTCCACGTTAGATAGTAAGTAAAAATAGTACATACATTATACTCAGAAATGTATTTTTTTCTGTTGCTGGTGAAAAAAGTTAGCTCACTAATACTTCACCACCTCTCCTCCATCCCTAATTATTTTGTTCTTTCACTGGTGTGCTGCTCATCAAGATAACTGAGCATTTCAATTGTTATTTGTAAAAAGTTGACATCCAGACTGGGCATCTTGCCTGCAGATTGGTTGGCATAGCCTGAGAATGAATGGTAAGTAAGGAGCCTACCTACCTTCACTTCTTCATCCCCTTTTCAACACAGTATGAGGTACAGTAAATAGCATCTGGCCTAGTAATACAAATGGAAAGACATCTTCCAGGGAAGATGAAGTTATTTTATCTCTGCCTGGATAAAAAGTGAAACTGGCAAATTCTCAGCTTATTGGTAAAAGGACCACATGCCTTATAATAGAAAATGGACCTCATGTTCCTTTTTATTTCCCTGGTTCTTCTCATAGGATCTGGCCTGTTATAGGCACTTCCAAAATGTTAGTTTGAGTTGAATTTTATTGCCCTTTGGATAGAATTGCCATATTTATGCCTTCCTAGTTGGTAGAGCTCCTTGAAAAGTTTGCTTAGCTGAGTTTTCCCTGGCACATGTAGACTTGCTACAGGAACTATGGTGGGGTCCTGTTTCTTTATACTTACTCATTGTGTTCCCTTTCTGAATCTTCAGCTTGCCTAGTATTCTTGACATAATCTTTTTAGTGTGATTAAGAAAACCACAAAGATTCTTTGCCTTATGATTCATCATTTTCCTGAAATAATTCATTGGTAACTGAGATGTGATATCAAAGAGACAGAGCAGAGATGTTATGACACACCATAGATGAAAGTCTTCTTACTGGAGTGTGAATGCCCGGAAAGAGAACTGTGGCAAAAAATCAAAGAGAAGATTCCTGTGGAAGCTCTATGACCCAAGTAGAAGGATGAAACAAGTAGGTCTGAGAGACAGTTTATCACTCATTGCCTCTTAGATGTCTACAATTGCAGAATGTGGGAATGGGGAGTCCTTAGGACTCACACACACAAAAATTTTTTTTTGAGTCATGTATTTGTGTTTGGTTAGCCACAGAAATAGAAATTTTGACTTATAATGGTTAAAACAGAAGAGGATTTTTCTTACACAAATAAATGGTAGCATTGGTTCAGTGGTTTGAAAATATTAGGAACATTGTCACTGAAATTTTCCTGGTCTCATGGCTGCAAAAAGGCTGCCATAGCTTTAGATCTTGTGGTTATATTCAAGGCAAGAAGAGGGTGCAGACATGTGTTTTTTTTGCCATCTCTGTTCCATTTAATGAAAAGTAAAAAGAAATTACAGAAGTTCTCTAAATGGAATACTCTTACATCTATTTTTAGCCAAAAATGGATTCAGAGGGCCATTCCAAAGCATAAAGTGGGTAGATTAAGTGGGGCTGCATCCAGCACTGCATGGACAACATTTAAGGGGATGTTAACAAGAAAAAAACTGGAGGATGGAGATTGCAGGAGTGAGCAGTGTCTACCACAGATGGAGAGACATACCAGTACTCAACACTGGTGAACAGAATATTTTTCATAATATCATAATGTTTGAATGCTGCAAAGAAGTTAATGTTAGATTATTAGACCAGTTATTATGTCCAATACCCTGGAAGAATGTATAAGAGAGGTGAGTTGCCTGGTTTTGATCACTTTGTACATATGTAACTGGCTCCCATAGTACACTGAGATTATCTCAGTGAGATTTAGTTGTATTATGAGAGGTAATATGTATTTTTTCATCTTATATTTCTAAATCTAATAGTATTGAGCTATACAACAGACTCTCAGCATGTTCTAAGACTTTCAAGAACCTCCCAGATTCATGAAAAATATTAGAATGCAGGTACTGGCTCATTCACCACCTAAATGACTAATTTCCCACACACCAGCTCACAGTGGGGTTGATTCAAATGAGTGCCTTAGTAAAATTACGAATTATTACATGTCCTACTCCTCCAGGATCTCTCACAAATCCTCAAAACCAAATGCAAAAATGCCTACTGCACATTCTTCAAAATCCTTTCATCAGTGAAATATCAGAGCATAATGACAATGATGGTTTTCAGAATTTATTTAAGAAAATATTGAAATGGATGCATTTTTACTATTTTATTTTATTAAGACATATTGAGGCCATTGAATTCTACCTGTGTCCTCAAACATTGTTGCAACCTGAGAGATGATCAGGCTGAGCTTCTTTTGTCTCAAATCTCTTCAGTTAGGTTAGTTGGGAAGCAAAGTGCTATATAAAATAAATGAATAAATAAATAAAATGGTTGCTGGCTTCAGATCTCAATAGAAAGTTGGTGGCCTGGAGGTGAATGAGAACCAGAGTACAGAGAGATAATACCCATACCCATATCCTTACCTATTCCTACCCCTATCCCCAAAAGATACCTCTCAGTGTCTTTTGATATTAAGCCAACAAAATTACCAGTATACTTGTACCTAGAAAAAGGGGGAAGGTGTATCTAAATAGATCAGTGCTGCAATAGCAGATTTTATTGTCTGATGTGAGATATACAACAATTTCATAAGAATATGCATTAAATTAGGAATTTCCCTGATTTTGTATATTATGTCCTCTTGAAAACTTGTGAAAATAATCAAATATATAAAACTTAAGATTACAGGTGGGTTGTGTTACCAGAGAGCTGAACAGCATTCTAGCATCCTAATTACATCTTGCCTTTTAGGCATTGTCCTTGATGATTCATACATTTCACACATGTTCTTTCACTTTGTTTTTTCCCTTCAGCATGCAGCACAAGGTTGATCAGCTTGAAGTCAATGAGCATCTGATTGAGGCTAATGACTTATCACTTTCCACAGGCCTAATGATTTTTTTCTTTGTCTCAATTGTATTGAGTTAATGAGACCTCTGCTTCTTAGCACAGTATCGGTACGCTCATTTTTCTTTTTTCCACTCATTTTTATAGGCTAATAAGGAAAAATGGTATAAAATATTGATACAATTACACAAACATTGCTTTACCTTTAGAGGCAGGGCTGTATCTGACTAGCAGTACTCGTCTAAAATAACCAACAATGTACAGATGTAAAAAAGCACTTATTTATGGTGTTAAATCTATAAAGTATTAATGTGAGGATTGCTCATAAGGTGAATACATGGAAGTGAACATAGTCCATATTACTGTTTTGCAGGTGGCTTTTATTCATATACCAGGGACCAGTACTCTTAACTCCTATAGTGTTTATTAATTCATTCAACAAATATTTATTGAACAACTACTCTTATGTGAAAGATGCTGCTCTAAGCAGTATCATTTCGTTTTATGTGATTGTGAACTAGAGTCTTTAGGGGCAACCCTCTGACTGATTCCAAGTTGACTTTCATCATTGGCCCCTCTGATTAGCATTTTGGCTTTGTGTCTGCAGGTTTCAACAGAGGTGCTGCTTTTGGAAGTGGCTTTCTAACTGTAACATATACACACTTGGATTTCTCCTTTGTCTAACGGTAGTTGCCAGTACAAGCATTTCTATGAATGTGGCTGCACTACCTAGCTATGTGGACAAAGACTCTTGAGTGATGATGATAAATGTTTACAGATTCTTCAGTCAGGCATCAAAATTTAGTAGTCTCAAGTGATCAAATTGCAAGGTAAATTCTTTCCTTTTAAAAATTTATTTTTATATATATTTTACATCATTGTTCATTTTTTTTTACACTGTTTGCTTTCTTTTCTCAGGTGTAGTTCCCATAGAGTTTCCACCACAAGTTTACCTGTGCACAATCACCATAGTCCCTTGTGCTCCTCCCTCCCTCATTTTGATCCCTTTCTCTCCCTCTCCCCTGCAGAATGTCTCTGGTTTATAGTTGTCTGTTTATTTTTGTTTTGTTTTGTTATGTTTTTTATTGTCATTATTTTTTCCCTAATGCCTTATTTGGTTCCTCTACCATGCACAAAATCAACTCAAAATGGATAAAAGATCTGAACCCATAAAATATGTAGAAGAAAACATAGGTAAAACACTAGAAGACATACATCTCAGTAACATCTTTAAAGTCTTATCCCCTAAAGCAAATAAAGGGTAACAGCCTGGATTACATCAAAATAAAAATTCTTTCTTTTTGTTCTCTCTGTATTCCCAAGGAGGTTTTTTGTTTGTTTGTTTTTGGGTTTTTTTTTCTTTTTTAATTTGTGTGTGTGTGTGTGTGTGTGAATGACCCTGTGGTAGTGAAAACAAATCCAGCCTATCTTTCATGAAGTGGTTTGGAAACTGAGTTTGTAGGGAGTCACAGGTTGAGTTCTTGGAAGTAGGCACCACTTAGATTTGGTTGTGCAGGATGTTTATTAGAAATCAAAACTTACTGAAGGAAAAAGGAAGAAGCAGTTCAACAGTGATGCAAGCTTTGCCTGATTTCAGGGGAAATTCTGCTTAAAAAACAAATGTTACTCACTGGGTAACAATCGGTACTTCACTGGAGTGAAATGGTCACTGAATGTAGGTTGCCCCAGAAAGAATGAGCAAGGTGGCCCTCATAGCCTGACGCATACCCTGATGGAGGTGATAGATGGGGCAACAAATCTTCCCTTAAAGGCTGGTGCTACAACTCTGTAAGATAGAAGTCTCAACAAACTAGCATTAGAGGGAAACACATTAATTTGATAAAGAACATTTACAAAACCTTACAAATATTTAGAAATTGAATACTTCTCCCCTAAGTTTAGGAACAAGGCAAGGAAGACTTTTCTCTATTTTTCAGAGTTCTCTGGAGAAATAGAACTAGTAGGAGAAATAGATAGATAAAGAGATAGATAGATAGATAAATAGATAGCTAGACAGATAGATACCACGTATTAGGAATTGTTATTTTAAGGAGTTGCTATAGGGAATTGTTTCATGCTGTTATTATGGCTAAGTCATCTGTGATCTGTTGTCTGCAAGCTGAAGACCCAGGAAAGCCAGTGGTATTCAGTCCAAAGGCCTGGTACCAAGGGATGAATGGTATAAATTCCAGTCTAAGGGCTTGAGAAAATAAAATATATCCCAACCATGAGATAGGAAGAAGAGTAAATTCCTTCTTTCTTTGCCTTTGTTTTATTTGGATCCTGATTGATTAGGTGATGTCCACTAACATTGGGGAAAACAATCTACTTTAATGAGTCCATCTATTCAAATGTTAACCTACCATAGCTTTGTGACCCAACTAGATGCATTCATAGGAACATGGATGGAACTGGAAGGGATTATGCTCGAAGTAAGTCAGAAGGCAAAAGAAAAATACCAGATGGTTCCTCCCCTAGGGGGAATATAAGGGAACCAAATAAGGACCAAGGAAAGGAATAAGAACAATAATAATGATAATAACAATAAAGACACAAAAACCAAAAATGAAAAGACAAGGACAAATTGGGGACACTTGGTGGGGAGGGAAGAAGGGAAGGGTGGAGGGCAGACGGGAGCACGGGGGACTGAGGTGATGGTGCACTGGTGATATGGTGATGGGGAATTCATGGGAATTACAATTGATGTCAAATGTATATAAATAAAAAAATGATTTAAAAGTTAAAAAAAATAATACTTAGGATAGAATGCCCAAAATGAAATACTTAGGCATAAATATTGTAGAATTTGTATGTGGAAAACTATGAAACTGATGTAATCAAAGATCTAAATGAATGGAAAGACAATCCATGTTCATAAGTTAAAATATTCAATATTGTTGATGTCAATTATTCCTATTTGATCTATTAATTCAATGAGATCTCCAATCAAAATTTCAGCAAGTTATTTTATGGATATCCTCAAGTTTACATGAAAAAGCAAAATACCCATAATAGCAATATAATGTTGAGAGTGAAGAACAAAGTTGGACTGTCACAATCTAACCTCAAGACATACTATAAAGCTATACTAATCAAGATAGTGTGGTAATGGAGGGGGAAAAAAAGACTAATAGATCAATAGGACATAATAGCTCAAAAATAGACCTATATAAATATAGTTAACTAATCATTGACAAAGGAGCAAAAGAAACTTAATGGAAAAGAATAATCTTTCAATATGTGGTATTGGAACATCCATTGTATATTTGACGTCCATGTGTAAAATAAAAATAACTTTACACCTGAATGTAAACCACAAAACTATAAAGCTTCTAGTAGATAACATAGGAGAATATTATGTCACCTTTGATTTGGCAATGATTTTTAGATATAATAGCAAAGGAGGCAGGGAGGGAATGGGATGAGGGCAGAAAGAGTACAAGGGACTGAGGTGATAGTGCACTGGTGAAATGGTGGTGGGAAATGGGGGCCACAATTGATGTCAAATATATATAAATAAAGGAAAAATAGCAAAGGCATAATCCCTGAAAGAAAAAAATATTATGTGAGATATGATAAATTTGTTTAAAATTAACAGTCTGCAAAAGAGACTGAAGAAAATGAAAAGCCTTAGGATTAGAGAAAATATTTGTAAAACAACCATTTCATAAAGATTTCTATCCAGAATATATCGATAATTCTTAAAAACTCAACAATAAGAAAGTAAACAGCTAAAAATTAAAAGGTGGGCAAAAGATCTAAACATTTACCTTACTAAAGAAAGTAAGTTGATGGCAGAATGATGACACTAGGCATGCCTCCTTCACATAGTCACAACTAAATTGTAACAGAACAAAGTTAATAACCGTTGAAAGAGAAATAGAGGACTATAGTGTATACTAGAGCAATGGTCCAGTGGAAAGAGTAGTAAGTGGGAGAAAATGTTTTCGTAGTGATACTAGGGCAGTTCAATTCATGCATAGGGAGAATTAATATGATCAAATTACTATTCTACTGAAAGTGATACATAAATTTAATGCAATTGCTATAAAAATACCAACATATTCTTTAAAGAAACTTAAGAAAAATATTGAAATTTATATGAAACCATAAAAAGCCTTGAATAACAAAAGCAGTCCTGAGTAAAAGAGAGAGAAATGGAAGCATCATGTCACTTGACTTTAAACTATGCTATAAAGAAGCAGCTGTATTAAAACCCATATGGTATAGGCATGAAGATAGATACATGGATTAATGAAACAGTCCACATACATGTCAATTTTTAATTTATGGTAAAGCAGTCACACCCATAAAATAAGAAAAGGAGAATCTCTTTAGTAAATGGTGCTGGGAAAACTAGATGGCCATTTGTAAAAGAATAAAGTTGGATAACTCTAACTCCATTTACAAAGACAAATTCTAAATGTATTGGAGATCTAGATATAATCCCTAAAACAATAAAATAAAACATTTTCTGTATGTTCCATGACTTCAATGATAAAGATGTGTTTGGAGATTCCACTCTTATGACAAGGAAGATAAAGTAAAAAAAAACTATTGGAATTACTTCTAACTAAATAGTGTTTATGTAGTCAAAATATAAGTAAATTAAGAGACGTCTTCATCAATGGAAGAAAATATATGTTACATACCTGACAAGACCTATAAAATAACCAAGACAAAAAATATCCTAAGCATATAAAAACCTTTCAGGATTTAATAATAGAAAAAAAAACTCAATAAATTTGGCAGCAGATCTGAACAGATAATTCCCCATAGAGGAATTATCCAATACATTGGAAAAATATACATCACATTCCCAATAAGAGGGATTCAGATTGAAACCACAGTGAGATGTCATCTCACACCTGTGAAAATGGCATTAAAAAGACCCCTAACTACAAGTTCTGGAAAGGGTGCAGAAAAAGAGAAACCTTATTATACTGTTGGTAGGAATATAAACTGGTGCAGCCATTGAGGAAAACAAAAAATAAAAAATGGAAGTACTGTATTATCCAGCAATCCCTATCTTGAGATTATATCCAAAGAATCTGAAACCATTAATAAAAAACAAACAAACAAAAAAACATGTTCTACAATGTATATTGCACATTATTTTGAATGGCTGGGATATGGTAACAACCTAGGTGCTCACTGATAGTGAATTGGATTAAGAAGATGTGGTATATCCACACTATGGAATATTATTCAGCTCTAAGGAGATATGAAATGCTTCTATTTACAGTGAAATGGAAGGAGTTGGAAGGAATTATGTGTAGTAAGACAGGTCAGAACGATATAGACAACTGTTGGTGATTTACATAGCAGACAATTTGAAGAGTAAAATACTTATAAAAATGAGTGTATATTAATAAATGAGGTGGAGTTTTTGAGACTAAGAAGGAGGGGGGAAAGTACCAAGGGGATATTAGAGATGGTGGTGGGGAAAATTAAAGAAAGTTATAGTAATAAAAAGAAGATAGATAGCAAGTAAGCATAGGAGAAGCTACTAATTGCCATTTGTCATTAGAGAATTACATACTGAAATAACAATGAGCTATCACTACACACATAGTAAGATGGCTAAAGTGAAAAAAAATTCTGATAGTTTCAATTGGCAAGGATGCAGAGCAAGAGCAACAAGAACCCTCATTTTTCTTCCCCTTAATGTATAAATTTTATTGACTTTTGATTCAAACACGGTATAAAAAATAGGACAAATCTGAGTGAATTAATAGTTAATAATAAAGGAGTTGTTGATATTTCTAACATGAGATATAGTAAATAAAATATTTTAAAATTTTATTTCCCCCTCAGTTATGTTTATTAAGGTAAATTTGGTTTATGTTATTGTATTTGTTTAAGGGGTTATACAATGTATGTTTTTATACCATGCCCATCACCAGTGCCTCTTGGCCATATATATGTCTTCCTTGGAAGTCTATTTTGTTCTGCCCATTTTTAGATTGGGTTAATGATTTTCATTTGTTGCATTTCATGAGTTCTTTATGTATTTCAAATATCCTCCCTTTGTAAGCTGTATCATGGTCTAATTTTCTCTCACTCAGTAGGGTGTCTTTTTGTTCTACTGACAGCTTCTTTTAATGTGTAGAAACTTTCTAGTTTGATGTTGTCCCATTTGTTTATGTTTGCTTTTGCATCTCTTGCTGTTGGAGATAAATCCCCAGAGACATCTCTGAAGTCAATAATGTGGAGTGTTTTGCCTATTTTTTTCTTCAATATATTTTATAATTTTTGGGTCTTATATCCATGTCTTTAACCCATTTTGAAATACCTGACTATCATTCCTTAAGACTCACAAAATCATAAAAAATGAGGAAATTCTGAGAAACTGTCATTGTCAAGAAGAGCCTAAAGAGATAAAAGTGGCTAATTGTAATGTACTTTTCTGAATGGGATCCTAGAATAGTAAAAAGACATTAGGATTTAACAACTAAGGTAATCGACCTGAAACTAAGTACCTAAAACTAAGGTACTCAGGTAAAGTGTGAATTCAGTTAAAAATAATGTATGAATAGTGGTTCATTAATTGTGATACTGGTGCCATTTTAGTTGAGGATGTTAATAGGGGAAACTATTATTAGGGAGGTTGATGGGATCAACTATACTTCCTTTGCATTTTTTAAAATAATCTAAAACTGTTTTTAAAAATGAATTTTATTATCAATTAAAAAAAAATCCCCAAAGAGCTCAAGTTTGTGAGTTGAGGCGTTTATATATAAGAAGCCTAGCATTTGAGTCAGGTAATAGAGATAGAGTCAGGGAGATTTGGAAACCTGGGGTTTTAGATAAATTTTCTGAAGACAATTACATTCCACATCCCATTTAAAAGTTTTCCCTAAAATTTCAGTCAACACCAGTTTATCAGTGGTGTTATCTTCTTATTTAGAGATACAGGTTTCTGTTACTGAGGAGCTCATTCCCTTTTAACTCTCACCACTTTCCTCTTTGCTCATATGCTTTGATACTTAGTTTGTTTCCTTTTTTGTCCACCCATGTGTGTTGTCACTTTATTAAAGATGGAAGATGTTTACAAGTCTAAACTACAAAACATTTTAAAGTATAGACTTGCCAGTGTGTTTTTAGAACTTCCTTGGCCATTCCTTCATAGGAAACCATTAATACATAGGCTCCAGCTTCCTGCCATGGTGTCTAGTGCCCTTTCTTCTCTGCCTAGTTCCAATATTCTGGATCATTTCTTCTGCAGAAATCTTTACCTTTCTTTATTTCTTGCACACAGTGTAACACAGTTTTGGAAACTACCTTCTTTACCCCAAAGTACACTCATAAGATATGTTTCTTAATGAAGGTGATTTATTTATTTATTTGTTTGTTTGTTTATTTATTTTTTCATGGAGAAGTGCTTTAATAAGCACTCATGAACACATTTAAATAATTGCCAGTCACAATCCCACTCCTAGGAATCTACCCAAAGGACACAAAAACACCGATCGAAAAGAGCACCTATACCCCCATGTCTATTGCAGCACTATTTACAATTGGTAAGACCTGGAAACAGCCCAAATGCCCAAAAGTAGAGGACTGGATCAAGAAGATGTGGTACATATACACAATGGAATACTANNNAGCAATCAAGAATAAGAAACTAGGGACATTTGAAGAAACATGGATGGAACTAGAAGGAATTATACTCAGTGAAACAAGTCAGAAGGCAAAAGAAAAATATCGGATGGCCTCGCTTTTAGGAAGAATGTGGAAAAAAAAACAACAACAATCAAAACAAAAAATAAAAAGGAAGAAAACGAAACAAACAACAACAACAACAACAACAAAAACAACAAGAGAAAACTAAAGGAAATGGGCAATCATAACCAAAAACAACCAAACAATCAAATAACAACTCAACAACATCAAAAGATTAAAGATAAACCCAAGGGACCATGGGGGTGGGTGGAGGGAGGGGAGGGCAAAGACGGTGACGAGATGTAAAGAGCACAAGGGACTGAGGTGATGGTGCACGGGTGAATTGGTGGTGGGAACCCACTGGGGAAAACAAACGATGTCAAATACAATTAAATATAATAAAAATAAATAAATAAATAAATAATTGCCAGTCAGAAGAAAACATAAAGTATTACCAACACCCCAAAAATCTTTGTGGCTCTTTCCACTAATACTGCTGTTTTGATTTTTCTCACCACATGTTAGTTTTGCCTGTTTTTGAAATGCACTTTAAATATGGTATTCTCATCTGTGTCTGACTCTTCCATTGCAAAGTTAGACTTTTGTGGATGAAGTTGTAAGTTATCTTTACTGTATAATGTTCCTTGTATAAGTATATAATATCCTACTATGGGCATTTGGGTAGTTTGCAGTTTTGGGTTCTTATGAATAACATAACAGAGAACATGAACACACATGTCAATGAATGAATAACTTTACCCATTTCTCTTAGATATTTTTCCAAACTTAGACTAGGATTTCTTTTAAAAAGCAAACAAATAAATAAATGAAACCTCAGCTATCAACTGTTAAAACAGTAATTTGTTTATACTGCTATGACAGGTCAGAAAACAAATAGAATGTTTCAAATAAAAAGGAGGTTGTTAGGCAGATATAAGAGAATATAATTTATCTCAATTGTATGATATAATTGGGGTAGTTGTATATATCCCTATAAGTTGGGGTAGTTGTACCTGGGCACTGGAAACGGGAATCCTTGTCTTTCCTCTCTGTAGGGAAGTGCCCATTACATGCTTCTCTCCTCATAATTCTTGGACAGCTCATCTGCTTTCATTTGGTTCATTGCTACACTCCAGAATGGCAACCTCATACTCCAATGCTTCAAATCACTCCTCCTTTGTAATTTGACTCAGATTAGTCGAAGCTTTGCTTATGTCTCATGAATCAAACACCTTTGACCAGGAGGATAGGGTCAACTTTGTCATGGCTGTGGCAAGTGGTGCTCAAAAATGCTAGTTGTCACTGTTATTATTTTACTGTTCAGTACAACTTCCCTTGGTTAGTCTGCAGTGATTACATAACAGTCTGCCATTTCATGCATTTTAAAAAAGATATATATATTTTACATTGTTGTTCATTTTTAGTTTCATGTAGTCTTCTTCCTTCTTTTCTCCTTTATCCTGAGAAGATTGAGAGAGGGCCCATTTCCTCAGTGTCTATCTCAGTTAGCAGGAAAGTCAGGGAGTATACTAATCCTGATTCTGTCATAAGTTGTAAAACCCAACTTTAGGGCCTCCCTGGTGGCACAGCGGGTTGAGTACCGTCCTGTGAGGCATTCGTGGCACAGCAGTGCGAGTTCAATCCCTGGTCAAGAAGAGGACACACATGGCATAGCAGACCTCTCCTGCCTCGCCTGCTGCTCCCCTCAGCAGTGTATTTCAATAGATCCTCCTGTTCTGCTCCCCACTCTGTCTCTGGTGAATCCTCTCACCTACCATGACTCTGGACTGTACCCCAGCTCTTGTATGCATAAATAAATCTTTTTTAAAAAAACATAAAAAACCTCAACTTCAACTGGCTTAATCAAATGGATGACTGATAGTCAAGTAGCTTGCAAAATCAAGGGAAAGACTTGAAATCAAAGGACTGAGCACGTTGGCAACAAGATTTGTGTATAAATTCTCTTTTTTTCTCTCATCTTTTTTTGTTTGTTTGTTTGGATTCTCTCTGTGAAACTTTACTTGTATTCATTCCCAGATGTCCATCCTCCTAGTTCTACCACCTCACAGGAAAAACCCTGTTTTTACTGTAAATATTTCTATCATGACAGTGTCAAGTGTCATAGGCTCTCTTCTTAGATAATGATTAGTCTGGTTTGGGACTCTTGCCACCTTGAAGGACAATGGTGTAGAGGGAAATGACTGAGAGCATCAGAATGATGAAAGATGGATGGGTACAGGAAAGACAAATCAGTCTGTGTGCTCTGTTAAAAGTATTCTGTTTTTTCATGCTAGAATAATGGGTGCAAGTACATTTCTGGAAATGTACTGGGAGAAGTGTGAGATAGGTGGATCTTACAGGTAAAACTCTTCTCTCCTTGGGTAGACTTAGCCTTTAGCCCTTTCCCAGTAGGAGAAGAATGAAACTCACCTGAACATGATGGATGTGATTTGGAGAGTATGAGTTTTGGATTAGCTGACTTGTCATCACCTTTCCGGCTCATTAGAGATATTCCCTGGGGGTTGGCGTCTTGGCTGGACCTGGAACCTCAGTAGGGAGTATGGCATTTTTACCCAGTGAAGCCTCTGTGCAGTAGATTTCTCTGTCTGAATGGCTTTGGACTCTCGCTGCTGGATATGAATCGTAGTACTCTCACCCTGGGCTGCCACAAACCTCAAAAAAAAAAAAATAGTATGTAAAGGTCTTTATTTTCTCTTACCTGAGAGATTGGAGTCCCCATCTCCTAGGGGTCATTTCTAGTTCTGAATAAAAAAAAGTGGTAGCACATGAGAATTTTTTTTCTTATTAATGGTTGAAGAGGATTATAAAATGGAACCCAGCAGGCGTGGAAGGGCTTGCACATATTTCAAAACTACCAGTACATTCAGAGGCTAAAGAAAATCTTTTGAGAGTGCACTGTGAAGAGTGTTGTTAGTAGTTTTTGTCCTGTAAGCCCTGGTGGGGATTCTGGAGCACATGGCTGCCATTTCATTTTTAGTTCCAAGCACAGTCTAGTAAGGTGTCCACCTGGTCTCTTTTTAGCTACTCTGAGTAGCTAAAATATTTGTGGGGACTTTCTCCTTGTGTGAAGTATGGCTCCTGGGTGCACCTCCCTGCCTTCAGGGCACCTACAGTGAAAACAATAGACACAATCACACACATGTGGACTGAATTGGTACAGAATCCTGAGGGAGGAAAAAACCAATAATTTGTCTTGGAGTTAACAGACATTTTCTTTGACTAGATAAGGATAAAGGTCAGGTGGTGGAATGGGGAGTTGAAAGGGGGTTATCTCACAACTTCCAAGGAATCCTAAGAGAAATAGCAGAAAGAAAAAGCAGAAAGATCTGATTTGCCAAACTTTAGAATATTTTAGTCATTTCATGATATCCCCTGAACAGAAAATGAAACATCCAAGACTGACTTAAAGGAAATAATTTTAAAATAGTTGTTCACAAATTAAAATACTCCTCTCCTTTTTGTAGTATTCTACAAACCATCCAAATCTAAACTTCCCTCACCCTTCTTCATAAATCTCATTTACTCTAGAAATGGGAGAAGTAGTGAAAAGATGAACTATAAACAATAAAATCCCTATCCCCAGTTAGGAGGCAGTAAGCAGAGATCTCTTCAAATAACCTTACCTTCTTATAACATATAGATCCCATTCATAAGAACTGACACCCAGTTAGATTTGAATTTCAGATAAACAGATGAACAGTGAGTAATTGTTTGCAAAAATGTGTCCTAACATCCTTAATCCAGACTTGCTTGGCATCTTGGCACTAAGTGGATAGATTGGTTTCTTCCCCATGTCTAGCTCTATTAGATCAAATTATTATTGATGTCATGTGCTGGGCAAAACAAGTCTACCAACCTTTTCCTACCCTAGTTCCCCATAGTAAAAAATAAAAACTTAGGGCAGAGTAGAGGAAGTATTATCACAGGGCAGCCCCAAGAGGAAATGGGGCTGATCTGGGTGTGAGTCCTCACCCATGAGCTTAGGACAAGACAAGAGCAGGCACACAGAGAAAAGTTAATAAGAGGTTTATTTACAAGGGAAATGAGAAGAGGGAGGACATAGAGAGATTAATTTGTCAATATGTCCTACCAGTAAGGCCATCTGAACTGGGTACACAGCAGGCAAAGCCAAGAGAGCACAAATCCACGTGTTTAGTTTTATACCACATGGCTGCTTAACTCCATCCTTAGTTCCTAGAAACCCTCCTTTCAGGAGATCAAGAGTCATGGCAGATTCATGGCACGATGGGAGTTGTAATCCTTTGTGCTTGAGATCTTTTTGGCATAGAAGTATGAGTGGAGTCTGTAAAATATCAGTGGGTGGAGTTCATTCATGACATACTGTTCCTCCAAAAGAAGGACACTGACTGAGGATACTAATAAGAAATTAACTTTGCAACAGCTAAAGGTTCTCATTTGCTTTTTTTTTAAAAAAAAGATTTTTATTTATTTATGCATACAAGCACTGGGGTACAGGCCAGAAGTGCAGGGAGTGAGAGAATCCACCAGACAGAGTGGGAAACAGAACAGGCAGATCCAGATAGATTGAAATACACTGTTGAGGGGAGCAGTGGGTGGGGCAGGAGAGGTCTGCCTATGCCATGTGGGTCATCTCCCCAGCCAGCGGCAGGGATTGAACTCATGCTGCAGTGGCTATGGTTTGCTTCATAGTGCATTGCTTAACCCACTGCACCAACAGGGAGGGCCCTCATTTGTTTTTTAATTTCCTTTCCTAGCATAAACCTTCACCAGGGCCACACACCATGCACTCTTTGACTATCCTCAGGTTTTAAAGAATACCCTATACCTGTACAATTGGGGATAGCAGAATGATTGCATGGACTTTTGTTGGTATCAGTCATGGGAGAACAGAACCCAGTGGGAGCAAGTAAAGAGGTTGAAAGGATGAGTTAAAAAGAAGCAGGGCACAAGGCAGTGAATCTCCTTGTTTGGTTGTGAGTAGTTGGCTCTACAGGAGTGCCCTGAAATTCTAGAATTAGACTATAAGGAACATGGAGGAATTCAGGCTCTTTTTGTCTCCCACTGCCAGTCTCTGGCTAACACCTGTGGCTTTTTTTTTCCTTCCAGCTTTCATTACCCACACATGAATATCGTGTGGGCATATAACAATATTATGTTATTGTAAAAAGTGCTTGAAAGCCCATGTGCCTGTAATTGTGGACACCTGGACAGAGAAGCCAGAGAGCACAGGATGCATGCATTTATAAAATATGGACACTTGGACCAAAAAGAGGGGAAAATCTTGGAGATTGTATGAGGCGGTAAAGGAGGCTAGGAGTTTCAGTTGTTACTTGTCTACCTCCCTGCCTGCTGGTCTGCTTGTGTATCTGGTCCTTTGCTTCAGCATTAAATGCATATCAGATATACCTTAGACTCTAAGATTCTTTTTCTGGCCTGAGAAGTTTGCACAACTAGACCCACAATTATTGAAGAAACTAGGGCTTATGCTGATAAAATCAGTGCTTCTTGAACTTCAATGATCATATAAGAAACTTGGAGAACTTGTTAAAGTGGAGGTTCTGATTCACCATGTCTGGGGAGGGTCCTACAACTCTGTATTTCTTTTATTTTTTAAAAATAATTGCCTTATTTATATATATTTTATATCAGATATAGTCCCCATTGAATTTCTACCACCAATTCTCCGTGCACCATCACCATAGTCTCTTATGCTCTTCCCACACTTGTTTTGACCCCCTCCCTGACCCTCCCTTACAAAATATCTCTGATTTATAGTTGTCTGTTTATTTTTGATTTGTTGTATTGTGTTGTTTTTATTGTTATTATTTTTCCTTGACTCCTTATTTGGTTCTCCTATATTCTGCCTATAAGGGAGACCGTCCAATATTTTTTTCCCTTCTAGCTCCAACCATATTGCTGCAGTGGCATTAGTTTATCTTTTTTGATTGTTAAATAGTATTCCATTGTGTATATTTCTGATAAGCTCCCAAGTGGTACAGATGCTGCTGAAACATGGTCCACATTGGAATAGTGTTAAAAAGGAATTGCACTGGACACTTGCTAAAAATGGCAAGGAAGACTTTATTCAAGACTACTGCAAAAGGAAAGAGAGCTTTAATTCAACTTTGAATCCAGCAGGGGCAACTGGGGGTTTATAGCCTACAGGCAGGGTGAGGAAGAGGATAGAAAATCATTAAGAGGCTGGGGATGAGGGCATAAAGAGCACAAGGGACTGAGGTGATGGTGCATGGGTGAAATGGTGGTGGAAACCCCTGGGGACTACAAATGATGTCAAATACAATTAAATCTAATAAAAAATTATAGAGACAGAAAAAACTAAAAGAAAATCATTAAGAGGAAGTTGGTTAGGTAGGTGAATGAGGCACTTGGATCATCCTTCTCCCGTGATTTCTTACTTTCCTCTATCTTGGGACATATTTTAACCTCAAAGGCTTACATGACCCTTTCTTTTGCTATATTTGCCTAATATTTGTGACTCCCCTTATTTAAAACTTCATTATTAATTTTTTAAAATGGAAGCCAATGGTTTTCTTCCTATGGGTCAAAGGGCAATGTGGAATGAAAAGACTCTAGGATTTAAAGTGCAGCAACTAGAACCCTTCTAGTGCTTCTTTCCTTTAAGAAATAGATATGAACAATGATGAAAGTTCTGTTCCAGATGACCTCTTCAATGATCTTGGGTAGCTCATCAACTGCCTTTGAGTTCATCCTCTTAAGAAAAAAAGGCAGAAATCATTCTTTTTCTGCTCACATTAATGAAATGATGAGAAAGTGTGTGGAGTATAACCATCACACATTGGTGGTGGTTATTGTTAGTATTATTATTAATGTTATTTTTACTTTTGCTGCCATGAGTATTGTTATAAAGGATAAAATGCACATTTTAACAACTTAATTTTCTTCAAATGAGGAAGACAAAAACATGTAAAAATATAGATTATAGCTGTTCAGGTAAACTGTGGGTCCCAGGAAAGTGCAGGCCTGTCAGCTGGGCTGTTGAAAGCCAGTGACCCTGCGATCCCCTTCTGGAACTGAGTAAAGACAGAGGGAGGGCTCTTCAAACAAATATTAAGATGCACATGTGAGGGAAGAGACCGGCAGAAGGTAGAAACTAGGTGATCTTTAGGGACAGAACCCATCAACCCATCCACAGCATCACTATCCTTGTGGAGTCCAGCATAACAGTGTTGGAGTTGGTCTGGCCACCATTTCCTGATGTCCTAGTAGGAGCACCCTAAATTTATGATAACCCTACCTGTGGTACAGTAGCCCAACACATATAACAAATTAGAAAACAAGCAACAGAGAAAAGGAAAAATACAAATAACCAAGCAAACCCTGTGGGGAAGGACACACCACAAAAAGAAAATCAGCCCTCAGAACTCAACAACTATACATGGAAGAATTTCTCTGCCTGCAAGATAGAGAATTTAGAATCACCATGATTAAAAAACATAAAGAAAATGAAAAGGAAAAGAATGATATGAGAAATAAAATTCATTAACTGAATAATGAAACTGAGTCTTTAAAGAAGGAAATGAAGGAAATGCAGGGTATTAAAAGATTAATGGAGGAGCTAAAGAACTCCGGGAAAAGTAATGAAAACAGAATTGATGAAATGGAAGAACAATTCAGTACTTTCAAAGATATAGATTAAAAAAAGGAAAGAGAAATACAAAAAAAAAAAAAAAGAATGAAGAAATATGACACTATGCGGAAAGGAAATGTAAGAGTTATAGGAATCCTAGAAGGTGAGGAGAGTGACAAAGGAACTCATAAACTATTCAAGGAGATAATCAAAGATAACTTCCCAAGCATGAAGAAGGAGATGAAAATAGACATACAGGAAGCTAGAAGAATACCAACTTTTGCCACAATGAAAGGAAAAGTACAGCAAGACACTGTAATAGTAAAGCTTCCAAGAGTCCAAGACAAGGAAAAAATAATGAAACTGACAAGGAGGAAGAAACAGATAACCTATAAAGGAAAATCAATTAATCAGGCTGACATCAGACTTTTCTGAAGGAACACTATGGACAAAAAAGAACGGAGTGACATATTTAACAAACTCCAAGTCAACGAATGCCAACCAAGAATACTTTATTGTGCAAAACTCTCCTTCTTCTATGAGGGAAAAATAAGGACTTTCTCGGACAAACAGAATCTCCAGAAATTCATTACTACTAAACCCCCACTCCAAAAATTACTTAAGTCCTAAAGCCAAAACCAACAGAGAAATGAATAGGAAGAACAGAATAATGTAAGGAATAAAATCACAAAAAGACAAACAAAATGACAAATACAGATGCCAAAGTGTCAATATGAACCCTAAATGTAAATGGACTAACCTCATCAATAAAAAAACACAGAGTAGAAGACTGGATTAAAAAACAAAATCCAACCTGCTCTTTCCAAGAAACACATTTAACTACAAAAGATAAACATAGACTAAAAGTAAAAAGTTGGAAAACAATCCTACAAACAAATGGACCAAAAAAGACGGCAGGAAGAGCTATACTTAGATGAAATATACTTCAAACTAAAAAAGGTAAAAAGATATATAAATGGTCACTACATTATGATTAAGGGGATAATACAACAGAAAGATGTAACACTCATCAACATCTATTCAGCAAATGAAGGAGCACCAAAATATATCAGACCACTATTATCAGCTCTGAAAATAGTCACTAGAGAAAAAATATATATAGTAGAGGATTTTAACACCCCACTCTCACCAATGGACAGATGAATAAGATAAAAAATAAACAAGGACACTATAGCCCTAAATATATACATAGATCTCATGGGTGTTACAGTCATCTACAGGATACTACATCCAAAAAATCTGAGTACACATTCTTCTCAAGTGTGTATGGATCATTTCCCAGGATTGATCACATATTGGGACACAAGATAAACATCAACAGATACAGTAAGATAAAAATAATAGCAACTATCTTCTCTGATCATAAAGGCATCAAACTAGAAATAAATCATGAAAAGAAAGCAAGGAACCCTCCCATTTCATGGCGATTGAAACCCACACTGCTGGAAAACCACTGGGTTAAAGAGGAAATTGAAGAAGAAGTTAAAAAATACTTTGTGATGAACAGTGATGAGGATACAACTTTCCAGAATGTATGGGACACAGCAAAAGCAGTAATAAGAGGAAAGTATATATAGCAATACAGGCTCACATCAAGAAATAAGAAAGAACTAGAAAAACCCAACCTAATCTCCCATCTCAAACAACAACAAAAGACCCCTATGAACCAGTAGAAGAAAGGAAATAATAAAAATTAAAGCATAAATAAGCAAAATAGAAATTTAAAAAGCACTCCAAAAGATCAATGAAACCAAAAGTTGGTTTTCAAAAAAGTAAACAAAATAGACAAACATCTACTCAGGCTTATAAAGAAAAACTAGAAGAAAAAACAAATAGGATCATAAATGAAAAATTATAACAGTAGAAATAAAAGATAATCAGAGGTTACTATGAAAATGCAAACAAGTTCACCAATCTAGAAGAGATGGACAAATTCCTAGAACTATAAAATCATACAAAGCTAGATAAAGAAGAAATATAACACCTAAACAGACCAGTTACAAACAGTGAAAATGAAACAGTAATCAAACCCGCTCCCAAAACAAAAGCCCAGGACCAGATGGCTTTACAAATGAATCCTACCAAACATTCAGAAATTAACTAGTGCTTATTCTACGCAAGCTCTTTCAAAAAATCGAGAAAGGAGGAATATTACAAAATATGTATTATCAAGGCAGCATTACACTAATACCAAAATCAAACAAAGACAACAACAACAAAAGAAAATTATAGGTCAATCTCCCTAATGAACACTGATATAAAATCCTCAATAAAATACTTGCCAACAGAATCCAACAATGCATCAAAAGGATAATATGCCATGACCAAGTGGGATTTATTCTGGGGGTACAAGGATGGTTTAACATCTGAAAATCAATGAATGGAATCCAACACATCAACAAAAAGAAAAATAACAACCATATGATTATATCAATGGGTGCTGAGAAAGCATTTGACAAAGTTCAACATCCATTTATGATAAAGACCTTTGAAATTCTCAGGATAGAAGGAACATATCTTAACATGATAAAAGCCATATTTGACAAACCCACAGCCAACATTACTCTAAATGGTGAAAAACTGAAAGCCTTTCCTTTAAGATCAGGAACAAGACCAGGATGTCCACTCATGCCACTGCTTTTCAGTATAATACTGGAAGTCCTAGTCAGAGCAATAAGAAAAGAGAAAGACATAAAAGAAGTCCAAGTAAGGAAAGAAGTATAACTATCACTATTTGCAGACAATATGATAATATACATAGAAAACCATAAAAACACCATAGAAAAACTAATTAAATAATAAACCAGTTTAGTAAAGTAGAAGGGTACAATATCAACACGCAAAAATCAGTAGCCTTCCTATATACAAACACTCAATCTGAGAAGAAGTGAAGAAAACCATCCCATTTACAATTGAAACAACAACAACAACAAACCCAAATACCTGGGAATAAACTTAACCAAGGAGGTGAAAGACCTATAAAAACAAATTATAAAACATTATTAAAAGAAATAGAAGACACAAAGAAATGGAAAGTCCTGGCTCATGGATTAGAAGAATTAACATTATCAAAATGGCCACTCTACCGAAAGCAATTTACAGATTCAACACAATTCCAATAAAAATCTCAATGACATTGTTCAAAGAGATAGAAGAATGATGAAATTCATATAGAATCACAAAAAGCCTTGAATAGTCGAGCTCTTCTGACAAAAGGAGGATGGAGCTATCATACTCCCAGACTTCAAACTATACTACAAAGTACTATACTAAAACAGTATGGTACTGTATGGAACAGTATGGAACAAAAACAGACACACAGACCAACGGAATTGAATAGAAAATTCATAAATAAAGCCACATATATATGGACAACTAATCTTTAACAAAGGAACAAAGAATATGTAATGGATCAAGGACAGCTTGTTCAATAAACTTTCTTTGTGGCTCCATATGGTGCTGGGAAAACTGGACCACTACATGCTAAAGATTGAAACTAGACTACTACCTCACAGAATGCAAAAAAACAACTCAAAATGTATAAAATAATTGAATATAAGACCTCAAACCATAAAATATATAGGATGAAATTTAGGTAAAACACTATATGACATAAACCTCAGTAACATCTTTAAAGACTTATCCCCTAAAACAAATAAAGTGAAGGTAAAGATAAACAACTGGAATTACATTAAACTATAAAGCTTCTGTACAGCAAAAGAGACATTAACCAAAATAGACACCCTACTGATTGGGAGAATATTTTTGCACTCCATACAACAGATAAGATACTTATCACAAAGATCTACAAAGAAATTACATGACTCAACAGAATAAAAAATCGAGTCAAAAAATGGGCAGAAGAGCTAAAAAGACACTTCTCCAAAGAGGAAATGTAAATGGTCAACAGGTATATGAGAAAATGTTCAACATCCCTTATAATCAGGGACATGCAAATTAAAACCACAATGAGATACCAGCTTACACCAGTGAGAATGGCACGTATTAAAAAACAAAAACAAAAACAGGAAACAACAAATGTTGGTGAGGTTGTGGAGATAAAGGAACTTTCCTATACTTTTGGTGGGAATGCAAAATGATCCAGTCACTATGGAAAGCTCTGTGGAGGTTCCTCAAACTACTAAAAATGGTACTACCATATGACTCTGCAATTCCCCTCTTAGGAATCTACCCAAAGGACACAAACACATTAATTCAAAAGGATAACTGCACCGTTATGCTTATTGTGGCACTATTTATAATAGGTTAGGTATGGAAACAACCCAAATGCCCAGAAATAGATGACTGGATGACTTGGTATATATACACAATAGAATACTATTCAGCAATCAAAAAAGATAAACTCATGATATTCACAGCAACATGGATGGAGCTGAAAGGGATTATGCTCAGTGAAGTAAGTCAGAAGGAAAAAGAAAAATATCGGATGGTTTCACATATATGAGGAATATAGGGGAATCAAATAAGATATCAGGGAAAAATAATAACAATAAATAAAAAAAGTTAACATGGAACTGTAAATCAGAGACATTCTGCAGGGGAGGGGAAGAAGAAAAGGGATTAAAACAGGGGAGGGAAGACCACAAGGGACTATGGAGATTGTGCACAGGTGAATTGGTGGTGGAAATTCTATGGGGACTACACCTGAGAGAAGAAAGTAAACATTGTACAAGAATGAACAAAGATATAAAATATGTATAAATAAAAATTATATACATTAAAATACAGATTATTAAGTTTATAGTTAGACTGATTTTGTATTGCTATCATTTTGAGCGAGCTAGAAGTATTTATTTCTTTAAATGTTTAAAAACCATTTTTCTTATTTGGTTCCCTTATATTCCTCCGAGGGGAGGAACCATCTGGTGTTTTTCTTTTGCCTTCTGACTTACTTCGCTGAGCATAATCCCTTCCAGTTCCATCCATGTTCCTATGAATGCGTCTAGTTTTTCTTTTTTGATTGCTGAATAGTATTCCATTGTGTCTGTGTACCACAGCTTTCTGATCCAGTCATCTGTTTTTGGGCATTTAGGTTGTTTCCAGGTCTTACCTGTTGTAAAGAGTGCTGCTATAAACATAGGGGTGCAGGTATTCTTTTGAATCAGTGTATTTGTGTCTTTTAGGTATACTCCTAGGAGTGGATCAAGGAAAGAAATAAGAACAATAATAATAATAACAATAAGACACAAAAACCAAAAATGAAAAGACAAGGACAAATTGGGGATACCTGGTGGGGAGGGGGGAGGGAAAGGGTTGAGGGCAGATGGGAGCACGGGAGACTGAGGTGATGGTGCACTGGTGATATGGTGATGGGGAATACATGGGGATTACAATTGATGTCAAATATATAAAGGGAAAAAAACCAAAATTGATTAACATAATGGCGAGCCTTAAAACTTATTTAAAATATAGTAATTGTGTTAATAATGGTCTTTGTGATGCTAACAATGGAAAAAATTAAAAAAAAATAAACCTGGGAAGAAAAATAAAACAAAACAAAAAAACCCATTTTTCTGTGGATAGCTTGAACATGCTCTTTTTCCATCTGAAAAAGAACATATTAAGAGGGTTGGTCAAATTTGCCCAGCTCAGCAGAGTCACTCTCCCAGGGGCTTATTTGGGGCTTCCTCTCTGCTCGCTCAGCTCCTGTCTCTGTTTTTGGTGTGTGGATGCTGGTCTGGCAGTGATAGAAGCCCTCGGCCATGTGTCTGTGCCAGTTCACTCATCCATTTGCCCCATAAGTGAAAGCTGACTGCAACAGCTGCAGGAAATATTTTATTCCTCTTCAGTCCCTGGGAGCTAATGTGAAGTGAGTATCTTCTTGATTTTGTAATATAACAAATGGAGTGTGAGGACATCTAACTGGCTGGTTGAATATCTAGCGAGACACTCAGAGTCTGTCTATGAGATGTGTGGCTGTGCTACTGAGTGGAGCTCTGTTCTAGGAACCTGGTGATACATGTACTCTACTTCCCACTTTAGCATGAATCGGCTGAGATTGTGCAGGAACACTAATATTCAGATGCATTTTTCATGTATTTCATTTCTTTCTTACACTGTATGCATACCTCTGAAGTAGGTGCTTCCCTCTATTATTTCCACTTTACAGAAGAAACTGAAGGTCAGAAAATTTAGTAAAACAGAGCCCACTTTACTTTTTTTCTTTCCTGAACAACCAACACAATCCACCAGGGCACTATTCTCTGGGCTCTTCCCAAAGCAGATCTGAAGACATAATTGTTCTAGAACAAAGGAACATTGTACTCTATCTTTTGAAATATCTTCAGTTATTAAGTTATTAAAATCATTTACTATAGAAAATGTAGGGTCAGTGAAAAGTGATCAGGTTTTTTTGCCTTCCCACCATTGGTGTCAATAATGGATACCTGTGGTCCTGCACGCATGCCTAATGGTGGGCCCTTCAAATAGGGTGTGGGCCTGTGCAAGTGGGTGCACCTGGGCTGAGACATGCGGTGTATAAGGGTGGCATCACGGGACGCCAGCAGAGAGGAAGAACAGAGGAGAAGAGGAAAGAAAGATATGTAGAAGGAGAGAACAGAGGCTAGAGAGCCCAGAGAGAGTGAGATTCACTGGGGCCTAGGAGGCCTGTCAGCCTCCTGACCTCCCGGTCCCCCTGCCTGCCATGTACCTGGTAGCCTCTGATGTAAAGATCAATCAAAGTCTGAAAAAACCACTGAGGGCTCAGGATTCCTCCTTGACCCCTCCGCTAGGGTCATTGAGAACCTACTCTGTGCCTTCCTAGCACTACAGCTAAACAATTGTGGAGTATTAAAAATATATTTCCTATATATTAAAAATATATAGAATCTGTATAATTGGGTATTCATGGGGGAGGGGCCAAGTACCAAAACAATCTTGATAAAGTCCCTTGTTTTTAGGTATATATGAGAAGCAGGATATCATGAGAAGATGCAGGCATGTGGCAACCCTTCAAGTTTTCCCAGGACTCCAAAGGCTCACAGAGCAGATACTTTTGGTTGCCCATATTTCATGTCCACTTTAAGTTTCAGTCACAACTGTGAAGGACAAGGTCTAGGGAAGTTCAGATTCACCTGGATGCATCTTTCCTGAAGCACAGAGGTTCAGGGTTCCTTTCTATCCTCTTAGGCCCTTTCTAAGATGCCAGAATCTGCGTGGCTCCTTCTGCAAAGGCCCCCTGGAAATGGTAGGCAGTTGATATGTTGGAGGTCAGTCTCAGATAACAGATAGTGAAGGTCTGTGGACTAATACCCCATCCCCTCATCCTTCAGGTGGGCAGGAGGCACTCTTTACTAATCTCTGGAGCTCCCAGTCAAGTAGTTGGTCATTAGTTGGAGCCCCAAATATATACCCTATTTGATCCTTTCTTCCCTGCCTATCTTACTTTTCCTGTTTCTTCACTTCATCAATCACTTTCTCCCAAAACAAATATCTGCACCCATTCCTGTCTCAAGCTCTGTTTTCAGGGAAATTTGAGTAGGTTTCACATGCCACAAACCCCTGAAAAGTGGTTTTAATAACTTATGTGACTATGAAGACCTCTCCATGAACTATTAGTGAAGGCGTGGGTGATTTGTCTCCTCTCTGCTAATGCTTTCTCCACACCTGTTAAATAATAGTTAGGTTCCTTGTTGGAATTTGGCCAAAATCACAAAGCTTAGGGTTGTTGGACCAAAAAATCCAAGGGAGATTTTGGCAAAAACCTATGATTCTCAAGATGATCACTACCTATGAGGTGCCCTAGATACTGTTGCTTCCCTGTAACTAAACTAGTATTCTTTTCACTTAGGTTTTGTTTATCAAGAACGTGCCTGGGAGTTTTGTTTATCAAGAACCTGCCCGGGGCTCTTTCTTTCTCAACGGATTCCATATAGGCCATGGGGTCTGAACCATGGCGCTACTGTGGGCATCAGGTTATGCTGTTCCAAGTAATTGTTGGGAACCCTAAGATCTCTTTGTTTATACATAACAAAATTTACCTTTGTAACCATTTTTAAGTTCACAAGCTCTTTTTATCTTGTCGAGCTGAATTACTGTTCACACTGAACAACAGCTCCTCATTTGTCCCTTTCACCATTTTACTTTTTGTCTCTTTGAATTTGACTCCTCTGTAAATGGAATCAAACAGTATTTGTCTTTATATGACTGGCTTATTTCACTTGGTATAATGTCCTAAAGTGCCATCCTGTTGTAGTCTGTGTCAGAATTTCTTTCCCTTTTATAGCTGAATAATAGTCCATACCACATTATGGTTATACATTCATCCATCAATGGGCATGTGGATTGCTAGACTGTTGTGAATTAATCTGATAAGAACATAGGTTTATCACCTTCCTAGATGGTTAGCAGTAATGTGGCAGTGTCTCATTCATCTTTATATACCACTGATGAACAGAGGACTCATCAAATATTGGGCACTTAAATCAATAGTTGTTGAATTATTTCTTACAGCAGCAATTATTTTTTCCAAAGGGAAAGAGCTCCTGAACACCCATAGGAGTTTCCTTGAAGTTATCTTTCTACTCTATGTAGTAGACAGCTGTAATATTCTCTACCCAACCCTAAGTTCTTGAGTTGGAAGATGTTCAATAAATGTTTGTTTATTTTTGTCCCTATCCCTACTTCCTGGCCACGTGGTATCTTTCATTTACTATCTTATTCTCTCCTTGTTCCAAAATCATCTGTCCTGAGCAACTGTGAACCAACATATGCTGCTGGACTTTGTGTCTCTTGCTGTACAATGCAACCAACTTCTGCCAGAAACACTGGTCCTGGCCTGAAAAGTCTTACTTAGGCTTGCAATAGACTCTTTTAGTGACTCCATTCATCTACTGACAATTGGAAAGAGATTACATGAGATGGTGTGTTAAATCACCTGGCAGAGACCCTGGCTCATGCAAATGTTCAGTAATTAGTAATTAAGTTTAATATTCCCTATTATATACAATCATATATGCATGTGCATATGTATAAAGCAATCATTTTATACACATATTCTTCTAAGAAACCACTTAAGGTGTATTATATTGAAAGTTGTACATATAAAAGAATTACTGAAATAAGAACAAAATATCAGGAGTAATGTTTTGGAGACAGGGAAATCATAGCATCAGAATTCTAGGCTAAGGGTGGTTGTGCTACTAAGCATCAAATTTAGCATTGAGTCAAAAGGGAAAAAAGAAGCAAGAAACACCTCCATTATCTCTCATTTCAAGGAACAGAAGGAATAAAACATAAAGCTTGTGCCTGAGTAATGAGTCATAGTGGGGGATCTGATCACTTCTCTTAGTATTTGCTGTAGAGAATGGAGGCAGAGTGGGAAAGAGGGAAGGAGAGGGACATTTGCTTCTGTTTTATACTTGTTGGAAAGGAAAAGTTGAGATGGATTACATGCATAGCCAACTCCTTTTATGGGTCAGTGTATAAGTGATCCCTTTGCAGTGGACAGAGTGTTTAGAGGACTAAAGATACTTCTCTGGATGAAAGAGTTAGGACACTGATAAAAATGATGTATGCTCCAGCAGATAATGCTTAGAGCTGATGCAAGTTTCTCAGTCTAATTGGCTGAATTACTCTTGGTCACTAATATCATTATCAATTCAGGCATTCATCTTTTAAATGTGTTTTTCTTTGAAGTGTTGCTTAGGTTTGAAGTTGTGTCTGGTACAATTAGATTGAGAAGTTTATACAACTGAGTACCCCAGAATACCTCTTCTTTTCCCAAGCAGTAAGTATCATTTAAAGAACTCCTTGGACTGAATTCTGAACTGTGCCTCCTCCCATCAAATCATATGCTAAAATCTTGGTGCTCAATGTGACTGAGTTTGGAGATAGCATCAAAAGGAAGGTAATAGAATTAAATGAAGTCATAGGGTCCCCTCTGCTCTGATAGAATTGGTGTCCTTATAGGAACAAATACGACTCTCTCTCTCTCTCTCTCTCTCTCTCTCTCTCTCTCTCTCTCTCTCTCTCTCTCTCTCTCTCTCTCTTTCTCTCTCTCTCTCTCTCCCCCNTCTCTCTCTCTCTCTCTCTCTCTCTCTCTCTCTCTCTCTCTCTCTCTCTCTCTCTCTCTCTCTCTCTCTTTCTCTCTCTCTCTCTCTGCCCAGAGAAACACTTTCTAAATAGAAACCATGAGCTTTGCCAACTGCACAGGCTACTGAATCTGGTTCTGGGTATGCTAAGAAGCATGTAGACAGATGTATCCCCAGTTGGTTTTAGATCCAACTCTCTCTCTCCTCCCTGCCCCCATTATATAAGAAGATTGCTATTTGCTAGCTAGGAAGAGAGCTCTTACCAGAAATTGAATTACCTTGAACTTAGATTTCCCATCCTCTAGGACCATGAGAAATAAATATCTGTTGTTCAAGCCATCCAATCTATGATATTTTGTTATGGCAGTCTAAGCAGACTACTATTCTCACTGTGGGTCCAACCCAGATGCTGGGAAAAGTACATTGGTAGTCTGGGAAATCCTTAGTCCAATCAAGTTGATACATAAAATTAACCATCACAATTACATAATCCATGAATTATCAAGAAAAGCAGAAATAAAGTAGGTGACAAGAATAAAGAATGTCGATACCCTGGTAATAGTGTAGTGGGTGTCTAGTGAACATAGAGTCAGGGATCCTAAGGCAATTTGGAGAGCCTGGGGAAGACTTCAAGAAAAAATGACATAAGAGTTTGAAAGATAATAAGGAATGAGGGGAAGGAATAGGCAGAGGCCTACCAGGAAAAGAATATAGTTTTTGTAAAAACTGAACTAAGTTCTGTGATGTCACATATAAGAGTGTGTTATGAGAGTGTGTGATTCCTAATTATGGAATTTAGTAAGCATTTTAACCTGTTGCAAACTCTTAAAGATTCTCAGTAATAGAAGTTCTGAATAAACAAAATAAAAGACCCTTAATGTTGGCATTTGAAAAACCCATTTACTCATGAAACTGACTTCTCTTCACCCAATCTTCTGTTAGCATCCAGCAGCGTCAGTGTTCCATGGTACACAAATTGAGAAACAATGATCTAGACATTTCAGTTGTGTCCAGTAGAAAGAAATAGTATTCAAGATATATCTTGAAGCTCAATCAGACTTGTTCTGGACCTAAAACCTACTGGGGATACATCTGCATGCTTCTTAGCATACCCAGAACCAGATTCAGTAGCAGTTGGCAGTTGGCAAAGCTCATGATTTCTATTTGGAAAGTGTTTCTTTGGACTTCACACACATCTTGAATGGACTTCACTTTCTCTGCTATGCCCAGAGATCCAGGAACTCAGTTCTTCTTTCCAACTGTCCAGTTATCTGGAAATTCCCATCCCTTCCTGTTTTTTAATGGCCTTTTCTCTGGAATTATGAGGTCACCAACTGCACTGGTCACTCTTTTGGTCTTCAGATTATGCTCATCTTTTCATGTGGGTGCATCTTGTCTACCCCACTGAGAAATGGACTTTGGGGTCGGCTTGCCTTCTACCATTGACCAGGTGTGATCACGTGTTTTAATCTGTAAAACAAAAATTATATTGCTTACTGCATAGGATCCTGGAGGGAGGCTTAAGTGATATAAAAAGATATTTTATCATTTTTCTAAATGCTTTTCCAGAGCATTTAGGGCAGTAATACCACATAGTAAACACTTATCACCTTTATAGGAGATGGAAACTGTAGTTGGATTTACAGTTTTCCCCTGTAACTCTTGTTTATTGTTGACACATGGTTTTCATCTCTAACAGGAAAACATCTTTGTCTAGAGTATATAGTAACCTGATTATGAGTTTGTGATCCCTTCACACATTGTTTCCTCCCTCCCTCCCTCCATCCTTACCTCCCTCCCTCCCTCCCTCTCTCCCTCCCTTCCTCCCTCTCTCCCTCCTTCCCTCCCTTCCTCCTTCATTATCCAAATTTAAAACATTCCTATTACTCCCCAAAGAAGCTGTGTACCTATTAGCAGTTACTGCTCGTATTATAAACTGAATATGTTCCTGCTCCTCCCAAATTTAAATACTGAAACATCAACACCAAAGTGTTGGTATCTGGAATTTGGGCCTTTGAGAAGTTATTAGGTTTAGAGTTTAGATAAGGTCATTAGGGTAAAACCACCAGGATCAGATAAATGTATTTTTAAGAAGAGAGACTAAAACTTCTCTCATTCTTTTTCCTTAAATCTCTATCTTTGAAATCTCTGTCTCAGTCATCTCACCTCTCCTTGTATGAACCAAGAAAGACTAAATGAAATACATAACCAGGAAGAGGCCCTCACTACAAAGAAGACCATGCTACTAGCACCTTGATCATGGACCTCCAGTTTCCAGAAATGTAATGAATAAATATCTGCTTCTTAACTCCCAGATCTGTGGCATTGCTATTATAGCAGTCAGAACTTTCATTCCATTTCCCCTTACCCACCATTTGTCCTGAATACATGGCATTCATTAATCTATTTTCTGACTCTATGGATTTTCTTGTTTTGAACCTTTCATATAAACAGAATCACACATTGTGTGGATTCTGTGTCTTCCTTCTTTTACTTAGCATGCTGTTTTCAAGTGTCACCCTGTTGTAGTATGTATCAGTCTTTAATTCTTCTTTATTGCTAAACATTCCATTTATGAATGTAACACATGCTATTTATCTACTCATCAGTGAAGGACTTTGGGTTGTTTCCACCTTTCTGCTGTTGTGAATAATGCTGCTATGAACATTTGTGTGCAGGTATTTGAACATTTATTTCTAATATCACTAGGTCTTTGCCTAGAAGTGAAATTGTTGGGCCGCATGGTAACCCTATGCTCAACATTTTGAGGAACAGTGAAGCTGTATTCCACAGTGATAGCACATTTTATATTCCCACTTGCAGTGAACCTGTTGTTTCTTTGATGTGTTATTATCTATACCTTCCGGCTCATTTATGAATAGGGACCTTGTGGTCTAAAATTGATATGTTTGTCTTAAAAAACAAAGTAAATAAAACCTAGTTTTCTTTTAAGAGTTACTGATTTATTTTGAGAACATTCTGCTTTATAAAAAACTAAAAACAAAATCTAAAAATATTCGGTGGGGAGACAGCAAATGTTATCAATTATTATTAGGTTCTAAACCCCTTGAAGTGAAGGACTTAGTCTTATTTACCTATGTTTCCTTCAGGGGGTTTAAAAAGAAGTTGGGACAAATATGCATTTATCATTCTTCCATTTGTTCATTTGACATTTCATCTAGAGTTATGGTGCATGCCCATATAATGGTGTGCAATGAAAGAAAGAGAAAAATCATTTAAATGCCAGTTGGTCCACCATTCCACTTCATGAAGGTGGCCCCACAGGCAGTAGATGCACTCAAGCCTGAAATAGTGAAAGTAGGCTTGAAACCTGTGGAAATTATTTAAGAATAATTTTAAGGGCTTGTCACCTTTTGACAAAGAAGGGAGACACATGATTCAGGTGGCTAGCTAATTGAGTAGTGATATGTCTTTTGACAAAGAAATGGAGGAATTAATTGAGGCCAAGAGAAGCTTTGAGCAAGGGGACATGAGAGGAACTTAGAGACTTGTTCTTAAAAGATAATGTGTGGGATATTTAATGATTTTACAGAGCAAGCTTGGCTCTTTGTCATTTTGTCCTAACTCTATTGACAGCCCTATGTTCCTTTCAAAGAGTTGCCAGAATTTGGCTGATGACAGAAGATAGGGACCCCACTATCCAGGGTTTCAGGGTCTAATATGGAAGGTAGCACAATCACATAGCAATTGCAAAATCACATGAAAAATGCAAAGATAAGTATGTGCACAGGGATAAAATGATGCAGAATAGGGGAAGACCTCGAGGGGCGGTCAAAGGGATTAGCTTCTTACAGTTTCTATAACCATTACCATGAACTGGGGGACTTAAAACAACAGACATTTATTGTCTCTCAGCTCTGGAGGCCAGAAGTCTAAAATCAAGGTGTTTGTAGCATCACAATCCTTCTATAGGCTCTAGAGGAGGGTTCTTCCTTGTCTCTTCCAGTTCTGGTGACTCTAGGCTTCCTTATCTTGTGGCTGTGCTACTTAGTCTCTGCCTCCCTCTTCACATGTCCCTGTCTCCCTCCTCCCAGTTTTCTCCTCTGCCTGTCCCTTACTAGGGCACTTATCCTTGGTTTTATGTCCACCCAGACAAGCCAGGATGATGTCATTTTGACATCTCTCATCATGTTATGCATTTATACAAAGACCCTTTACTCAAATAAGGTCTCGTTAGCAGTTCTCTCCTTTGGGAGACACCATTCAAGAAAAGAAAGCAAACATTGTAAGAAAAAATAAATACAAATAAATAAAAAAAGAAAAACACAGTTATAAGCATATAAAAGGAAAAGAAAAGAAAAGCTATGTGAATGCATTAAAAACAGTTGAGCTAAATCTTGAATAAACTAGGTAAGGGAATGGGCAGAGATAAAGTAATCCAGAAAGAGGGATTAGGATGTGCAAAGTTCACATTGTAAGAGAATCTATGGTCATTCACATGCACCATGGTATGACTGGAGAGCAGAGTGTGTGTGTGTGTGTGTGTGTGTGTGTGTGTTGTGGCGTGGAGTAAGGAGAATAGAGCAGTTTGGATTAGAGAACTAGGCAAGGCCCAGATTCCAGAGGGTCTGGGAAGATATGACGAGGAAAGGGTGGTGAGACTATTAAAGAATTCTAAACAGGAAAGTGTTGTGAGTTGATTGGCATTTTGGAAAGACCACAAAGATGCTCTTTGGAGAGTGGGATGCAACAAGGCTAGTGGTAGAGAAACTACTAGTTAGTGGTACTTCTGCTAAGTAAATGTGCAGACTTCAGTCTACCCTTTTCTTACTTGTATTTTCCTATATTAGCATGCGATTTTGCTGGGCTGTTGGATACAATTTAACACTCTAAGCCAATGTATTTACTTGTAATGCTCATCACTAATAGGAAAGAAGATGCTGGCCTCACAAGGGAAGCTGGCCCTGCTCAGTTGACAAAGTCCCTTGCATTGATGATGAAAGATTGTAAACAGATCAAGCAGGTTGGTGGTGTCAGTTCCAATTTGTTGAACCACTGAATCACATTGTCAACAATTAGCATCTACAAAATATGAACACACACACATATCACCCTTTCAGTAAAAGACTGATGAATTCTGGCTAGCATTCTAGAGTTGACTGTACAAAGCTGTTTCACCACTGTTTTGTAGTTGCTGCTGAAATTAGGCTTGAATGATTAAAAAAATTATTGAGCCCTTCAAGGTAGCAAGCACCGTGTGAGAGCTCCAGAATTTGCAGGGACCAGATAAACAGCTGTGCCTTCAAAGATCTCACAGTCTAAAGAGAAAAGAAAAACAATGGGGACTGGTAATTCCTTACTGGGGAAAGTTGGGGTGCTATAATTACCGCAATATGCCAAAACAGGAGCAAAAAAGGGGAAGGTTGTTGAGGCCCCTTTTGTTTCAGCCCCATGCTAGAGTCCTAACTTGAAGGTCTCCATCAATAGGGGGCCTTAAACCGGTTATTAAGTGAGCTTTCTGGGTACAGAGCACCCTTTTTCTGTGTGGATGCTGTATGTATCACAGGTACTATCACTGTGCTCCACCCCTTCATCTTTACTGTCCACTCCCTTCAACAGGATTAGCTCCTTCCTCTAGCTCCAGGGGTCTCTTAAAGAAAGAACATGTGTTCTCAATGTCCATTTACTTATTAATGTGTTCATTCAGCAACAATATGCTGGCCACTGATGCTTGCAAAACCCTGTACCAGCTAGCACAGTTACTACAAGTATAATTATTTGTGAATCCTGCTTTTAAGATGCTTATTTATGTTCATGTCAACTGCTCAAAGCTCAAAGTAAGGGTAGCGATAAGGCAGGGTCTTGTTTCATGTGCAAGAGGCACTGTTGCTACTTGGAAGGGGTTGGATGGATGTGACTCTGTGGGGAAAAGCAGGGTACAAGGAGAAAATGGTTTGACTAGGAAAGGATGGTTGGTGCTCACCTCAACCTGATTCCTAAGTTCAGACTCTAGCCCCAACCCATGGTAGCTATGAAACTTTAGCAAATACCCTCCCCTCCCCCATACCTGGCTAAGCCCCAGTTTCCTCATCTTTGAGATGGGATGTGAATAGCGCTGCTTTCCTTGGTGATGCTGTGGCGCTTCAGCCATCTGCATGTGATGCACTGGGCACAGTGCCCAGCACAGAGTAAGTACTCTATCAATATCAGCTGCTATTGCCATTATCTAATCCTTGTGAGAGCAGGGCCTCTTTCAAGCCACACAGTACTTTGAAAAGGCACCTAGGACCATCTGTTAAAGAGACTGAAAGGGAGGACTTGGTTGACCATTTCTCTAAGTTGCGAACTTGCATAGTGGCAAGGAGAGGGAAAGGTGAGCCGGTCCCATCTCCAAAGCCCCATTAAAGGTCTACATTTCTTCCTGGCTCTGGGACTGGGTTTTCTACCTGTTATGAAAACATGGCCTGGAATATCTCTAGTTGAGTGGTCTAGAGCCTGTGGGAACTGTCAAAACTGGGATTGGAACATAAATATAAAATGACAGGCAGCCTCATGTGCTGTTATTAAACTTCACAGCTAGAATTTTTAAAAGCAAATTATCATGTAAAAATATTCTTGTTATGTTAAACTAGAAATGAAATGACTTATTTATTTGCTTAGATCAAATCGTTGGAAGCAAGGTTAGGTTGTATTTTTCTCCCCTGCCAAATGCTTTGATGCATCCTTTAACCAAATGGTTTAAATATGAATATTAGTTAAGATACATCAACCACAGTGGGGTTGGGTCAATGAATGGAGATTTAAAACAGGAGTCAGAGGCTTTAATGTTTTTGGCAGTCAACCAAGAGAATAATTTTCACAAAGATAATATGGGTAAACCATCGGCGACTGAGAAATGGGCTTAATATAAGGGACCTGGGTACCCCCCATGTGTCATAGTCTTCAGGAATATATGCAGGTGTTACCAGGACCTGGGACTCACCTTAATGGCCACCAGATGTCACTGTTAAGTCACAGAAGCAGAGCCCGAGGGGCTGAGACTCCATCTGGGTAGGACTTTCAGGGAAACTTTATCTGGACAAACAGCTCATTCTTTATTTTAAATATCTGCCAACCTCAGGAACCCAGGGCAAGCTTAACTGAAGTCAGGAGAGTACTTTAGACTATGGAAAAAAATTAGGACAGTGGGAAAAAAATGTGATATGTGCTCTTTCCTGATTCTCCTTGTCATTCAATCACCTCTACATGCTTGGTTTCCCTCCATTCCCAGCACAGAAGTTGGCAGTAAGTGCACTGAGCTGATTAGATTTGCAAAGTCACAGAATGTCAGAGCAGGAAGGGTTGGTAGGGTCATCTAGCACAGGGCCTCAACTCAAGGGCATAGTCACCTAGAGGGGATGTATTGCTCAAGGTCACAGTTAACTGTAGGCCAGAGAATGTTCTATAAGGTTATTAAATGAAGGCATAGGACAGTAGTTCTCAAAGTTTGGCGCTGGGACCGGCAGCATTACCATCACCTGGGAACCTGTTAGTAAAGCAACCTGAATTCTACCTGAATGAGCAAGGCTGTGCTAGGGCTCAGCAATCTGTGCTTTAACAAGTCCTCCAGGGGATTCTGATTTGAGTGAAGCACAAGATATACTGTTAATAGGAGTAGGAGGGCTGTAGTTACTACTTTTCTGTGCTATGAGCATCTCTCCAGGCCCTGGGGAGCATGGTCAACTCTAAGCTTCTCATTCGAACTTGACCTCATCTACACTTCACCTGGAAGAGTGTCTCCCAAGTAGACAACCCACCTATGTTGGGTTGGGTAAAAGGACACTTGTTCTCTATAGCCCCCATTTTTCTGGGTCTCAGCTTCCAGTCATTGGGATGCTAAGCTCCAACTTTAGTCTATTTTCCCTTTCCCTTTCTCCCTGATCCTCATTAAATTTATTTCCCCTTGTCCTGTAGTGTCACTGTGCATCTCCTATGTGCCAGGTACTTCTACTTATTTTTGGAACTCTCACAACAAACCATCCCCTCCAACCCCCCCCCCCTTTTTTTTTTTTGCAGGTGAGAAGTGCCCAAGCTCACACTAGTAACAAAGTGTATTATGCACAGGGAAGATTTCGAGTTTCAAGTTAGTGGAGCTTTATTTCCCTCCTAGTGTCTTTCTTTGCGTTTTATATGGACCTTTAAGTCCCAAGAGGGAATGAAGAAATAATTCCAGATTCCTCTGCCAGAATCCTCGGTCAGACATTTCTAGGGGGTAGGAGGCATAATGAAGGAACTTCCCTATAATTCCCCACAAAGTGACTTCTGAAAAGACAGCCCATCTTTTGTGCTTGTAAAGGGATTAGATCCTGAGGAGGGTCTCACAAGCAAAGAATATTGTTCAGCCTCAGTCATCACTTTGTGGTGTCCCTTTCCAAATATTCTTAGGACTGTTTGCTCATCTTTATCATGAGTTCTTTCTCGGTTTAACCTCAAACTTGGTTAACCAAAGGTGAGGTTAGTTGGGTTTCTTTGCAATTTCTCTTGTTTCATTTTCCTTTGTTTGTATATAGGGAGGAAAATATCAGTTTCATTTTGCTACTATTTTTTTTTTGGAGGGGAGGGAAGCCACAGAAGGTTTTATTCATTAATTTTTTCTCTTAACATCATTTTAGTCCCCATAGTTTTCTCATCACTGTATCACCCTTGAACCATCACTATATTCCCATTTTGCTACTCTGGTTCTTAGGAAAAGCCTGATCCACAGAATACTATCTAGCCCTTTTCTTGTCTTTTCAAATTCTACTATTCACTTTTTATGTCAAACAGTAGAAAGGAAGGAATTGTGATGAAGTCATGAAGATAAGGGTAAGCACACACTGATGACTTCTAGCTTCTTCTGTCATTAGCTTTTCCTCCCTAGCAGTCACATCTTTAGAGTTTTAGAACATTTGTGTTGTTTTATGCTTTATCTGATTTTTAGGCTTTCTTCCTTCTTTCTGGGATATTTCTTTGTGATGTAAGACTTAATTTTGTTTTTTCATTTTTGGTTTTTTTTTTCATTTTGGATACTTTTTTTATTAAAATATTTTAAAATTTACATATATTTGCCATTAATTGTAATCCCCATGTATTCCCCATCACCATCTCACCAGTGCACCATCACCTCAGTCCCTCATGTTCCCATCTTCCCTCAACCCTCCCCCTCCCCTCATTTGCCTTTATGTTTAGGCATTCACTCACACTAACTTATCAGTGCAGGTTATTCTGCTGAGATAACTGAGTGTACATAGGAACACTGTTCTTTCCTTTTTCTGGTTAATTATCCCTTAAGCATAGGCTTTGGAGTCAGGCATGTCTGGGTTCAATCTTTGCTTTACCTCTTACTGGGTTGTATGAAGTTGGGAGAGTAACTTCAATCCTCAGAATCTCAGGAACATAGAAGTTTCAGGCTTAGGACATAGAGATTCAGACTCCTGGATTACCAGGTCCTGATGATGCCTTAGAGTTGCTGCTCAACTACGTTGTGGGTGACACAAGGAGGTTTCAGTTCTTACCCTGGGAAACTGCCATCTGAGGTGCTGAGGGTGGTTTCCTTGAGAAACTACGAGGGGAAGTGGTGTAATATAAGGAAGGGTCCACCCTTCTACTCCTGCACTGTCTTTGCAGTTCTGTTTTGGAGGGCTTCCCCCACCCCACATCAATGGAAACCAACTGGGTAGAGAGCTGGAAGTATCTAGGAGTTAATATTCTCCCTACCCACTCACTCCCTAGCCAGTGATGAATGTACAAGGAAATTGAAAAAGCTGGCTCTCTTGCCTCAGATGGGGCAAGGGCAGTGCATGGATGGTGGTGGGGTAGCCACATGCTGGAATACTGTCTCCACCAGGAGAGACTCTTCCTGGGCCAGCCTCTCTAGTTGTCCATGGAGATTCTTTTGAGAATGAAACCTCCATCCCTACAACTCTCCTTCATCTCTCTTCCCAGCAGTTGCAGGAACCTGGGAACCCCATGAACAGAGAAAGCAAAGGTAGACTTGAGCTAGCTCAAATGCTGTCTTGTGCTCAACCAAAGCACTTGCTTGTTTTGACTACCTTCAAGGGAAAAGATGACAAAAATCATCTAAAAACATAGAAAGAATACCGTTTTATTGAAAAATCTTTTCAGTTGGAACGCATAGCCAGTGAGAAAAGCTATGTTGGGCCTTTCTATCTTTCTCAGCAGGAGTGTGTTAGAATGAAGTAGGCACCTTAGTTTATGTGTCTCTCTATTCCCTGTTCTGAACATAGTGATAGGTACTTAATAAATCTGGACTGAATGAATAATGAGAAGATATGGATTCTTGGCTTCTCTTACGTGATCTTAGGAAAGTCACTTAATACTCTGAGTCTATTTTGAAAAAAGATTGATAATTATCCCTGTACCCAACTCTCCATGATCCAAACTCCAGTTACTGACTTATGGTGGTGGGAGGAAGCAGAGCAAGACAGGACCACAGACACAGTACTGAAGGAAGACTCTCGAGTACGGATTAAGCCTGCTAGTGATCCTCATCTGAGGCAAGGGGCTAGGTCTTTCACATGCCTCTGCTTCTATCGCTGCCTAGGGACTGGGTGGGGAGGGGGAATATGAATTCCCAGATGCTTCCAGCTCTCCACCCACTTGGAAACTCTCCAGGTTTCTATTTACCTGAGGAAGCCCTCCAAAACAGAACTGCGAAGACTGTACAGGAGTAGAAGGGTGGGTCATAACATTACAGCTACATCCTTTCTCACCTATATTTCTGATACGTTGGTATCAGATGAGAACATATGTGGAAATGCTTGAAAATTGCACTGTTCCATTCCAAAGTAAATTGTAGTTTTCATGTTCCATTGTTAAAAAATAAAAGTGTCTCATGCATCTAGAAAGAGCCCCCCATCCCCAGAATGTTCACTTAATCACACATTATGGTTCATAAAGTGTAACCCTTAGATAAAATTTCATGTCCTTTGAGAACTGGTATTCAGCACCAGTTTTCAAAGAATCGTAATTTAAATTAACACTACAACTACAGGCAAGACAATTTAATCTCTGTTTGATGATTCAGAAGGCATTTCCCAATCTTGTAAGGCCTGAGGGTCATGATTATCATTGCACATTCGACATGTACAACTGCAGTTAACAGACTGGGTGAGGGGAGTGCAGAAATGGCATCTCTTCTCCCCTATAACAAACGGAGAGGAGAGGAGGCCAGGTGTTGGCTGTTGCTGTATTTACAAATGGCTAAACATTGGAGCACTGACAACTTTTTGGGCTTTGAGTTTTCTTTAATTATTTGGCGGTGATGGGCCAAATTCTGGGACTTTTACCTGACTTAATTAGATAATCTTGACTATAAAGACATAGACTCTGTGACATAGGTAAACAGAATTTTGTTTAACAGTTTCTCACCATGTTCTAAACAAAAGCCTTTGTTTGGGTAGCTGTGCCCTCTCACACACACACTAACTCCCATATACAATTGTACATTTGAATTGCCATTTTGGTTGTCATTTTTCATTATCTAGGGGACAACACATTTCCCCCAGACTAGGATGGTCAAGGTGGGATTTTTATACTCACCTATGAGCTTATCCAAAGGCCAACTCTGACCAAGATTGTTCAGAATACCCTCCACTTCCCACAACCACCCATTTAAAAATCACGATATTGATGCATTTTAGGGATCCTATCTTGTAGTAGGTGCATATAGGGATGCAAGAAAAATGTAAGACCTCAAAGTTGGGAAGAACATAAAGAGGCAAATAACAAAAAATATTATCTAGGACCATTTAGGAGTAGCTGGCAGAGAAGGCACATGAAGAGTCCTGATCTTGGGTCCATTTACACTGGAACATTCTAAGACTTTTTCAGTTTTTGTAATAGTCCTCCTTTTTTTGTTATCGTTATTTTCTTCCCCTTTCCTTTCCTTATCATGAATGGCTGGCAATTCATATGTAGTCATTGAATTGTTCTTGTGGTAACTTTTATCAGATTCTTTCTGTGTGCTGGGTACCTGGAAATGTCCTCCAGATGTTAACACAGGTTGGCTGGTTCTGAGAGAGTACCAAATCACTTCCTTGTAAAAAGCCCTGGTGGGAGCCTATGATTTATTTATTTATTTATTTATTTTATTTTTTCCCCCTTTAATTTATATATATTTGACATCAATTGTAATCCCCATGTATTCCCCATCACCATATCACCAGTGCACCATCACCTTAGTCTCCTGTGCTCCCATCTGCCCTCAACCCTCCCCTTGACCCCTCCCCACCAAGTGTTCCCAATTTGCCCTTGTCTTTTCATTTTTGGTTTTTGTATCTTTATTGTTATTATTATTGTTGTTCTTATTCCTTTCCTTGATCCTTATTTGGTCCCCTTATATTCCCCTAGGGGAGGAACCATCTGGTATTCTTTTGCCTTCTGACTTACTTCGCTGAGCATAATCCCTTCCAGTTCCATCCATGTTCCTATGAATGCATCCAGTTTTTCATGTTTGATTGCTGAGTAGTATTCCATCATGTATATGTACCACAGCTTCCCGATCCACTCATCTGTTTTTGGGCATTTAGGTTGTTTCCAGGTCTTACCTAAAAGGTAGTGCCTAGCAAGAGACTGAATGTACAAAAGGACAACAGTAGCCAGAATGCCTATAAAAATAAAACCCGTACCCACAATCTCTGTAGTCATTGCTACAGAGACTCAGTACTTGAGTGGTTGTCAGCTTCCTTAATTTTGCAAAGTTAGGACCAACCAGACAAAGTAAAAAAGGCTCCCCTAACCAACTGTATGGGGTGCCCTGCTTTGTTAGTTCACCCATTTTCCCCAGGACTACAGCCTCCAGGCAGAGCATGGCCCAAGTATTACCATTTTTCATCATACAGCCTTTCTACTCCCCTTCTGCCAACCACGGTGATGGCAATTGACTCCCCTTTTATAGAAAACCTGGCTAGAGTCTTATTTGAGTGGTTTTCTTCTATTTCCACAGTTTTTTAGAAACGGTATATTGGAATATGAACACAAGGACTTAACCCATCAACCATTCAGTAAATGTCTGTTCTTAATGAAGCACCCCTAATACCAGCAATAAAGCTAGAGTACCTTCTTTTCTCCCAAGTTTTCAACCACCCTGATGGAAGGTGGAATGAGTCTCTATAAAATCTATGCATTTGGGCTATAAAAGGATATCAGCAACTGTGAGGGACTGGAGAATTGGATGGGATAGAAGGTGAGCTGTGACAGCAAGAGCAGGACCAAGCTCCAGTATCAAGCATGACACCTCAAAGACAATTTAGAAGATTGGGCAGAGACCATGAAGTAAAATGGTCACCTTTTAAAGGCAGACATATGGTTCTAAGTCAACAGGGTTTCTACCCCCTGAAACATGCTTCATGACAATAAGTTTCCTGATAAACTGTACACAAATCACACTTCTCTAAATTGAGTCCTACTTCTCCCATGATTTACATTTTCACTTAAGTGCTGATTTATCATCATTTCTTCCCCTGGCAACCATCCTTACAACTTGCCTCTTAGTTCTAGCCTCCCTGGCAGATAATTAACGAGCTCTTAATACGGCTTATGGGCACTGGAGGGAACACACTATTTAAAGATGCCTTTCAGGACATTTTTTGTTGGTAAAGTGAAGAATCCCTTTGTCAAGCAAAACACACACATACACACATTTGGCAAATGTTGCCCCTTTGAACTTACAGAGTGTTCAAAGTCAGATTAAGAAGTTTGTTCGTGGTCTTTTGTGTCTCCATATGAATTTCATCAATTTTTTTTCTATTTCCTTGAAGAATGACATTGCAATTTTTATTGGAATAGCGTTGAATCTGTAGATTGCTTTTGGTA
>JAGFMF010011447.1:376119-432142 GCA_019455555.1 Galemys pyrenaicus | reverse complement strand
ATATTTTTCCATTTCTTTGTATCTTCTTCTATTTCTTTTAGCAATGTTTTGTAGTTTTCTTTGTATAGGTCCTTCACCTCTTTTGTTAGATTTATTCCCAAGTATTTAAATTTTTTTAGTTTCAATTATAAAAGGGGTGGTTTTCTTTATTTCCTCTTCTTCAGCTTGGTTGTTTGTTCGGTTGGTCTAGAGGTTTAGCCACCTAGCAGTCTCTAGAAGTACTTGGGGTGGGAAAGAGTGACTTACTAAAACACTTTTTTGTGAATTAATTGATAGTGTCTTGTTTGCTTACTAGTTTTACAAATACTACTGAACATTTAAGTAGGCCCTGAGCTAACCAGTAGGGCTATCAGGTGAGTCAGACAGGCTATCGTGTTAGTGGCAGTGCTCACAGCCTGTTGGGAGAGACATAATGAATGCATAATTATGCAGATAATTAGTTCACCACACTTTTGATAAATATACCAGGGAACCAAGAAGGAAGGCTAATGAGGCCTGAGTTAGGTTGGAGAGAGAGAGGTTAGGAAATTTACAGTTGAGCCAAGCTCAAGAATGAACTAGAATTAACTAAGGAAGAGGCACTCCAGGCTGGGCACAGAATGTACAAAGGCCCTAAAGAGAGAAACAGAGAAGAACCCTTTAGAGGGACAGAGAGAAGGTCTTTGGGCAGAGCCCACTGATGAAGACAAGAGAATAGTAGAATATAAGCCAGTGAGATATGTGTGACCCCTTGTGACGGTTCTTATGGACTGTTTTGGATTGTATCCTTAGAGCAATGAGTAAATCACTGACCAGTTTCCAGGCATCAGCATGCTCAGATATACCCTTCTGAGATAAAATTTTGTGTATGCTGTGGGGAGTTGGGAGGGGGAGGGTAAAGAAAGGTGACTGGGGGTGGGAGGCGTTCTTAGAAACCCATAGGCTTTGCCCAGGATGAAAGAGAGGGTGTTCAGTGGTGGTTTTCACCAGGCACACTATGTAGAAGAAGTGGGTAGTGAGTGTTAGGATTTGGTTCAGTTTATTTTACAGAAAAGAGAGGCCCAGGGGTCTATGAGCAGTGAGAAGATAGACTCCTTCTAGGAATAGGCAGGTATCTCTACGTTCCTGACAGTGCAGCACCTTATTCCAGCCTTGTCTCCTCTAGATAGATCCCCCAGGTGGGAAACAGATGCAGGTACCATTGTGAGCCTGTCCTGAAGTTCCTTTAGCAGGCTTTGAAGAGAAGTGTTCTTCAAGAGATCTGACTTAGAGTTGGGGTCAGATATGATACTCTGTGCTAGTAGGCTTGATGCAGTCCCTGGTCTTCAGGGTAGTACCTAAGTATTTAAAGTTCTCAGAACTGGTCTGGACAGTCTCTCCAACTGACAGCAGCCAGGAATCCTCAAATGTCAGTGACAAAGGAGTCCATGGAGGAGGAACATTTTCTTGGTTCTTGGATCCTGTCTCAGGGACTCTGTTTCTATTTGCCTGATTTGCTGCTTGGGAGTCTGTATTTTGTAACAAGCTATACATACCCTCTTCCCCCTGTTGCTAATGCACATGACCTTAAAAATTCTGAAAACTGTTGTCCTAGCAATTGAGGGAGTCTCTAGTGTCTTTTCCTGAGGCTAATAAAGCATGACCTCACATTCCAGGGTGTTGTTAATGCTTTAGTGATTAGTCAAGATTGGGTGGGATTCTGGCATTGAAAGGACAACTTGTGAGTCAAGACTGAAAGTTCCTGCCACCCTATACCTTAATTGCATAATTCTGAGAATCATTCATAAGATTTATAAACACATCTGTTAGACTCCAGAGTTTCTGATCAAGTGGTGGCCAGAGCCCCAGTCAACTTGTGCCTTTAACAGGTGCCTCAGTTGACCCTCATAATTGGGAAGGATGGGTCCTTTATCCTGGAGGCTTCACGGTATTCTTGCTCAGCATTTGCAGAGAGTCCTGGCCAACCTCAGGTTCTTTGGTTCTGAGAATTCGGCTGGACCCTGAGTGGGGTCTGGCCGGTCTGCTCAGCTTAGGGTTCTTCCTCATTATTTATAGTCTCAAAGGTTGGTTAATCTTGGTATGATTTCCTTTGGTGTAGTCCAGTCTTAAACAATGTCCTGCCTTGGGTTTTGGCATAGAGTGATTTTAATAAAGATGAAAAGAAAGAATGTTGACATGTTACCTCATATTTGCATATGACTCTCTCTGAAAAACACAGATACCAAAAGGACAAATAAATAGAAAAAGTGAAAAAGAGTTCAAAAACATTTATCCCCCAACTCCAAAGATTGGCGTCTAGCTTAAAGAATCATGCTGGCTGCTGCTACCTGTTAGGCACTGGAACTCTGCTAAACATTTTGCTTATCTTTTCTAATTTAAAACTCACAACAACCCCCTGATGTAGATGTAACAATTTCTTCCGTTTATAGAAAGGAAGGTGAAAGTTCTGAGCAGTTAGAAGATGCATCCAAGGACACTGGGTTAATATGTGCCAGATCTGAGACATAAAATTTTGTCAGTCTGACTCTGGAGCCTGTGTTTCTAACTATCTCCATTCACCTAAAATCCAGAGGAGCCAGAATTTGAGAAACATATAAAAGACAACCAAAAATGCTTTTTACTTTCATTTGGGGAAAAAAGTCGACAAACAAGGAAAGGACTGCTTGGGGGAGTTTTAACAGATGAGAGAGAAAGCAGAACTACTTGATTACTATTTGAATTCTGACTTGTCTACTAGTAAGAATGATCTTGCTATGGGGAAAAGCAGAAAAAAGAGAGTGAGTCAGGGCTCAGTGTAGGTGTGAAGTCAGAGAGCCAGCATGGCTCATAGAAATGAGTTTAGGTCTCCAGGCTTAGATGAAATTTATCTTGTGAGCCTTTTGTGACTTTCAAGCATAAAATCTATGGTGCTGATTGCTGCATAGGCTACAGAGATGATACTTTTGAATCTTCTCTTTGTCTAGTCTCTGTTCCTCCTCAAGATTTTTGTGATGCTCAGGTTGGCAGATTTTTTTCCTAGTCCACATCTATTTCTTGAGCATCCTTTGGTATAAACAGGAAGAGCATATACCCTGTATACGGTAAGTTTCTTAACAAGCTAAGCATTAGAATGTCTCCCTTTCCCTTTCTTCATCCTTACATTGGAGCACTACCACTAAAAGACTAGTGTATGGCAAAAATAATGCTATGTAACAAGCATTGAAAAATAAGCTTTTATTGCTCACGGCAAACCAGGTAACTGGTGGTCTTGGCTAGGCTTGCTCTCATGTCTGTGGTATACTTGGCAGGGGTTGTTGGGGGAGGACTGATGTACCCTGGTTTAGACAGAAAAACCAAGGCAACATGACTCTTCTCTGTTGATTTCCTGCCCCTGCATACCAGTCCAGGTGTGTTCTCATGGTAGTAGCAGAGGCTAAGTGCATAAATAAGAACAAGACCTGGTGGGCTGTACTCAGAACAAGCACTCAGAGTTTATACTGGCCAAAGGCATAGCCCATACCCTGCCTCCTTAAAAGAGGACTGAAAAATCACATGGCAGGTACATCTCCCACAAGTACCTGCTATGTGCCAGCATTGCTTTGGGAGTATGAGTAAACAGTCATATCCCTGACCTCCAGTTGTTGAGTTTAGTGAGGCATTCTATACCCTGGGCTGGAAAGTGAAGGTTTGGCTAAGGTATGATTTTCTAATATGTTCTTGATCCATGGTGGACACATCCTTTTTACCCCATGCTGCTCATTCATATCCCTATGGCTAACTGTAGATAATAGTGATCTGAAGTAGAGGGTAAAAATTCTCTGAGATTTATCCCAGTAAACCTTATAACTAGTAGTTACCAGACATTGTCTCATATTTTCCTGAGAGCTGTCAAAGAGGGAAAAATTCCTTGCTGTCTATGGAGGGAATGATGGTAAGACAGGGAGAATACCAGGAAGCTGCTGCCAGTCAGTAACTTACATTCCCTTTTTCCCCCAAAGAGAGACCTGGTGAATCATACAGCTGATTCTTCTGTATTATATGCTTGCTTTATTGAAACGCAATTGTCAGCAATCTTTATTTGAACTCCACAAGAATAGCAACCCGTTTGCTTATTCTTCCCATTATACCAAATGCCTTAGATAGAACCATGTGGAAGGCATTTTAAAATATTTATTTGTTGAGTAGGAAAATGAGGGCAACTTGGGACTGCCTATAGACAGATTTTGAAGTTTTTGAAAGAGGAAGTGGTTGTTTAGATGCTAACAGCCATTGAATTTGACACTAGGAAATTGTGCAGTCCCAGATTGAATTATTAAACAGATGGCTTGTGAGGTGGAGGAAAACTGGATTGCTGGGAGCCAGAATGGGTTCACCAAGAACTAGTCATGTTGAACCAACTCTAATTGCTTTTATGATCAGATTATTGTACTACTGTAACAGCCTAGAGGCATGAAGTGTGTGATGCCCAGCAGGGCAGCTGGCAAAATATTTTATAAAACTCCCATAGTCAATAGGGTGAAACATGAGTTGGAGGAGTTAACGGGTTGATTTATAACCAAACCTTTAACTATATATCAAGATTTTCTAGTAAGGTTAATTTTTTGGAGGCTGAGGTGGAGGAGCAGTTTCTCTGCCATTACACCGATTCTATATTTTTGTTACTTTTTTTTTTTTTTGGTATGTATCAATGACTAGGATATAGTTGTAATAGTTAAACCTGCTAAATGTCTAAATGATTCAAAGCTGGAAGGAAGTACCATGTGTGTTGGACGATGGAGTCAGGATTCCATATCATGTGGACAGAGATGATGAGCTGAAACTAAAAGATGAATTTAAATAGGAATAGATTTACCGCTGAGACTGGACCTTGAGGAGTTATTTGCAGAGTATGGGATAGCAGAGCCCCAGCTTAACAGCACACAGTCAATTAAAGCCAGTACTGTGACATGGTGGATAAGAAGCTCTGTGCCTAAGCTGGATTAATAGGAACCTAGTGTTAAGATCAAGGGAGATGATAGTCCCTGTTTCCTGAATTTATCAGAACACAACCATTCAATAAAACATTTATTAAGTAACTCTTTGCATCAAAGTTGCAGTCAGGCACTTGTTAAGTAAATTGGTGTGAGTTTCAAATTCCCTGTCAAAAGGTCTCTAAACCTCCCCTGCCCCTTAGAGCTGAGATCTCCACAAGTGCTATGTAAATCCCTGGTTTCAGAGTATGGCTCAAGCCCTTAGTTATAACCTATGTGACCAACATGTTCATAATATTTCTTCCTTTTTAACTCCAAACTTCTTATTATAAGTAAGTGGGCTTATTTTGCTTTTTTTTATTCTATTTTTCCCTTTAATTTATATATATTTGACATCAGTTGTAATCCCCATGTATTCCCCATCACCATATCACCAGTGCACCATCACCTCAGTCCCCCGTGCTCACGTCTGCCCTCAACCCTTCCCTTCTTCCCTCCCCACCAAGTGTCCCCAATATGTCCTTGTCTTTTCATTTTTGACTTTCTTCTTTTATTAACTAGTCATTCCTGTATTGGCTCATTTGATAACATCAGGGTTCTGTGTCTATTCCTGTTTATCCTTTTTATTAATCCTTTTTATCTCTTTTGAATGCTGGTGTCATTTTATCATTTTGCAGAGAACTTCTTACATATTTCTGTGAGTAACGACAAGAAGAACCATATTATCTTTATGTCTTGTAGTCTTAGAATAGGAGAGAGACCTTGGCTTGGTGTCTGCTTATCAGAAGAAAACTCTGATTGTTCTGACTTGGATCATATGGTGGTCACTTCTGAGAAATGGTGTTCATTCTTATGGTGGTGGTAAAATATCTGTGCATGTGCATGTGTGCACATGTGTATACATGTGTGTGTTGGGGGAGTCTATGAAAAGCAATTTGGCCATGTGTAAGTCACATGGAATGGACTTCCCACAGAGTTTATACCCAGAGAAATAGGGAATGTTTGTCAGGGAGACATATCTATAAACTCTTCTTTTTCTGAAGAAATAAATAGTGCATGGGACGGAAGAGGAGGAAGAGAGATGCCTGAGGGGACTCTTCATCTTCAAATGTTAATCAGCTCCTGGATTAAGGGAGGAAAAGGGGCTATTACAATACCCTTTTGATCAAGTGTTATAATTTTAGACTAAAGCAGGGACTAGCTTTGGACTCAGGCTGAGATTGGCTGCTGCCTTTTCTCAACTTGAGTTTGGGGTTTATTCTTTCCACTTCATTTTTTTTTTCTTCTGTTGTTTGGATGTGTGAAAGAACATCCTCGGAAAGCCTGAAGTCCTCAGGTGAAAATCTTAATGAGGAACATGGAGATGACACCCACGTAATTTGTGAGGGGATCTTATATCTGTTCTGCAGATGGTCCAAAGAAAGGTAGGAAAAGATACTCATTTTCAGTTCAGCTCCACTTCTTTTTCTGCTTGCCATGGTTGATTTTCAAATTCTCTACAGAGTAGGGATGGGGGCAGGTAGGGGCCTCCAGCATCACTTCTTTACTGAAGCTCCTGGAGGACCTGCTATGTGGGTTACATACTCCTGTGATCAGTCCCAGACGACAAATTTCTGGCTCTAGAGATTGATGCTCAGACTAATTTGCACACTAGGACCCCTGAGGTCTTTTCAAACCAGTACCTACTCTGCCTCTTGATTACCTGGGCTGACAAGGGACTGCTGGCATTGGCACCCAGCAAAGTCGTTAATCTTGATGTCACTTATTTTTACTACGACTTCACTCTAGGGTTCAAGAATTGTTTTGCAGAAAATATTCAATCCTAATGATGTTTATTGTGACTGATATTAGAATGGGTGAGTTCTGTGAATGCCATCAAGCCAGCTGGCCTGTGGTCAGAAGTTATTTGGTATCAAGTAATTGGCCTTCAATGAAAAGGTCACTGCAGATTATACACAAAATAAGTGAGCCATGGGGAGGTCTGGAGTGATTATTTGTACTCAAGCGTAGGTCCACAAATGCCATGTTTTTATTTATTTTTCTCTACCACTGTGAAAAGCTGTACATCATTTGTATTTCCATTTATCTATGAGATGTTAAGAGTAGAAATTGACTGCAGTCTACTATAAATTCTAAGAACCCATCATGCCTCATTGCCCTCAACCCTGAAAAGAAAGGTTTAGGGTCAAGAATTTTCTATTTTTTACCTTAATATGGTTTTCATGCTATTATTACTAGTATATGGGTTTTATATACTATTTGTGGATTCATATAAGTACATAAAATATGCTAAGTGGATATAAATATTAATGCATGCTTTTAAAATATAATTCATGTATGTAGCATACATTTTAAATATATGGCATATTTTATATTTTATCTCTTTACAAACTGTGAGATACATGTCATTATCCTTATTTTTATAGATGAAGAAATAGGAGAAATTAGGTAACTTTCCAAAGATCACTGGATCTGTCAAGATTCTGAGATGCAAATAAAAGAAACTTACCTCAACTAATTTCAGCAGAAAATAAATTCATCAAAATGGTATTAGGCAGTTCACAAGATCTCCAGAAGAGCTGGGGATATCTGTATAGAGACCACATAGTCAGAAATATCACTGCTGAAGACAGACCCTTCCTGCTGCCAAGCCCCAGACATGTGCTGCTCACAGTACACCAGATCAAGTGAACCTGTGTCACAGCAGCCTTGGGAAGACAGATGAAGCTGGACTGTGCCTTTGTTAGTGCTGCTGCCTAACAAAGGTGGGCAAGTGAGTTAATGGGAGATTTTTTGTTTTGAATGTTATAAATGGAAAAAAATGGGTCTCAGAATGGGGAAATTTCAAGACTATAATGTATTGAATGGTTAGAATCACTGTAGTATAAACAACAAAGAAATGGGCAAATAATGTTGAATGGGGGAGAACTCAATGTTCAGAACGTGTGGCACAGTGGAACATCACAAATGTCCTTACCAAAAACAGATCCATGGAGTAACTACTTAAATGTTTTTAATGTTTTCAACTACACAGCTAATGCAAGTTGCCTTGAAGATCATCAGCAATCACTAGGGGATTCCTTCATATGAGAAGCTACTACTTTTATTAGTGTAGATCCTTTTAAGACTTTTTCTATGTATTTTCACCCATAGACTTATAATATAGAAAATGTGTGTTATTTTGTGTGTGTGTGTATTTGTTCGTCAGCATCATGTTCAGACTTATTTATGTTGGATAAAGAGATATACCTCATTACTTGATGCTTGGCATAGTATTTCATTTTGTGACTACATATAGCAGTTTCCTCCAATTTTCTTATTGTTATAGTCTAGGACATTTGCAGGTTTGTTTTGTTTTTGCTTTTGCTAACAATGATCCAATGAACATCCTTGAATGTATCTTTTTGTTGACTATGTCTCCCCAGTGTTATGGAGAAGTGTATGGTGCGTTATGAAGGGACATGCATTTATTTATTTATTTTGTGGCAAAATAGGTATTTTATTCTTAGTATTATTTTTTGGGGGGAGATATGCATTTAAACATAATTACGTGTTAACATATTAGCCTTGAAAATGTTGCACTAAATTATGTTCCTTCTTGCAGTTCTGAGAGTAGACATTTCCTCACATAAATGTTATTAGCAAATATCTTAATTTTTGCCCATGGGAAATGCTTCTTAATTGTCTAGTCCAAAAACACTGACTATGATGAATATCTTTTTGTATATTTGTAATCTCTCTGTTTTCTTTTTTTGGGTGTACATTAGTCCTGTATTCATTTCTAGTCTCTTGAGGATAGGGATGGGCCTGTCTAGTCTCATGCCCTGCAGTGTATAATCATGAAATAACTGCCCTCAAACTCTTTGAAATGATCCAAATCATCTTAACCTCTAACCTAAGCACAACTTTGCCTTGGTTTTCAAAGACATTTTCTGAACTCTGCTTCTCAGGAGTGAGCATTAAAGCAAAGAATTAGACTCTATAGAAAAATCAGAGCTCAATCACTTTAACTAACAGTCAACTTAGCACATGAGGTCAAAGGTCTCAGGCACCATAGAATTCACCCAAGCTTGTGCTCCAGTGATATAAGGCTAAGATGCACCCCCTCCCCCAGGAAGTCCATCGGAGACTGCCATTGTCTGATCAAGACCAGCCATGAAGTTAACAAAATGTGTTTCCTTACTATGTCCTTGGAAGGCAGTTACTAACATTTGAAAATTAAAATATTTCAAATACATATATAGACTTCTGGCTTTCCTTGAGGAAAGGTAGACCTGTGACACTGGACCACTTAAAAGTGATGAGTTCATAACCATAACCCCTGTTGAGTGGGTTCCTGAAGACATATGAAATTACCACCTCTGGTTTACAATATAGTTAGAGATCAAGGTAATCCCATTTAAAAAAAAATACAAAGGAAACAAAAAAATACAAGACAGTGTGGGATCACTATCAAGTGGATGATGTCATATGGACTTTCAAAGAATTCTAGAAAAGGAAAGGCCAGAGGTAGCACTGTACCTGCAGGTTCAAGTAATACTTAGGAGCCTGTTGTGGAGAGTGTGTATTTCCTTAACAAAAATTCACAATGACCGGGAATATTCCTACTGTTCAGAATGGCTTGAAACCTGAAAAGTTGAGTAGAAAAATCCTGTCAGACAGATTTCATGTTTTGGTAGTAAGGGAGTGAGGAAGAAGATTAGGATAATGCTGTGGGAGCCCAGAAAGTCATTTCCATCAGAAAAGCAAGTAGATAAGGCTTACAAAAGTGAACAAAAATGTAAGAAAATTGAAAAAACAAATCATTTAAACAAAAAAAGCAAATGCTTCCTAAACTTGTCCTTTAATTTTAAACAAAGACTAGGAATTATCACAGTTGACCAAGTCTTAAAAAGGAATAGGAATTATCATGGTGAAAAAGTTGGTAAAGGGGAACCATTTGACGAGAAACAACAGAATTAATTGATTACTCCAGTTATCCCAAGAACTTGCAAGGAGCTCAAATCCTGGGGTGAAGGGGTGGGAGAAGCCTAGTCAGGTGATCCCACTCAAGGTGTACTAGGGAAAGGGAAGAACTCTATCCATAAGAACATGTATAAAAGTGAGCTGTGTGTGCATAGCCCAGACCCACAAATCACTCACCAATTGTTCCCCAGGTTGCTATAGAGTAATAACTCTTTTTGGAACATTATTTTTCTCTCCTCCATTCCGGGTGGTTCCCCAAGGCAACTTCTTTACAAGTTTCTGGTTAGATTCGTTGGGGGTCAGTTCTCCTATGTCTTCGTTCTCTCTGTGACCTCTTATTCTGCTAGGTTCATGTTTTTCTAGCCACAAAGGACTGTTGAAAGTGTTTTGAATAAGCAAGTCCCTTCCTGCAGTAAGGTTTTTGCTCTTGTTGATTCTTCGTCATGGGGTATTTGTTCCTGTTAACCCCATAACTTACTCCATCATCAATTCTCTCCTCAAAGATCTCCTTTCCCTGGTGTCCTTGTTCAAAAATAGAATTTCTTCCCTTTATCCCTGCCCAAGCATATATATCTCACTCTTTTGCTTTCTATTTTTCTTCATAATGTATATCACAGTGTGACAAACTACAGAGTATAAATTACCCTTCTTGTCACTGATATGCAACAGTCCTTAGCAATGTTGGAAAAATGAGTGAATGATTCAATGAATGAAATTCCCATGAAGTAAAAATAGAGGGGTATATGTATTTAAATATAGTTTAGACACCCAATAAAAATTATACAATGAAAAGAACTGAAAGGACATATGGAAGGAAAGTTGCTAGAATTCACAATTTGTGGCTTTGGGAGGGGACCACCTGACAGGAACTGTGGTCCACCACAGAGAAATACAACCACTGTTCACCTCTGTCCTATTAGCAGTGAATAGGGATCTCACTCCCTTTGTCCTTCCCTCCAACCTCCTTGTAGTAGCTTCCGTTGGCCAAACCCAATGAGAAGCCAAACCATATGAGGATAAGAAAACTCACTGATATGTCTTGAAGAGCAAATGGAAGATACATACCTGAAAATTGACTAGACATTAAGACACATACACAAAAATATAAGTCGGGAGCATTCTAGGAGCTCTTATTTATCTGAAATAAACAATAGATATCAACATACAATAGGATTTTAAAAACTTATTTGGAAATAAAATTTTATGCTTCCATGGCACATGTCTTGGTAGACAGCCAGCTGTTAATATACTCAATGTCTGGAGTACCCCCCACTTCTATCCTTAGTAGGCTGATAAAAAGTCTACTTTAGAAAAAGATGGGCACATTTGGGGTATAGCTAGATCATTTAGTATCTCTCTAGTGTAGCAGATACAACAGAAGTTTTGCTGCCTATCCCCACAGCAATGCTGACACTTTTTAGCAATCATGTGTCTCACAGGATCAACTTCACTCTCTGCACTTACAGGTCTGGTCTCAGTTGTGATGAACCCAGTGGAGACTTGGCTTTCACTTTCATTATTCAGTCACTCTGGGGCCTTGTTTCAGAAAGGGCAGTCTGTGAACAATTTCATATCTCCATAGTCAACAAATAGTAATCCTGATGAACTGCATTTATTCTGGGTCCTCCTTGACAAGTGTTAGGAAAGGCCTGTGTGGAATGAAGACTTGGGCATTTGTGCAACTTCCCACTCAGTGGGAAAGTTCTGCCATCACTGGAATCACCCAGGGACAAAGGGCTTAGAGGTACTTAGAGACTGAAGGGATGGTCACAGGGTTAGGGAAAGGGGAAAGGCATGGAGAGCACGCCTCCTTTCCAGGTGGCAGTGATATCACCTGCACAGGGAACAGAAAGGTGCCCATGGAAACAGTTCATTTTGTATCTCCATAGATTTTTCCCTTTGAAGCTAAAATTCTCATTTGCTTTAACAAATAATAGGTGACTTTGTAGCTTTACTACTGGATTATATTCCTGCCACAAGAATACTTTCCTTTCAATTAACAGTTCCCTGATAAAGGAAATGAATTCATTTCATCCTATATGGGGTGGGTGTGGGGTATCATCCTCCATGGGAACTATAGAGAAGACAAGGTAGCATGGTGGTTAAGGGCTTGTGTTCTGGGACTAGCTAATCCTCGGTTTATTTTTATTTTTTTTAAATTTATTTATTTATGCATACAAGAGCTGGGGTACAGGCCAGAATCCAGGGAGGCGAGAGGATTCACCAGAGACAGAGTGAGGAGCAGAACAGGCAGATCGACTGAAACACACTGCTGAGGGGAGCAGCGGGCGAGGCAGGAGAGGTCTGGCACGCCATGTGGGTCCCCTCCCTGGCCGGAGGCAGGAATCGAACTTGGCGCTGCAGTGGCTGCACTTTGCTTCATAGCGCATTGCTTAACCCACTGCGCCACCAGGGAGGCCTTAATCCTCGGTTTAAATCTCAACCCTACCACTCATTAGCTATACAACCATTTAATTTCTTTGGGCCTTAGTTTCCTTACAAATGATTTCTTATCTGTAAGTATAGTGCTTCCTCACTGAGTTGGTGAGAAGATTCAGGAAGAGAATAGAATCCAGCTCAGCACAGTCTCAAAAAATTAAGTATAAAATTGCTATATAAGCCAACAATTCTACTCCTATGCAAAAGAACTGAAAACAAATACTCAGATACCCTTTCACAGAATATTCAGAGCAGCACTATTCACAGTAACCAAACAGTGGAAACAGTCAAAATCACCAACAATGGCTGAATGGATAAACAAAATGTGAACTATGTATACAATGGAATATCATTCAGCCATAAAAATGAATGAAATGAAAAAAATTTATATTAATAAAAAATAAAAAAATAAAAAAATGAATGAAATGTTGATGGATACTGCAATATGGATGAACCTCAAAAACACTATGCTGAGTAAAAGAAGTCAGGCACAAGAAGTGGACTATTGTGTTATTTCACGTATATGACATATTCAGAAGAGAGGAATCTATGGACTAGTGGGGTTGGGAAACAGAAAAGGGTGAATGACTGCTTAATGATTATGGGGTCTCCTTTTGGGATGATGAAAGCATTTTGGAAATAGACAGAGGAAGTAGTTGCACAGCATTGTTAATGCACTAAATGCTACAGAATTACACACTTAAAAAAGGTTAATTTTATGCTATGTGAATTTTCCCTCAATTTTAATAAAAAGCCTAGCATAGTATTAGGAACATGAAAAGAATACAATAAATGGAAGCTGTTATGACATCTTGTATGTAACTTAAATCACCTTCTGGATTGCATTCAAAGACTCCCCATCACCTGTAGGACCAAAACTCCTTGCTGAGAAACCTGGGCATCTGCAGCTTCTCCTTAGATCACATCTCTAATATTGTTTCACTGGCTCTCCTTATCTCAATTGTTCTTACCACTTAGGGGTCATGAATTCTTTTAAGAATCTGCTAGATTTCGGGGAGTGGGGCTGGGGCAGGGAGAACAAACATTTTCTTCTTAACTTTTCTGTTTTCAAGGCCATTTGGAGTAGTAGAACTACATATGGTTTTTATGAATTTTTGTTAAGGAAATAAACATGCTCTCTACAATAGCCTCCTCAGTACTACCTAAATCTGCGCAATCATTTCTACCTCCAGCCTTCCTTCACTCTCACCCCCTTTTCACCAAATAGTGTCTGTATACCCTCCAAGCCCAGCAAACTCACAGCATAGCTGTTGTGGCCACCCTAACCTTCAAGGCCTTTCCCTTTTCCAGAATTCTCTGTACTGATTTCATTCACTTTGTACTGATCCAATAATGCCTTGTAGTTTTGTTTTCTTTTTAAAAATAGGTTTATTTTTATCTTCAGTTATATTGTAAACCAGAGGAACAATCTCAAATGTCTTAGGAGCCTATTAATCAGGGGTTATGGCTGTGGTAAACTGTAGAGAACACATCTCCTCTAAGAGGCCCAGTGTCACAGTATCCATTGTTACTCAAGGAAAGCCAGAAATGTGGACATGTGTCTGAAATACCCTCTTCTGTCAGTGGGCAGAATGAGGGGCACTCATGGACTCCCAGACCTGCCCACTCTAAATCAGTTTTGCCATCCACTGCATCAAGACAAAACATACTCTAATACGTAAGGCATTCAATAGAAAACAACTTTAATACAATTAGTGTGCAATAATTAGTGTGCAATAGAGTGCAATAAGAGAGAAGAGAAAGAACATAGTTAAAAGTTTTACCATGAAACACCCAGAGTTACCCATCCCCTGTGGGAAAATGCCCAGTCAAATGGGTTTGGCCCAAAGTAGGGGAGCTGAAGTCCAAAAACTTGCCACAAATCTAGAGCACCTTTTGGTGGGGACCCATAGGAAAGGGGCAGAAGGGCCCAAGCAAGTTTGGAAGGAAAAGAACAAAATCAAAATCAAGATAAAGGCTGACATTCTCAGCTTCCCCACAGTCTTGCTCACATGTGTTTCAAGAGTCTCCTTCCATGTCCCCCAAGTCCCTGGTACCACTCCAAGGTTGAGAAGCAAGTGAGGTTTCTTTACATGTTTCTCTGCTCCATGTGCCTCCTCTAGTCTTTTTTATCTTCATCTTGCTCTACTTCTTTCTTCTCAACTTCTGCTTCTTCTCAGTCTTTTCTAGCTTTTTTTTTTTTTAAAAAAAGATTAATTTATTTATGCATATGAGAGCAGGGGTACAGACCAGAGTCGTGGGAGGTGAGAGGATTCACTAGAGACAGAGTAGGGAGCAGAACAGGCAGATCAACCGAAATACACTGTTGAAAGGAGCAGCAGGTGAGGCAAGAGAGGTCTGCTGCACCATGTGGGTCCCCTCTGTGGCCTGGGATTGAACTTGGCGCTGCAGTTGTACTACAGATGCTTCACAGTGCAGCGCTCAATCGGCTGTGCCACCAGGGAGGCCCGTTTTCTAGCTTTATCTCCTGCCCAACTCTATCCTTCTTTAGGATAAGGCAGGGAACCTGGAACCTCTCCTTTCCCTGGTATTATCCTGTTACAGTTCGAGGCTTTCTTTGTTTTTCAAGTAAGGGAAGGGACTTACCTTCCAACACGAGGGAGAGGAACAGTAATAAGCACAGAGCATTCAGAAGGATCTTGAAGTTGAAGATACTCAAATTCATTTCCCCTGATATTCTTACCCAAAACTCACAGTTCTACTCCTTTCCCACAGGGTTCTGACTTGGTGTAGGGCTTATGCTTTGAGCATCCAGCCTTTTCTGGAGGTCTCTGCTCTTACAATTAAGTCCTGTTTGTTCTTCAGCTCTATTATCATGCTAAAGAAGGGTGGGTTTCTTTAAATACTTCCAAGAAGGTTCTCTGTCCTAATTTTGGGTTGATTGCCCTAAGGTTGTCAGCTTTTCTTTTTAATACATTCTTGCAGTTCAGCGAGAGTCCCTCAATTTCATAGTTCTGATGATGACTGTATTTCTCATTCCGTTCCAAGTTATCCACAGGTGAAGTTCTTAGTTATTGCACCAAGATCATGTGCCAAGGATAGGAGATGTTCTAACCCCCACCAGTGATGGTGTCTCAATGTAACTCCAGAATCCTTTCCTCTGAGTCTGATTCATAAGATTTTCCCTTAAACCACATCTACTAGGTTGACATCAGAGGCAAAATAATGGACCCAGGGATGTCTATATCCTATCCCTGGCAGTATGTTACCTGCCATGGTGTACCTGTACATCCCATTGAGGACTTGGAAGGCATGATTAAGTGAAGTGTCTTGACATGGGGAGATTAGCCTGAATTATGAAAGTTAGTTCAACATATTCACAAGTGTGAATTATTCATTATAACAGGGGTCAGAGTCAGAAAAGGTGATGTGAGTGAAAGCAGAAGTTGGAGTAATGCGGGGCCAAGAACCAAGAAATACAAGTGACACTAGAAGCTGGAAAAAGCAGAAAATTGTCTCCTAGATTGTATCCTAGAGTCTCCAGAGGAATGCAGCACTGCCAACATCATAATTAAGCCCAGAATTCTGGCCACCAGAACCAAAGATAAAATATTTGGATTGTTTAAACATCTGAATTTGTGATAATTTGTTATAGCAGTGGTAGGAAACAAATATAGTTGGGTTCTTGTAGAAGCAGAGCCTGAGACCAGGATTTGGGTGCACATAATTTATTGAGGGAATACGCTTAGGAGAACCCTACAAGATACCGAGGAAAACAGGATGAAAGGGAACTGCTAAGCCCAGGTAGGGACCCAGCTGACCTCCCACTTTGGCCTGATTCATGGAGTGTGCTGCTCTGGCCATAAGTCACATTGCAATTATTCTCTCTGAAACAAGGGAGCTGCCATTTGATTCTGGTTTCAGGCAGTCACTAGCTTTGCTGGGTTGTTGTTACTGGGGTTTGGGAACATCCTGTACCCTCCAAGATGCAAAGCTGTTCTCTGAGAAGAGAGGCACCTGAGAGCTGTGAGCCACTGGAGATGGGTGCACAGTCCCAATTTAGGGAATCCTTGTACAGGGCAAGACTTTTACACCCTGTGAGACCACCTGATATATCAGAGCAGGGAAGTAAAAATATATTTAAACACTAGTGGCTTGCCTAGCCCATTTGCTTTGGCCTCCAAGTGCAGACTCAATCTGAGTGACATAAAAGCAATGAAGCAAATTCTGCTGCCTAGTAACAAGTTACTTGGTGATTTTGCAAAATTCAGCGACTTCACTGAATTCTTAAAGTTTTTGTTTTAGTTTGTTAAAACAACCTTGGCTGACCCTACTTGATTAGTGATTTTGGGGTTCATTTCAGAACACTGGTGTGATGATATTTGTGTGATAAGCCCCTCGGTTTTGTTTACTTGCCTGGGGAGTTTTGGCCTCTCTAAGGGGCAGCACTGGTCCTTGAATACTATTCTTTGGTCTGTTGCCTGACTTTATCAGCACAGGAAGTGCGACACCAGTAGACAGTCTCCAATGGAGATAGGATTTCAGCCTTAATTATTTTACCCCTTGACGGCACAACACACACATCCAAACTGATGGAAAATAGGATTCTTCACTGAGCTGCAACATGCCCTAGATCCGTAATTTGATACAAAAGCTCCACACAAATTGAAATTAAAATGCATTTTAGATGCTTCCTCCCATCAAAGCAGTTTGCACCAGCAGGCTTTTCTCTTTCACGAGTTCACTATAGAAATAAGGGAAACTGGGAGGCTTTGCTGTTGGTGGCTGTGGAAGCAACACAATCTCCCTGCTTGTCAACTGCAGGCAAGAAATGAAATAAAATGAAAACCAATTGGAGGTCTAATTATCTTTTTCAAAATGACTTCATCCCGTAGAGTGGCCCATGGAATATGTAAAAGGAAAAGGGTTTTTCCCCTTGGGTGTTTGGGGCCATGCTAACAGAGGGTGTCACATTGGGATTCAGGAGATAAGATGCTTGGGGTTTGAGTCGAATTTACTCACTCAACAGCAATTACAGAGGAGTGGCTAGATGCCAAGCATTGTTCCATCTCGCAGATAGTTACACATTTATTTTTCATAAGACTCTTGTCAGGTAGTACTGCCATCATTGTTATTATGTTATGAAAACTAAGGAACAGAGAAGTGAAATGCATTGCTCTAAGTCACACAGCTGGTAAGCTGGGATTTGAACCTGGCCAGTCTGACTCCATTTTCAGGCTCTTTATAAACTATTCTCTTCCTCGTGACAGAATTTGACTTTCATAAAGAAAAACAAAATAAATATCCTGTGACTCCAGACTCTAGCCCTAACCCTGATGACCTCATGGTAGGACAGGCATGAGGGCCAGGAATGCAATGCAGGTTTGTTCATACCCATCCTGGGTCTGAACATGAAGCCCCCAGAGTCTCACTCACAAGAGGATTGTATTACAAATACTAGCCTGCTCTAGTTTTTTCTTACTATGGCACCTTGGCATGCTCTCCTACCAAGCAAATAGAGTTACCTCACTCTTGCTTATAGCTGCCTAGAGCTTATCTTGTACATTATCTGTAAGTTAACTGGTATGTTACCACTAAACATTAGGTTGTTTCTGATTTTCTGTCACTAAGAGCAATGATATTATGAATTCCTTTAGATAACCAAATATGTTTTTCTGAGTTTGTTCCTAGAGCACATTTCTAGCTGTGGCATTGCTGGGTCAAGAGATATATATTCTTAGTTGTGCTAGCTCTTACCTCATTGCTCTTCAGAGAGATTGCTCCAATTTGTGTTGTCCCAAAAGTGAGTGGAAAGGATCTATTTCTTTACACTCCTGCCAGTACTTTGTATCAGAAAACTAAACAATTGCTTATGTGGTAAGTGAAAAATGCTGTCTTATTCTGCTTAATTATGAGGACATAATGGTCATCTCTCCATAGTTTTTTGGCTAGTTATATTTATTTTTCTATGAACTGGAAAAAGTTCATAGAACTTTGTCCATCTTTTCCCCAATAGAGTTTTTTAATCCTTTTCATACTGATTTATGGGCGCCTCCTCCACTTTTTAAAGCCTTAGCGGGCTCTCGCTCTTTGGTTTATAACTGGTCTTATACTCTGGCCTGGAAAGACTTTGGGTGAACCAACCTTCCTTCTTTTCCTTTGCTTTTTTCCACTTTTATCTTTATTTCCTAGTACAGTGCTATGCACCCTGTGGACACAATAAACACGTGCTGATTGACTGTTTTATTTATCTGATTTTTATGGCTTCTTTCCTCTGAAGAGCTCCACAGACTTTATAGTCATTAACTCGATAACCCTCAAAGCACTCTAGTGTGGCAGCTGTAATTACCATCAGAGTTTTTGAGATGGTGAAACAGAGGAGTCAGGATTCTCCAGATTTATTATTTGAAGACCTCAAGAAGGGGTCTAGGGGGAGCTCAGCCCTTTTACAAACTCTGGACCAAGAGTATGTAAAGCCCTCCTACTTAGAACATGTGCAGGTAGATGGGTGGGTGATTGTTGACTCTACAAAGATTTCTCTAAGTCCCTCTCTTCACATGTTCTCAGAGTGAAGTGAGACTGAATAACACTTAAATGTGCCTGATTCAAATCCTAGCTTGCTCTCTTAACAATTGTGTGATGGGCAAGAACAGTAGCCGGTGTTTACTGGACTCTTGCCATATGCTAAAACACAGCATGAATGTTTTCCATGTACTGCCTCTCAGAGTGAGTCTATGTTAGACTGGAAAGTTAAGTACCTGACCCATGATGACATGGAACTAAGTCTTGGGGTTTATAGTGGAGTGAATGTTGTCCCTGAAAAGCTATATCCATGTTTTATTTTCCCAAACCCATGAATACATCTTTATTTGGGAAAATAATCATTACAGGGATAATTAAGCTAAGGATCTTGGGATCAAATAATCTTGCTCATCTCATCACAAGTGTCCTTGTAAGAAACACATGAAGAGAAGAAGGTATGTGAAGACAAAGGCAGAGATTGGAGAAATGCAATCACCAGGGGCCCCTGGAGCAAGAAGTTTAGTTAAAGATCCTGTCTGGAGTCTTGGGAGAGAGCATTTCCTTTTCTCATTTCACTCTTGGCCCCCAGAACTGCAATAAGATACATTTATGTTGTTTGAAGCACCCCACTCTGGTATATAGAAATTTGTTTCTGTAGTCACAGGAAATGAATACAGTACTGGAATAGGCACCTAGGCAGACTGGATTCCAAGTCTGCCTCCTCAACTATGACAGTGTCTGATGGGAAGGTGTCTAAACCTCTTTGTTTCTGCCTCACCTGTAATGTGGGAGAGCAATTGTGCCTACCCCACAGCACTCTGGGGAGGGTGAAATAAGTTTGTATGCATAGGAGCTAGAGAACAGTCACAAGATGTTGGCTATTGCTGTTTCTGGTACTGTTGCTTTCATTGTCACCAAATGGCTACTTATGTGCTACTTCTGGGCTAACCTCAGTCAGGGTCAGGTTTAGTGCCTACAGTCAATGCTTGTCCCATAGGGAGGTACCATCGGGAATCTTAGTCTTGGTAGATTCCAATCTACCACGATATTGGGTAGCTGGTAATTAAATAAGTACTGTGAGAGCATTAAGTCAGTCCCTAGTGCTTTTGTTTCATGGTTACCTATGAATTAGGTCTTTTCATTTCCTTCTGTGCCTCTCCCTTTTAATTTTAATATTAACATATTTATTGTCAACTTATCACTTTAATACTTACTAATTTGGAGAAAGTCAACTTTCCATTCCCCTGGTTTAGTGATTCATGTGGAGGAGTCACAGGACTCAGGAGATAGTGGGGCTCATAGTTAATATTTATTATAGTGAATGATGCAAAGTACAGTTATCAGAGGAAAGAGCACCTGGAACAAAGTCTGGAGAAAAGCAGACACATGACTCCACGTGCCCGTGGGGTCACCCAGGATGGTGCAAGTCCCCTAGCAACCTGCTGTGGTTATGTATACTACATGTGATCTACCATGGATGTTCGTTAGAGACCTAGTACCCACAGGTTTTATTGGAGAGTGAGCACGCAGAGTTTTTCTTAGCATGCAGCAGATCCTCAGAAGACAAGAAAACCTTTAGAAAAAAACAAATTACTTCCAAAGTTTAGGTGCAGTAGCCCCCTTTTCTAGCTTTGGAGTGGAACCCTTCTGAATTCATATCTCCCACATGTTAGCCAAGGGCTAACCTTACAAATAGACCTTTCTGTGGATATCAGTCTCAAACCTGCTGTTTTAATTGTTCTCTGAACAGCATGCAATAAAATCTAAATATTTCTTAATATCATTTTATGTGACTACAGCAAGAACCTATCAGGATGGACAGTATTATTTATAGGTTAGCGATGAGGAAAAACTGAGACTCAAAGAGTTTAAGCCATCAGAGCCCAGGCATGTTGCAGCAAGCCATTTCAATTATAGGAAGGCGCATGAGGGAAGAGGGGAGTTATTCTGTGATTCTAACAGACAGCATAGAGATTAGTTACATGACAGTGAGCCCATTATCTCAACACCTTAAAACAACTCATTTTATCTTCCTCTCAAGCTTTATGTCTATGACAAGTCTCAGTGGGGGTGTCGCTCTGCATCACCCTCACTCTGGCACCAGGTCAAGAGGAAAGTACAAGTGCAAATTGTGCAGTATCTGAAAATTTCCACCCTAAAGCATTATGTACATCATTTCCATTGACCAAAGTGAGCCATGTGACATCACCTAGCTGCCGGGGCATGGTGGAGAGGGCGCAGAACAGTGAGATCCTACTGGGAATATTCACTGACCAGCAACAATTATTTCACAGTAGCCAGATAGGATTGGCTTCTGGTTGTTGTGCCTTCCATCTGAATCTTCTGTTCCCTTCTGATGTAGGTACCACTAGAACACTAGCCTTCCTGGAGCCTAGAGACAATATCACGTGTCTGCTCACTTTGCCCATAGACTGCACACCCCACACTAGAATTGACAATAACTAGTATCTTGGGGGTTTCTCCATCAAAGCCTCTGTTTTGCCCCTTACTTGTGTCAGTGATCAGAAGTTATGTGAAAACTAGAGCTAGAGAGAAACTCCTTGCTCGATAAGCCTTTTTGAATCTTTGCCAAGTGTTGCCTAGACATCTAAAACCCTGGGCTCCTTAAAAAAGAACTCCAGGGGTATATTTATTAGCAAGCATGGATTTCGACAGATTTTCATGTTCCTCTCTCTTGGCAGGGCGTGCAGGGATCTCCTGCCAGTTTCTGACAGCCTCGTTGTTAGGTGTTAAGTGAAAAACATCATCAGCCTGGTCTATTGATAGGTTGAAGTGACAATGTATGTTGCCAGTCTCAGCCAAGAATCACTTCTGACAATTTTCCTCTCCATCACCATGTTTGAGCAGGAGCATCCCTCCATTCCCCTGCCTTCTTCAAGAGTTTAAGATGCTTAAACTTAACCATATTAAGGCTGCATATGCCTGCTTGCCTGTAAGAAGTAGGTTTATCAAGGAATTAACCAGAGCATATTGCTTCCGGAGGGCTGCCTGGATCATGACTGTGTCACCCAGCCCTGTGCCAAATGAGACTGTTGAAGCCTCTGTGCTCAGTGCTCCTGAAAAGAGGGGTTTCCGCCAAACCTGTTGATTGGTGCTCACTGAGGCAGCTAACATGCTCTGTTTGCCTTTTGAGGCCAGCCCCTCTTTTGTCCAGACCTCACCTGCCCTTTCCTGCTGTATGAGTGAGGTGGACAGCAGTTCTAACTTGTCCTCCAGTTCTTAGTCTGTAGGCCAGGTGGGTACCTCTTTCCTTTTCCCATTAGCACACAGGTCAACAAGTTCCTCCTGCTCCCTCTAATTTGTTCTCCACCAGGAAGTAAGAATGATTTCTCCAGAATGCAAAGCTGAATATGGCCAAAAAAATATAATAACAAAAGTTAAAAAGAAAATCTCCATTAGATTCCCATTGATGTTAAAGAAAAAAAAATTCTTAACATGACCTGCATGATCCAGTGTCTTCCTTTCAGGCCTCACACAAAGTCCAACTCCCTCTTCTTTTCTATGCTCAAGTCATGTAGACTTTCTTAGGCTTAATGACAGCTATGCCCAGCTGCTTCATAGGACATTACACCTTCCCTTCTTTAAGCCTTCCTCCTTGGCTGTACATTAGAATCTTCTGGGGGAATAAGAAGGGCCCTAATAATACTAATGCTTGGGTCCAGCACCAAAGATCTGTGTTTCATTGACCTGGAAAGAAGCCTAGGAATCAGACTTAAAAGAGGTCTGCATTTGATTCGGATATGCCTCCAGGGATGATAAACCCTGGTTAGTTCCTTTGCAGCCTTTGGTCTCAACTCTGTGGTCCTTTTTTCAAGGACACCTTCCCAAATAAATCAGAATATTTTATTTTATACTATGAAGAATCATTTAACAACCACATCCCCATAGTACTTAAATAGGACTAATATCTCTCTTCCTTGGTGGACTTGAAGCTTCATGTGGGCCATGATTTTATATATCTCTTGACCACTTTTGTAACTCCAGCACTTTCATAATGACTAGTACTTAATGGGAGATTAATAAATAACTTTAATACCAAGGAATGAATTTGGTAGCTCCACAACTTCTATTCAGATCAAATGTCAAATAGGTTTTTTAATATTGCTCTGGTCAAGGGCCTCTCCTCTTCTGATTAGTCATGAGAATCCTAACCCAGCATCAGAGTTGCCATGGACCAAGAAGTGTGAAGTGATATGAAGTAAATGTTAATAGTATGTAAAAATGATATGGAGTAAACGTTAATGGACTGGTATGAGTAGTGGTCATATCCTATCGGGCACATACAGAGATGAAACAAGTACTCCTGAAAGGCATGTTTTAGCTGTAAAAACATTGCCTTCCATGAACAGTCTATGAATTTGGTATCCAGTAAATTCCTTACTTTGAAACAGAGCGTATGCTTCCACTGTCTCTGTAAAGAAAATGGATATTAAAATTAGACAAATTAGAACAAATGTGGCTTAGGAGAAATTAGCACTTGAAGAGGGATGAGGCTATCTGAGAATGACATGCAGCACTTGATGAGTTCAGAGGTCCCCATATCAACACTGGTTATATACCAGAAGAGATAATTTTCAGCTGAAGTTATGGAATTATGTGATCTTTGAAACATGGCTAGGAGTAGGAGAGCTGCTCGATGTCTGTAGAGGGAAAATATTCTAATTTTTCAAGATAGGAAAGATGATAGAACCTTGAAATTGTAGTTAAAATATTGAAGAAGTTACCTAGAAAATTTTTACAAGGCTTTTTAAAGTGGCTGTTGTGATTACATAGAAAAGACTGCAAGAATGATCGGACATAACATGTGTTTGCTAAGAACTAGTCATTGGAAGTGACATTATTTCATTTTGCAGTAAAGTTATTAGATGGAAAGTTCATGCTGAAAATATACATGTAGGTTATTTTGATTTCAGTAAGGCATTGGGTAATATTTCCTGTGATAGTATTTTTCAGATAAGAGAGAAATAAGTTGAATTTGTAACAGACTAAATTATTTTATCTGAAGAATACCTCATTTTAGAGGGTGTCATCCTAGCATTGCACTGACTGCTAATTTTGTCCCTGTATCTTCTCTCTTTTTCTTTTCTGCAAACTTCTCTTGCGCGTTTTCTTCCCAGTACCTTCTCTGCATTTGTGACTAATTCTTAAAATATATGTTTCCTTCTCTATCTTTCTCCAAACTTACACAACCATCTTTCACATTGGAAAGACTGATTATCTTAAACTTAATAGCCAAAATGGCTTCTCAAATTCTTATCTATTCTTTAGAAGTTAGAAAATGAAGAATTTGCTCTACAGTCAAATGTCAGTATCTTTCTTTATCCTCTCTGTGTGCTACAACTTCTTTCAGTCTTTGTTTTTATCTCCCAATAGACTGAAGAGAGGTTAGACATTATCATCACCACCACTTCCACCACCACCATCACTTTATTGACATTACATTCATCATTACTACATATACATCTTACTTTCAATACCATTGTCCTCTCCACCACCATCACCTTTACTATCATTACTACCACCATAATTATCAACATCACCACCAACATCTCCATCATAACAACCACCATCACCATAACCACCATCTCCACTACTATCTCCACCACTATAACCTCTACCACTATCTCTACTATAACTACCACCATCACCACCTCCATCTCCACCATCACTACCACCTCTACCTCTAATACCACCATCGCCACCACCAACATTAGAACAGATTTTGTAGCACTCAGGGTAAGAAAACCATAGACAGAATACAGATTAAAACTCAGAGATACACCATGTTAACAATATGTCACTGAATTCTTACAACCCAGTAAGGCACTACTCTTACCATTAATTTATAAATGAGGAAGCCAAGCCCCACAGAAGTTAAGTCACTTAACTTACAGATAAAAATTCAGTGCCAGGATCATATCACCTGTAGATAGTTCACCTACAGAGCCTGTACTCTTTACCATCATCTCCTACAGTGCCACTGTGTAGATAAAACTTGCCCACACTCCTCAAAGGAAGTTTGAGCTCTTTAAGTTTGTGGTGTTAAATATATTGTGTCACCAGTGATTGTGTAATTTATGTAACTGTGGCTAGACTTTGAGCTTTTAAGGGCAGGCATTCTCTTCTTATTTATTTTCTACCTCTTAGGTGTAGCACTATGCATAATGGTGTAGCAGTGCATGCTAAAAAGTGATTTCTCTATTGTTAAGCAGTTTGTATTTTATTAGGGTTTCTCAAAGAATAATCTGTTCCACATACAATAGAGTTAACTGGTGGATTTAATGCTCATTTGAAATGTCTTTAAAGACTTTATGCAGACCATCCAGATCAGTCTGTGGGAGTGCATTTAGATATTCAGCATTTTAAACACTTTCCCCAGGAATTTTTATGTTCTCTAGTTTGGGATCTGATGTGGTTTCTTCCAGAGCTGAGATTCTGTGATGGTTTCTCATTTTGTCCATAAAGGACAGTAAAAGAGGCCATGGAAAAAGTGGTTCTGGGAACATATTTCTAATAGCATTTGATTTTGGAATTCTATATTGTTTTTGTTGTAACTTTCCTCAAATTCTTTGTGGAAAGAGCCAAGCTACATAAATCAATATGAATTAATGAAATTAATCTATACTGTATCCCTAAGTTATCAGACAATAGAAATCTCAGTAACACAGCTGTCCTGATGACTACTAAAACTCTGACCCAGAATTAATCAACAGAGATTCTTGCAGAGGCATGAGGGCACTGCAGGATGGCTTGTTCTCAGGTATGAGGAGGGGGCAGGCCAAGTCATGTAAAATGAATTACTTCCTCATTCTGTGTGCTCTTCCTGGAATTATCTGTTTTCAGCTCGGTCTAATGAACAAAGTCCTCATGCTGAAACTGGCAGACCTGTGCTTCCATTTTCTACCCTTGCTATGGCAAGTTAGCGTTATCTGAGCTTGTCTCCATATTGGAGAAATGGTTAAAAATGGCCTCTTTGGAGACTGAGAATAATGTATACAAAAGATCCTGTTCCATGTTTGATGTGTCATTGACACTTCCCCCTGGATTTTACTCTTCTGCCTCCTTTTACTATTATTTATAAGTTATGATCATCATAATTCTAATAATTTTTACCTCCCCTCCTCATTAATGGGAATCAGATAATTGAATTCCTGCTGCCTATACAACATGGTGATAAATTGAAAATTGTTTTGGCCACTGGAATTAATGATCCATTTCCTTGAAGTGTCCCTTAAGGAACATCCAACAATACATTGCCCATGTACCGCATAACCTGTATTTTTTGGCTATGGATTTTGAAATAAGCTTGTAAGGTAGACTGAAAATGGCCACTTTTTCCTGTGAAGAAGTGAGCATCTTAAAAAAAAAAAAAGAAGTGAGCATCAATTTTACATTTCTGGGAACTCTGGCAATCTGAACTGGCATGAGACTTTCTTAGGCCTATACAACATGACAGAGGTGATGGTGTGCCAGTTCTGAGTCTAGAATTGACCTTGCACTTTTGGAAAGTTGACACTGCTGTGTGGCAAGAAGGGAGGCTAGCGTGGCTATATAAGAAACCTGTGACTCAGGAGCCCCTGGAGTCCCCTCAAAAGCTAGTCAACCACCATCTATGTGAGTGAGACCATCCTAAACTATCTGGTTACCAGCCAGTGTACCAGCTGAAAAGACATGGAAATTGGCCCTGTTGGGCTCACACAAGTCTGATCTGGATCATCAGAACCACCTCGCTGGCCTGGGGACTCATGATCAATGACAAATGCTTATGGATGCAAACTACTAGGTTTGAGATTGGTTGGTGATGCAACAATAGCTAAAAGATACAGCTTCACATTTCATCGCCATCATTCAGGCATTTTAGCATCCCATAGTAGACTGTAAGTCAATGAAATTTTTTGAGTGCCTATCAGCCAGACTCTGGGGATATAGTGGTGAAGATGGAGGCCACCCCACCCTCAAGCTTATGTGTGAGAACTAGAGAAACAAATCTAGACAGAAATAGGTAGAAACATAAAGAGACCTATGAATCCATTTGAGTACCATCTGGATAGGGAGGCATGGTACCAGGTCACTAGGTCATATTTTTGTGAAGTTTTACTTCTGTATCATTAAAAAGCACTCCATGTAGCTCAGAAAGTATATATAAAGGCATGATCCTCCTTGGTGGAATGGGCTCCCAGGGTCCATGATGAGCCTGGATATCCTACTATATCCTTCAACCAAGATAGCCTGAAAGCCACAGGAAGGGTGAGCTTGCAAATCCTTCTGCAGCTCATTCCCTAGGCTGAGGACACAGATCAGTTGATGAGGAGCTGTCATCTCTTAAAATGAGAAACCTATTGGCTCATTTTCTAAAAATGGTAAGATAGCAGCTGTGGTTGTATCTATTTGTAGTCACCACTGCCTTTTCCATAGGGTTCCTGCTTTCAACTCAAATGCCAAGTCCTTTTCTGTGTTCATTAAGAATAGTGTCTCTGAGGTACTTAGGAGGTTTCCTGGAGATGGAAACAGAGTCACAGAAGGTGAGAACTTCCCAGACATGGTGAGTCTCTTTCTTGCATAGTCTCCTGAAATTGAGAGTTCTCTCCATGTGACAAGGATCCTGAAATGAACCCTCTGAATTTGTCAGCAGGTTATAGCAAGGCTGCTCACAAGTGAACCAAACCTACCCATTATTTCAGTGTTTCAGAGGACCTACCTATGCCAGGTAGACGTAGAGATAAATATCTTCAGCTCTCACCTTCAGGGTTCACAGATAGGTACATAGTTCCACTACTCTGTAATAAGTGTTATAGTATATATACATATTTGGTAATCAGAGAGTGGGGAAGGGTTTGAATAATCTGGACTAAGCTTTTCATAGAAGTGTAATATGATGGTAGAGAGTCAGTCTGGTTTTAAATCCTGGGTTACCTCTCTGAGCTGTGATTTCCTCATCTGGGTAGTGGTGATAATTATAGTACCTACCTCATAGGGTTATTGTGACAATTAACTGGGTTAATGTACATAGGGTAATTAAATCAGTACCTGACATAGACTGACACTAGATAAAAGTAAAAAGCAAAGCAAACCTATTCCTCTTGAAAAGAAAGGTATTTTTAACAAAGGAGCACTTGAAGAGCTTTGAATGTGACTGAAATATTTATAATTCCTCTGTAGTGGTTCTCAAACTCTAGCCTGTGTCAAATTCCCTTGAGGATAAGTTAAAACAGATTGTTTTGTTCCATCCCCAGAGTTTCTGGTACTGGGCCTGAGAATCAGCATTTCTATTAAGTTTTTAGATGGTACAGCTGGCAGAGAAACAGTTCTCTTGCTTGCAGGACTTGCATGTTTTCTTACAAGCCAAATTTCCATTCCATTTGATGAACTGGATCCTTGGTACTTATCTTCAGGTTTCTGCTCAGACATCATTTCTCTAAGAAGTGATTTTTTAAAGAAATCTTTGTGGATCTGCCTATCTTGATTGCGTCAGGTGCTACTCTTGAATAGTCCTGTCTGCAAAAACATTGACCAGGGACTCCTCTCTTCTATCATTCTCCACGTATATCAATTCCCAACACACATGTGCTATTTTCCCAGGGAAGGAAAGAAACTTCTGGTCCTTTCTCAGGAGCAATTTCTGATATCAAGGATGATATTTGCAGGCCTAGGCTTTCAGTACCACACCCTGGTATCCTGCAGAGTTGTAGTATATTTGCAGGGTCCCTGTTTTGTGGACAGTTTTATGTACTGATGGTTTTCATTGGTGTTAACTCTATTTACTCAGCCAGAGGGCAAGTTATCTTAAAGCATGACCTGTTTTCTTCTCCTGGGATCTTTCTCACTGGAATTGTGTGAAATGAAAGATTAGCCTTGCCCAAAGAAAAGTTTGAGTTTTGCTCAGCTACTGGGAGTTTACCTCTAATCCCTTAGACTCTCTTGCCTGACAGTGTGCCTTTGTTTACCTGAAGGTGCTGGGAACCTGAGTTGCACTGGGTCAGCTTGACCTCTGGAGAGGGGGAGAATAAGATAAACCTGTGTGTTGTCAGTCATGTTTACATCACTGTCCCCCAATAAAAACTGGACACCAAGGCTTCAATTAGTTGTCTTGGTAGACAGTGCTCTGTATTGTGTTGTGTACTGTATATTGTCACACATTGTTGCCAGGAGAAACAGGTGCTGTCTGCTGGTTTCCACTGGGAGAGGACAACTGGCCTTTTCCCTTTGCTGACTTTAATCTGTGTCCCTTTGCTGTAATAAACTATAACTGAGTAGAATGGCCTAGTATACTTAAAATAATTCACTCACAGGGTGTTGGGAGAACTTTTTGGATAAAGGTCAAACCTTTGCTGAATCATAAAGGAAAATTAATTAATTCATTTGCTGATTTAAAAACTGTATCGAGCCCCTTCTATGTGCCAAGCACTGAGAATACAGAGTCATGACAGACAAGTCCTGGTGCTTTTGGAAGTTGTATCTTAGCTGTGATTAATTGAGCAAAGAGTACATGCAATGAACTCTGCTAAGTACTTTCCATATAAGAGTGTGATGAATGTGATAGGATAGATGGGATGGGGATGGGGCACTGGCAGGAGTAAAGACAGCACTGCAACAACAAATGACCACGGATTTAATGGTTTAAAATAATAGGAGTTTATTTCTCACAGTTTTGGAGGGCAGCAGTCCACAATCATAGTGTCAGCAGGGCCTCAGTCTTTTTCTTGAGACTTTAGACAGAATTCTCTGTCCAACTTCCAGCTTCATCTACGACTGAGTACCTGATGGTCCGATGGTCCCAAGAGGCAACACTTACATTTCACTGGCTTTGATCTCAGAAAGGACACAATGGCACACAGTTGCCCAAGGAGCCTGCACCTGTGCTTCCTCACCCTTCTCCCTGCCTTAGGCCAGCACCTACAATGAAAATGATGACACAGAAGGAAAGGCAAGGACGGAGCACCCACAGTTCCCTCTCCTTTCAGTCCTCCCCAGTCATCAGCAAACCAGAGTGCCAGCAGAAAGTCCCTATCAAGACGTAAAGAAGAGTAGCTGAGTTAGCTGGGTGCAGTGGAAATAGTGTCTCTACTGTAATAATGAAATTTATATTCATGTTCAAGCTATGGAATACACATTGTATAATTTTTGTGATTCGGCATACAAGTTAAATGCTCCTATATTTGCATTTTAAACTGGCACTGCATGATACAAAGATGAATGGTAAAATACCTGCTAATAATTTAAAATTTTAATTTTTCTTTCTCAGAATGATGTTAAATAGCTTACAAAAAGCCCCATGACAAGTTGAAAGAAAGGAAGGAAAGAGCTTTACACTTTTATGCCTTTAACAGCATGTTTTTCTTCCATTTTTGAGCAAGGGGCTCCACATTTCAATTCATTTTGCTCCAAATCCTGGATATTATGTGGCTGGCCCTGAAAAGATGACTGTTGAACAGAACCTTGCAAGTCTTCCAATTGTGTTGCCCTGGAGCCCTTGCTCTGCAAGGCTGTGACAGTTTTCTCCTCTTCACTCCTGTGGCGAGTGGCACTCCATATTTTCCTTCCTACTTAGGTCACTGTTTTTCTAATGATTTTAAAAAGCATTCTGCTCTCTCCTCCACTGAAGTCTCCTCACCTCTCATCCCTGTTTTTTTCCCCCACCACTTCTGGAATTTTGGGGATACAAGCAAACCCAGCAAGAAACTATGGCTGGTGGTCTCTGTGTCTGTGAGAGAGCTGTGAGGTCTGCCAGCTGAACTACCTGAATGGGGCTGCCACCTCCCAGCCAGACACATTTTATGCACAGTCTCAGGGGATATGGGTAAAACATCTCCAGTCTCAGGAACCTCTTCCTTTGTAGGGCAGTAGTGGCTACCTCCTGCCTAGCAAGATTACCTCTGCTTTCTGAAAGGAAGACTGTTTCTTTAGTCCAGCCTACTGTGTAACTAGAAGACCCGGCAGGATCCCCAGTGTGTTATATGAGGACTCATTTCTGCAGCTATCATTCCCAGCTCTACTCCAAAGAATTCTCTCCCCACTCCTTCCAATATTGGAAGTATAGGGCAGACATTTCAGTGTGAATGAGAAATTGTGAAGAAGAGGTGACTCCTTTTGACTGAAGATGAAAGGAAGAGATCCAGGTACAGAGGTGTTTATTGGGAGAGGAGCTTTCTCAGAGCAGTCATGTCTCCTTCCACCAGGAAGAGGGAGAGGCCCTCCCTACATTCAACTGCATCCCAGGCTCCCACCTGATAAAGATGAAGCACTGTTCAGGACAAGGTAAAATGATGCCATTTTCTGGACTTTTCTTCTTGTTCCCATTGAATACCAGTTTGGGTCCTTACCAAACCCTGGCTGTGAACCAAGCTTTCAGTGCAGTTGTAGCAGTAAGGATGGCTCTACTGACTCATGAGGACAGGAAGGCTGACACTTGTGGAGCACAATTCCGTCCCAGCTTCAGGGGCTTTATAGGTGCCACATAAATGTTGAGCCAAAGAATGGCTGATTGAAATTGCCCTACTTTGTCAGGCCCCATATACTTCATCTTATTTAATTCTCATCAAGCAGCTGTGTGATACTGATATCATCACCCCCAAATCATATAATAACAGAAAGCAGATTCACCACTCTATCCAGGTCTTTTTCTTTCTAAAACCTGACTCTTTTCTACTATGTCACAGTTCCTTTTTATTGTGTCATACTGTAAAATCCCAAACACTGAATCTTCCTTCCTCCTTTCTTTTCTCTCTCCCTCCTTTCTGACTCCCTTCCTGCCCTCTTCTTGCTTATTTCCAACCCTGTATCTATTCAGCCAACTGTTTACCCTTCCTTCTGTCACCAGCAAATTTCCAAAGTTTAAGTACAAATCTCTTGTTCTAGAGTTAAGGGACTTTCAGACTTTAGTCCTGGTAAGAATTATCCCTTGTTTCAAAACCTCTATAACCTATCCAGACCAGTTCCCTGAACATAATAAATTCATTCCTACTCCCACTTTCTTCCCCTATTATGTCATTTCCTAGCCATCACCACACTCATATTCTGTCATTCTAGCTCACAGCAAGTTATCCTTTCACTCAAAAGTAGTTGCTAGAATTAACCAAAAACTCCTGTTCTAAGAACACCACCAGCATTTATGTAAAGTATCCTTAGTCTATTGGGGTGGGTGTAAGTGTCCTGCATATGTTATTTAAGGAGGTAGGGCTGAAGAATGTGCCCGAAGCATGCAGTGACAAGGTCGTGTGGATCTCGCTTATTGCTGTATTTCTTCAAATAGTGCTTTGGGAGAGCTGACCATTTCACATGGATATTTCTTATTTTCCCAAAAAGATGATCTATGATTTGCAGATAGGCATTACATCTTGCACTTTTGATGTGTTACCCAGAGCTCAAAGTTTACTTGCTAAGCACATCTTTCCCTCTCACATGGTATAAATATATGCACAACAGCACATGCCTCATCAGGCTACTAGAAAATGCCTTTTGAACACTTAGATAATAAATGAATCATTTTTGAATTATAGAATTCAAATTATAGAATATAGTACTAGAAGAGAGATTCTGAGAAAACAAACAAAAAACCAGCAACCCAGATCAATCAATGAAGTTAAAGTTAGCTTCAGCTTCAAGTTTGTGCAGTGCTAATTATTCTGTTAGTGTGTATTTCTTGCTCTTTCAATGAATCTTCCTAACTTGTAGATGGGTTTCACCAGGAAATGACTTAGAGCTCCATGCTTTTTATATCTTTTGGTTCCACTATCTTCCAGATGAGGTCTTTAATGTCATGGAGTTTGTCTCATCAGTTCACAGAGGGGAGAAAATAATTTCCAAATTCCCTGGTAGGGAGTGTGGACTTCCATTGCTTGGAATGGAATTCCATTGCTTGGAACTCTGTCATATGGCACAGTTCCTTCAAGGAAGGGTGGGAAAACTAGAACAGTATCTACAAAGAAGAGGGAGTAGGTTTGGCAATCTTCTAGTAACTATTTTCATGTCAGGGTTGCCCAATACATATGCTCTGCTGAGGTTAATGGGTTGGGAACTGCTTTCTGGAGTGAGATGTAGAGAATCGGGTTCTGAGGCTGAGTGCATGCTTAGAAGGAATGGGTAGGAAAGTTCAGTTTTGTGTCCCAGGGTTGAGGGAGGGGGAATAACAACACAACCCATACCTCACCATACCAGATTATAGTTTGAGTTCTCATTTTATCTTCATTAATTTATTCAATTTCATGTTTATGGGACAAGTACCAGGTGAAAGAGATACAGAAATGGGTAAGTCAGAGGCTCTATGTGTGAAGTATGCTAGTTCAGAACTGATAGCAGAGTGGTCCCTGTGGCAAAGGGGCAAGGCCAGAGTACTGTGGGAATGGACAGGAATGAGCCACAGAGGGAAAGAAAGGCCTTTAGTCAGTGACCTGCTCAAGTGACACAATTATGGTGCAGCAGACTCAGGTCAAGGACTGTGAGACTATACAGGACTATGTCTCCCACAGTCAGTGCTAAACACATATGCAGCATCTTGACTCGAAGACCAGTTTAACTGAGGAAGAAGCTGGGTGGGGGGACGGGGCTTGCGATTGTACATGGTGACCTAGCCTGGAGTGGAGGACTGGATCAGGCAGTAGATTCCCTTGGTGTCTTTCTCCCATCCTGTTCTTAATCACACTCTGTTCCCATGTGTTTTCTTTACTTTTGTATACCACCTCTCCAGATGTAATGAAAAATATTTGGAGCTGCAAACCAGAGAGCATTTAGTGGTCATGAAGTTTTGATAAAATGTGTACATGGTTTTAAATATTCCATTGTAATGCATAGTAAGTCTCAGTTAAAAATGAGAAAACATAAAAGCCTGCCAGATTTGATTGATGACACGCCATCAATATTGATGGCAGTGAGCATATTGGGAAGTTGGGATGCTGTATTTTTGCTGTGTCCTGCTTGCATCCAAGACTGTAGGGATGATATATTGTGTAAAAGCCCAGGTATCACACCACTGTTATCTGACATTAAGTGATGATAATGGCGCTCAACCTTAGTTTGAAATAAAATCAGTTTTGAGTGAAACATGGGCCCACAGAGCCTATGCTGAGGGTTTGACGGGGCTGTTCTCAGGATCACTTGTTCTGGGACCATCCATGACCTATCTGGCACAATAGTTGCTCTTGTGTGCAGGGCTGCATGGAGGCAGAGTAGGGAAAAACTTACTTCACCCTCTGAGAAGTCACTCCATGAGTTGATGGAGGCAGAGATTGGAGTGATGCCTCTACTGTGCAAGCAACACTAAGGACTTCCAGCAACACCAGAAGCTGAAAGAGGCAAGAAAAGATATTTCTTTTAGACTTCTGGCTCCAGAATTGTGAGAGAATAAATTTCTGTGGCTGTAAGTCCCTCCAGTTTGTGGACATTTGTTTTAACAGCCCAAGGAAACTGAAACTTTCTAACCATGTGGCCTTGGTTAGACCTCTAACCATGAATGTTTATTCATCTGCAAAATGGGATGGCAATGATTCCAATTTTTCAGGGATATTAGAGAAATTGAATGAGGAAATCCTTGTAAAGAACTTAGAACTGTACCTTCTATGGAGTAAATACCCAATGAATAAGTTCTGTTATTGTTCCTACAATTTTCATTCCATCTCCATCCTTATTATTTAGTGATTCCAACCCTGCATTAGACTGCTTACACATGGTAGTATCATTTCTTATTCAAAAGTGCTCTCAGAGAGCAAGCCTATTTATGGGGTTATCCATTCTACACATGCAGGATGTCTCAGGGAGGGCATGTGATTTTCCAGGGTCACACAGCAGGTGTGTGAAAAAGCTGTATTTTGAACTCAGAATGTGCTGACTTCAAACCTGGATTTCTTCCCCTATTAGTGATATACATATGTCAAGCACTACATTATATACTGTGCATACATTCTAAAGTTTATGATAATTTTATGATGTATCATTATTATCTCATTTTACAGGTATAGAAACAGAGACTTAGAGATTCAATAAGCTGTCCAAGGGGACAGGACTAGTAAGTGGTAGAGTCAGATCTGTAACCTGTAGTAGGTGAGATGATGACCTCAAACACCCAAGTATCAATCCCTGGAACTGGGGAATGTTCATTTATATGGCAAAAGGGACTTTTCAGCTGTGGTTAAGGATCTTGAGCTGGGGAAGTTATCCTGAATTATCTGAATGGGTCCTAAATGTAATCACTAGAGCCTTATAAAAGAGAGATTGACTATAGAGAGAAGAGATGATGTGATAACAATATAGGTAGAGAGATATTTGAAGCTGCTATTCTACTGGATTTGAAGATGAAATGAAAGGATCTGTAAAGAAAGACTGTAGCTCCAGAAGCTTAAAACTTTAAGGAAATGAAGTCTCCTGTAGATTGTGAAAGTATTGCAGCTCTGCCAATACCTTGACTTCAGCCAAGTAAAATGCATTTTGGTTTTCTGACCTCCTGAACTATAGAAAAATAACTGTTTTCTTTTAAGGCACTAAGTTTGTGGTAACTTGTTATAGCAACAATAGGAAACCAATACATTATCTAACAGATTTGTGTTACCTTCTCTACCCCTATTGAACATTGGCCCTCTTCACAGCTAATTCATGGCCCTAAGGTGTCTGTGTTTGTGGCCAGTCCACATAGACAACTGGCAGGGAGGAGCCATCCAGGTCACTCCTTCTTGTCACTATAAGCAATAGTCTGAGAGGAGGGGTCAGTGTTTCCTAATACTGTTTATAGAGGTCACAAAGGGCTCTGGGTCTGGCATTCACCATTAATGTGGCAGGTCTGGCTGCTGATACCAAATTCCCTCCTTCCTCCCCAGGAAGTCATTGCTCTTGCCAACAGTCTCAGTCCTAAACCAGGCCAATACTGTTACCCAGAGGGTAAAGAAGCTCAAGTTTAGTGCTTAGCAGCAGGTATAACTCAATGTTGACTCCTAGCTCCTATCTTGTTTCTTGGGAGGGCAGCATGATAAACTGGAAAGAGCTCCAACTTCAGAGTCAGACCTAAGATCAAATCCCATCCTTATTTATAGACTGTGTGATGATCTGGGGAGTCATCTTGTCTCTCTTTGTTGCATCATGAAGAGAACCAACCTGCTTGCTAAGGGTATAGGAAACATTAAGTGCTTAACACATGTTTGTTTGATTGTGAAGTTGCTCCCTGTCTCTTCATTTAATTTGTCCTCAGCTCTGGAACTGGAGAATCTATCTTCAATCTTTTGGTCCTTAGTTCTAGCTCTGTTCCTTATTTGTGTTTTTCAAGGGAAAGGTGTCCTGCCTTGTTTGGTCTGGAACTCAAACCCAGCTCATGAGTAGCACATCTGACATCATCACAGTTTTCTCTACCTTTTGTGGATGTTGGTCTCCTTTCTGAAATTTCCCTCTACCCATCTTTCCAGGGCCCCTCCTACATATTAATTGGGATATTTTCAGCAGCAAGAAACAAAAACCCAAACTCAGCGTGCTTAAGCAGTAGGGAGGATTTCTTATCTCCTATAATTAGAAGTCCTGAGGTGAGTGAAAATGCAGGTTTTTATATCATTTTACTCTGACATTCTTTGAATATGACTTATTTTTTAGCCTTGCTTTTTCCTTGGTAGCAAGATGGTCCATAAAGGACATATGGATACCAGTATCCAATAGAAGTGAGGTTTTTCCCTCCCTCTGAGGGAAAAAAAAATCGTTCCCACATTTCCTAGATATTTCCCCAAACCTGCCCCCCTCCCATACATCAAATTTCACTGGCCAACAATGTGCCACAGCCTATCCAATCACAGGTAGAAGAAATAGGGCACCATGATTGGCTTAGACCACATATGATTTACCTCCTGGGAAAACTGGGATCACCTCCCTTGAGGTGCATGACTGTGTAAGAAGGGAGTAGCTACCTGAGCAAATTTGGAGCTTTCTCAGGGATAGTGACTATTGGCTCATGCCCTTCTTGGCATGTATTTGGATTTCCTGCTATGCACTGGAAGTTCTGACTGATCTCACAGACAGGGAACATAGGGGTCATTGTGCATGCTAACTTGAATTGACTGCTAGTGGCTACCTGGAATAAGGCATAGAAGATTCTGGCCACATCTGGACTCAGCAGGAATGACAACCATGATTGATTAACAGTGTTGGCCAAGGTAGTGTGTGTATCAAGGTGGGAACCTAACAGCAAAATGTTCTAAATTTTTTTTTTAAACTAGGCTTTGTTTTCCTAGATTGTTCCACTTCCCAAGGTTGGCTTGTGATTGTAGTTTTTAGAACCCATGTTTACATATTTCATAAGCAAGTGTGTTGTGGAAAATTAACAGGCCATTTGTGAATAGGCTCCTTGTCTCTGACTCCTGAAAACCTCTCTCAGGAATAAGAAAGGGTCGCAAGTCTCTGGCTTCCTTGTTGTTCAACAGTATTCAACAGCAAACCAAAAATCCAGGGAGCTGCCTTCACTGTTTATGCCATTTACTCGAAGCTATTGGTCTAGAGGTGGAAGATGTGTCTGGAATAGCACAGTTGAAGTTATGTTCAACTTCAAAAGAGGCATTTGAAGCTCATCTTTCCTGTCCATAGACTTCTTTCTCACTGAAGGAAAGTTTCCATGCACTTGTAATTCTGCATTTCTGGGTCAGTCAAATGAGAAATATTTTAATTTTAAAATCTTAGCCAGTTATCAAGAGGGTGGCTCTCTTCTGGGTATCAGCAGCACCATCTTTATAATAGTCTTTTATTCTCTCCTCTCTGCTTATCTTTGGAGACTAGCCGAGCCCAGCTGCTTTGTAGATGCCATCTCCCCAGGCATACTAATAATGGAGATTTTTTTCCAGAGCAAGTTTTCATTATTTTGGGTTTTTGTCTATTTTTCAGATGTCCAACTAATTTCTCTTTGTTTCTAAAAACAAAGGGTGTTTCTAGGAAAATGGAATTGCAGTGATACATTTATGTTGCTTCTGAATTCTTCCTCCCCCCTTTCTCTCTTTACGGTAAATGAAAAGTCATTTTTTTTTTCAACTTATGTTTGACAAATCTCTGGACACAGTCAGATAATTTTGCATTTCTAGACTCAGTGAACCACATGACAAAAGTTAATTAAACTGACTGGGATAGGAATATTTGCTGGTAGATCAGGAAAACTGCGACATTTCTCAGAGTAATCACAGCTAACTTAGACACCTCAATGTTTCTTGTTATTTTAATAAATATACTATTTGGTACATGAGAGTACCAAAAGCTACTGTTTTCTTAAATTGTCATTAAAGGTATTAAATTATTGTTTCTCTATCCTCCCAAATCTCAATCTGAAAAATTCTCAACCTGATATTTTTGGTATAATTGTCTAACTATCTAAAGAGAGAGGTTATGTCTTACCAACCACTCTACTCTTGGATAGGTCCAGGCATTGTTATTTTGAAGTTCTCCAGAAGATTCTAATGTGCAGCCACGTAGAGAAATCCTAATATAATAGCTACACTGTAATAGTATAGGCTTCGTTTTGCTGCAGTAACAGATAAGTCTCATTAACCTAACACAAAGTAGGGTGATTTTTTGCTACTGTTATATGTATGTAATGGGTTGACTGGCGTTTCTGCTCTATTTCCTCCTGTAATGCCCATGCTGGTGGGACAAACCATCTGGGGCACCATCTGTGGTCAAGGCATGGAGGAATAAACTGGAGGAATAAACTCAAAGCTTTCTTATGGAAATAGGGCACTTCACCTCCACCCAAGGAATTAAACCAAGCTAATGCCATGTCTGTGGTTAGTAGATATGTAGAGACTCTTAGCTGATACAAAACCTGGCTTAGACACATGTCTGAAGATTCCCATCCTGGAAAACCAGGTCAAAGACAGATAACAGGATTTTATTATATAGCCTTCCAGCCCAACACATGGTCCAATGAGTTTTAGTGTTTTCCATTGTGTCATGGAACACAGGCCATGACCCTGTAGGACAGCATAGTCATTATGATGTTTACTTGAATTAAAGTAGCCCATGAAGGGATGATACGATTAAGTTCTCCTATAAAAACAACCAAAAAGGGAGAAACTGCAGCAAGTTCCTGGCAGAACTCAGTGATCCAAAAGTGTTTAGTGATCCAAAAGAAGCATGGGAAAATAAAATAAACTCAGAGCAAAGAAAAAGAAAAAAGAAAAAACGAAACAAAACAAAACAAAACAAAAAACAAAAGAAGCAGGGGGAAGGTGAGAGCGACAGGGGAAATATGGAACGAGAGATATCCATTCAGACCCCTTCTCCTCTCCCCCACCCACAAAGGTGGACCAATTCACCCAAGAAAATAAAAGGAGACAAAGTTTGGAGACAATGGAAAAGCCCTGAGTCATTAAAAAACTTCAGAAGGTGATAAGCAGGCACACGAGGTGTAAGGCAGGCACAGCACCAAGCTTGAGGCAGTATTGGGACTCTACCTTCCCCTATCCCTCCATTTCTCAGAGATCTACAAGGAAAAAGTTCTGAAAGACTACTAGGAGAGGTCTGTGGCAACACCTAGTGATCAGGACAAAATCATCAATTACCTGATAGTTGGAAGTCAGGGACTCCATGATCATCTTTGGGCTCTGAGAGAAGGTGGGCCATGCAAACAGGGGTGAGAAGGGAAACCAGCACATTCAGCAAGACTACTGAAGGCCCCATGTGACAGCCTCCATTTTGGAGCTGAGAGTTGGGCATGGGATCCACCAATAGGAACCACACAACAATGGGCAACTCACTGAGAAAATATGGGGCAGAATAGCACCCAGCATGAACATGAGCCCCTGTGTTGAGGTCCTCCCCTTTCCCCCTCCCTTCCCAGAAAACTACTGGGAAAAAGCAAAGTCCTGAAAGGTTAATAGGAAACATCTCTGGGGCCACCTCGTGATCAGAACAAAATCACCAACCTGATAGTTGAAAGGCACAGACTCCAAGATTCCCTTCTGGAAGTCAATAAATACAAAGGGAGGAAACCTTAAGGGACAGTGCTCATCAACATAGCCGCAGCATCCATACTCTGGTGGAGTTTTCGCCCAATAGTACTAGTCTTGGAGCAACATAGCCACAACACCCATACTCTGGTGGAGTTTTGGCCTAACAGTACTAGACTCAGTCTGGTAAACAGTTTCTGACAACCCTGAAGGAGCATCCCAAAGAGATGCCTACCAGCACCAGTGGAACAACACCAAATGCATAGAACTAATTAGAAAGGAAACAACAGGAAGAAGAAAATTACATATAGCCAAGCAAGCCCTCAGGGGAAGGACTCACCACAAAAAGAAAATCAGCCACCAGGACTGAACAACAATGACATGGAAGAACTTCTCTGCCTGCCAGATAGAGAATTTAAAACTGTCCTGATTAAAAACATAGAGAAGATGAAAAAGGAAAAATGAAATGAGAAAAATAATTAATATACTGAAGAATGAAAGACCTTAAAAAAGGAAGTGAAAGAAATGCAGAACAAAAGATTAATGGAGCAGCTAAAGAATTCTGGGAAAAGCAACAAAAACAGAACTGATGAAATGGAAGAATGGATCAGTATTCTAAACGATACAGAAATAAAAAGAACCAAGAAAGAAAAGGAAAGAGAAGTACAAAGGAAAAAGAATGAAGAAACACTTCAAGAATTATCTGACATCATGAGGAAAGGAAATATGAGTTATAGGAATCCAGATGATGAGGAACCAAGAAATTATTCAAGGAGGTAATTGAGGAGTATCTCCCAAGCAAGAAAAAGGAGATGAATGTGACATATAAGAAGCAAGAAGAACACCAAATTATCACAATGATAAGAAAACTATAACAAAATATATAATAGTAAAGCTTGCAAGGTCCAAGATAAAAAAAATATAATGAAACTGACAAGGGGGAAAAACAGATAACTTATAAAGGAAAACCGATCAGGCTAACATCAGACCTCTCCGAAGAAACACTATGGGCAGGAAGAGAATGGAGTAATGTATTCAACAAACTTCAAGACAGCAAATGCCAACCAAGAATACTCTACCCTACAAAGCTCTCCACCCTCTATGATGAGAAATTAAGGACTTTCTCAGAAAATAGGAACTCCAGAAATTCATTATGACTAAACTCCCACTCCAAAAATTTCTACAAGAAGTCCTAAAGCCAAAACCAAATGAGGAATGAATAAGAACAGAATAAAGCAAGGAATAAAATCATGAAAGACAAACAAAATGACAAATACAGACGCTAAAGTATCAGTATTAACTCTAAATTTAAATAAACTAAACTCATCAATAAAAAGAAACAGTGTACCAGGCTGGATTAAAAAACAAAAACCAACATTCTTCTGTCTCCAGGAAACACATTTAACTACAAAAGATAAACATAGACTGAAGGTAAAAGTTTGGAATAACAAATGGACCAAAAAGGAAGGCAGGAACAGCTATACATATATCAAATAAAATAGGCTTCAAATTAAAAAAGGTAAAAAAAGACATAGACACTCCATTATGATTAAGGGACAATACAACAGGAAGATATAACACTCATCAGTGTATACTCAGAAATGGAGCACCAAAATATATTAGACAATTGCTATCAGCTCTGAAAACAGATATTAAAGAAAATACGTAGATAGTGGGAGACTTGGACACTCTCACCAATGGACAGATCAACAAGACAAAAAAAAATAAGCAAAGACACTAGAACCCTAAATAAAGACATAGAAGTTATGGGCTTAACAGACATCTATAGAACATTGCACCCAAAAAAATCTGAGTATACATTTTTATCAAGTGCACATGGATCATTCTCCAGAATCAAACACTGGACCCCTAGGCCACAAGACAAACATCCATTGATACACTAAGATCAAAATCGTTCCAACTATCTTCTCTGATCATAAAGGTATCAAACTAGAAATAAATAATGAAAAGAAAACAAGGAACCCTGAACTCCATGGAGATTGAAATCCACACTACTGGAAGATCGCTGGATTATAGAGGAGATCAAAGATGAAATTAAAAAATGCTCTGAGTTGAAAGACAATGAGGATGCCAGTTTCCAGAATGTATGGGACTCAGCAAAACAGTAATAAGAGGAAAATATATAGCAATACAGGCTCACAGCAAGAAACAAGAAAGAACTCAAAAACAACCTAATCTCACATCTCAAAGAAATAGAAAAAGAACAATTAAAAATCCTAAAACCAGTAAAAGTCCAGTGAAAGAAAGGAAATAATAAAAATTAAAGCAGAAATAAATGAAATAGAAATATAAAAAATGAAATAGAAATTTAAAAAAAATCCAGAAGATCAATGAACCCAAAAGTTGGTCCTTTGAAAAACTAAACAGACAAAACTCTAGCCAGGTTGACAAAGGAAAAATAGTAGAAAGCACAGGTAAATAGGATCATAAATGAGAGGAGTAATCACAATAGACTCCACTGAAATTAAAAGAATAACCAGAGATTATTATGAAACTTATATGCAAAATCTAGAAGAGATGGGTAAATTCCTAGAACAGTATATTCTTCCAAAGCAAGACCAAAACAGACCAATTACAAGCAGTGAAATTGAAGCAGTAATCAAAATACTCCCCCAAAACAAAAGCCCAAGACCAGATGGCTTCACGAATGAATTCTACCAAATGTTCAGAAATGAATTCATGCCTATCCTACACAAACACTTTCAAAAAATTGAAAAAGAAGGAATACTACCAAATACATTCTATAACATCAACATTATACTAATACCAAAACCAAACAAAGACAACAACAAAAAAGAAAATTATAGGTCAATCTCCCTAACGAACACTGGTGCAAAAATCCTCAACAAAGTCCTTGCCAATGGAATCCAACAATGCATCAAAGGGATAATACACCATGACCAAGTGGGATTTATCTCAGGGGCACAAGGATGGTTCAACATCAAAAATCAATGAATGGAATCCAACACATCAACAAAAATAAAAATAACAACCATATGGTCATATCAATAGGTGCTGAGAAAGCATTTGACAAAGTCCAACAATCATTTATGATGAAGACCCTTTCAATTCTCAGGATAAAAGGAACATATCTTAACATGATAAAAGCTATGTATGACAATACCACAGCCAATATTGTTCTCAATGGAAAGCTGACAGCCTTTCCTTTAACATCAGGAAGAAGACAAGACTGTTCACTCTCACCATTGCTCCTCAGTATAAAACTGGAAGTCCTAGACAGAGCAATAAGACAAGAGAAAGACAAGTAAAACTATCACTATATGTATATCTGTATCTGTATATGTATATATCATGTATATATGTATATAATATCACATATATATGTTTATATGTATATAATGTATGTAATATGATTATATCATCTACATATAGTTTTTAGTATACAAGAACTGAGGTACAGGTCAGAGGTGTGGGGGGTGAGAGGATTCATCAAACACAGAGTGGGGAGCAAAACAGGCAGATGGACTGAAAAAGGCACTGCTGAGGGGAGCAGCGGGTGAGATAGAAGAGGTTTGCTGCACCATGTGGGTCACCTCCCTAGCCAAGGAAAACTCCACAGAAAAACTAATCAAAATAATCAACCAGTTTAGTAAAGTAGCAGGATACAAAATCAATACACAAAATAATCGGTAGCCTTCCTATATACAAACAATCCATCTGAAGAAGAAGAAATGAAGAAAACCTCCCATTTTATAATTGAAAGAAAAAAAATCAAATACTTGGCAATAAACCTAACAAGAGACGTTAAGGACCTATAAAAAATATACTATAAAACACTGTTAAAAGAAATAGAAAGACATTCTCTTTCAAACTTTCCATACAAACTTTCATGGATTGGAAAAATTAACATTGTTAATATGGCCATCCTACCAAAAGCAATTTACAGATTCAACGCTATTACAATAAAAATCTCAATGACATTCTTCAAAGAAATAGAACAAATGCTGATGAAATTCATATGGAACCACAAGAATAAAAAGTTTCGAATAGACAAAGCCTTACTGACAAAAACAAAGAAGAATGAAGAGATCACAATCCCAAACTTCAAACTATACTACAAAGCCATAATTATTAAAACAGCGTGGTACTGGAACAAAATCAGACACACAGACCAATGGAACACAATAGAAATCTGAGAAATAAAGCCACAGTTCTCTCCCTGGTGCTGCAAGGGGTTAGGACACAACACTATGAGGATATCTGCAGCCACTGAAGTGCTCCCCTCAGCAGTGCATATTTCAGTTGATCTGCCTGTTCTGCTCTCCATGCTGTCTCTGGTGACTCCTCTCACCACTTGCACCCCTGCCTGTACCCCAGTTCTTGTATGCATAAATATATAAATCTTTTAAAAAAATAAAGCCACTCATATATGGACAACTAATCTTTGACAAAGGAACAAAAAATATTCAATGGAACAAGGACAGTTTGTTCAGTAAATGGTGCTGGGAAAACTGGACCAACCCAAGCAAAAGATTGAAAGTAGACTACTATCACACCATGCACAAATATCAACTCAAAATGGATAAAAGATCTGGACATAAGACTTGAAACCATAAATTATATAGAAGAAAATATAGTAAAACACTACAATACATACATCTCAGTAACATCTTTGAAGATGCATCCCCCAAAGCAAAGAAAGTGAAGGGAAAGATAAACACCTGGGATTATATCAAACTGAAAAGCTTTTGTACAGCAAAACAAAGAGACATCCTACTATTTCAGACAAAATCTTTACACTCCATACAACTGATAAGGACTGATCACAAAGCTCTACAAAGAACTCACACAACTCAACAAAAACAAAGTAAACATTCCAGTCAAGAAATGGGCAAAAGAACTTAAAAGTCACTTCTCCCAAGAGGAAATGCAAATGGCCAACAGGCATAAGAAAAAATGTTTCACATCCCTCATAATCAGGGAAATGTAAGTTTAAACCACAATGGGCCTCCACCTTACACTGTAAGAATGACACATATCAAAAAAACCCAAAAAACAAAAAAATAACATCAACAAATCTTGGTGAGGATGTGATGAAAAAGAAAAAACTCTCCTATACTGCTCGTGGGAGTGTAAACTGGTCCAACCACTATGGAAAGCTGTATAGAGGTTCCTCAGTCTACTAAAAATGGAGCTATCATATGGCCCAGCAATTCCACTCCTAGGGATCTAGCCAAAGGACACAAAAATATTGATTCAATACAGAATACCTGTACCCTTATGTTTATTGTAGCACTATTCATAAGAAAGAAGACTGGGAACAACCCAAATGCCCAAAATTAGATGACTAGATCAAGAAAATATGATATATATACACAATGGAATACTATTCCACAATCAAAAAAGATAAATTAATGCCATTCAAAGAAACATGGATGGAACAAGAAGGAATTATGCTCAGTGAAATAACTCAGAAGGAAGAAGGAGAATATTGGATGGTTTCACTTATAGGAGGAATGTAAGAGAACCAAATACTGCATCAGGGAAAAATAACAACAATACAAAACACAACAAAACAAAACAAAAACAAATAGACAATTATAAATCAGCTACATCCTGTGGGTTTGGGGAGGGAGAAGGATCAGAAAGAGGGACTGAGGGGGACAGGAGTCTGTGGTGATGGTGCACGGGTAAAATGGTTGTGGAAATTCTATGGGGACTACACTTGAGAAAAGAAAGCAAACATTGTTTAAAAATGAACAATTATATATATATATATAAATGAATTTAAATAATAATTTAAAAGTATCTCATCAGTAACTAAGAGCCTTTACTGGGGAGCTTGAATAAAACTTAATGATGCCTCCATTCTTACTAGCAATGTACACAACAGTCACTGTAGAAAAAGCTGGGAGATGGGAGACACACAGAAAGGTTACATGTTGGTTAAACTTTTGATTTTAGAAATCTTGAGATGCCCTTAATAGTCCTATATTTTCTATGATGAAGTCTTGGAGTTTTACGGGTGAAAAATCATCAGATTTCACATACTCTCCTGTGTTAGTACATGTGACAATTTGAATTTTGAGTAAGAATGAGAGAATGGTCATCCTTTTTGAACCTAGAGTTTTCAATGTCATGGTTTCCATGTTTTTCAAATCACCCAAGAATCATACTGAGGATCCTGATGCAACTTCAAGTCCCCATGTGATGTGTGGTGATATTATATGCCTATGTACCACCACAAATTACCATAGAGTTGGTATTTTAAAGTACAGAAAAGTATTTTCTCATACTCCTGGAGACTGTGTTTCCAGAGTGATCTGTTTCTATAGTGAGGGCTCTTTTCCTGCATGTAGATATCCACCTTCTTACTGTGTCCTCACATGGCCTTTCCCTGGTGCATGTTCATGGGGAGAGAGGACAAGCTGTTTGGTACTTTATTAGAAGTGCAGTAATTTTGTCAAACTAGGGCCTGCCTTCATGACCTAATCAACTCCAAAAGCCCCGTTTCCAAAAACAGACACATTGAGGGTTTGGAATTTTACATATGACTTTAGGGGAGTGGGACACAAACATTCAGTTGATGATAGGTGGTTGGTAGGACTACAATTTGGATCACTGCTAGGGGTAATGGAGATAACCTGGGAGGCAAAGGCTAAGGAACCAAGCCTTCCTTTTCTCAACTCAGATGACCAGCCCAAGGCAGGAAATGCTGTTCCTGACAGTACTGAGATCACAGGTACTTGAGCCCTGTCTGTCATGGCAAGATACCACACAGTAGTCATCACCTGTTCTTTGGCTAAGGTGTATTTCTCTGAAAAATTGAGAGTAGATAAGGAAGGACTATCAATCAATCAGTTGATCCAGCAACCTGATTTTGTAGAGTAAACTTTAGGTTCAGAAAAGAATGTGGCTCAGCTGCATAGGAACTCATAGGCAGCTGAAGAAGGCCCTGAACAGTTGTTGACAAAAGGAACATCTAGGTGAAGAGGTGAGGAGGTGCTCCATTATCTTCTCTGAGGATAGTAGGAAGGGTTATATTTACTAGTTTTTTTCCCCTGCTTTTTCACAGATGGTTAAGAGAAAATGGGCTCAACTTGTAGCAGAAGGACATTGGGCAGACAGTACTGGAGTCAGGTGCTAGGCTTCAATCCTGGCTTTCCCACAATTTTTAGGATAACTTTAGGTATATAGCTTAATATTTCTGTAGCTACCTGTAAAATTGGGGATCGTGATAGCACCCACTTCATTTTTTGCGAAAACTAAGTGACCTAACACATGAAACATGCTTAGGAAAGTATTCAGCACATAGCTCCCACTCATTAAATACTCACTGTTACTACTGTGATTCTAATAACATTTCCAATGGTAGCATGATTAAAGGAAACGGTAAGGCATAGGTGGTATTTCACAATCTTGCCTATAGACAAACTTTAAGAATCTAACTAATCATCATCTATCTTGGGTGATTATATTATTCTTTTTTGGGTTTATTTGTAGTATTCAATTATTGTAATTGAAATTCAGAAGTTTCTCAACCCCCAGCCTCCAATCACATAAAAAAAAATCTAAACACAAATGCAGAAATGAAACTCCTTGATGGTTAGGAAAAAATCCAGGCAAACTTTTTTAACATTCCACATAAACCCCAGGTGACTTGCCTGTGGGTACATCAGTGATAGAGGTACAGAAGTCAAACCAAATAGATCTGAAATATGAAATCAGACTATTGGCACAAGCCCTCTGAGTATATTTAACAGCTTCTAGGGTAGATGTGTATCCAGAATGCAGCAGTTGCCACACTATGTATTACTGTGTCTGTGTTCCAAGCCTAGTGCTAGATGGTGTTTATAAAGGAGCATGCAGGATCCCATCATGGAAATCCCACCCATGTGTGTCACTGGGTGGTTAGCCCAAAGAGGTAGCCATCCTTTCTTTGAGCTGCTGCATTCAGTTCAGGGATGCATTCATAACTGTGTTCCCCCCAAGGTGTGCAGCTTCTTGCAAGTATCCAGTACATCCCATGTCCTAAGGGCTCCCAGACTTAGCATGGAACTGAACCATTTGCCTGCTGGTGGAGATGAGATATATTATGGTCCAACCCAGAAGAGAAGCAGCATAAGAAAAATAATTATCTCATAAATAAGTTTATTCCAATAATTGAGCAGGACTCCAAAATATAATCATTTCTGGAGGTCCCAAGTCCCAAACTATAGCTGCCCATCACTGTTAGCTCTGATTAGGGCTGTGCTGAAAAACAAGGTGAGCTGGGACAAGTTGTGTAGAGTCTAAGCCCTGTGACTTGGGGACAATGAGCATTGTAATTGCATGCAGTTACCAAGCACTTGCTCCTAAACAGGCATTTATTTTACTTACATTAATTGATGTGATGCTCAGCTTAAGTAGATACTGTTGGTGTCCTTGTTTTCCAGATAAGGCAATGAAGTACAGAAATGCTAGGCCACTTGCCCATGTTTTTACAATCAGAAAGTGACAGAGGATGGTATCAGGGAGGCTGACTTGAACATCTAGACTCTTCACTACTATGTGAGTGAGAAAACATGGGCAGGCACTGATACTAGTAACAACAGTAAGGGACAGGGCACTTACAGTTTATTCTAATAATTTTCTGATGTTACTATGATCAAAGGGTATAATAATGAGAATTGGGGGAATTTCACAATCTTTTCCCAGAACTTTTAGACTAGGACCAACTGATTGGACAGCTGGATCAGGTGACCACCACTGTCCAATACTGTAATCAGCAAGGAGTTATAGGAGGCAAGGGGGTAGGTAGTCTGAGAACTGAAGTTCTAATGTAGCATTCTGGTGAAGCGTATGGATCTGTCCTCAGAGTAATGTTTTTAAATGCATACATACAGTGTTGGATTACAAAGAAAGCAGACTCTAATACATTATAATAAAACAAAATTGTGATGTGCTTTTTAAATTAACCATTTATAAGACCTAGCTGTAAGTCTCATAAAAACTATAACTTTGAAGAACTGGTGAATGTAAAAGATATTTTGAGATACCTGCAAACCCTGTATAAAATCAAAGTATGGATAACTTGTACTGGTGACAAAGTCACAGGTCTGCTGCCTACATTCATTTCTGAATGAGCTGTAAATTTCTGTTAGAAGATACTGAAAATAAAATGCAAAAATTTTATCCATCTAAGTTCATAAACTCCCAAATTCTATCAGGAGACCCTCCTGCTTATTCTGTTGCTGTATCTCCCAGCATTACGCTACTTGCATCATAAAAAATAAGGTGGGTAGATGAAGAAGGGAGCATCAGCAAAGATTCCTTTTCGAAAATGCATTATTTTCAAAAACTGGAAAAACAAGCTTTTTCATTGTTCTTCTGACATGAGTCTTAAATATGCTAAATTTTGAGGGCCACCAATGTAAAGTAAATAATCTAAAACCTCTTAGCATCGTTTTCTTTCACCATAGAATGGGGCTGGTGTATGAACCAACTCAGTCATAAAAAAGTAAAATACTTCAAATGCATACATGGTTTTTGAAGTGTTTAGAAGTATCCCAGTGATGCTGAATGTGGGCAGTTTCAAATGTTTTTTTCAAAGATGCCATTTGGCCCATTTAAAAGGAGAGCTTCAGAGTGCCTCTGCAACCTGTGGAGGCTGACCGAATCATACATGTTGAAGAACAGGCATTTTTCTGAGCAACTCCCAAAGCCTGCTGCCCATAGGGTGAGGACCAAGCTCATTTGCATGTCACTGGTGGTCAAAGCAAAGGGTGATGTGTCATGTACGGTAAAAGAGACACAAGACACCCAGCATATCAGGAAAGAAGAGACTGAACATTATCAGTAATCTGAAGAATGTAAGGCCTTGCAGCTTGTGGTAGATGCAGAGTGAAAATACAGAGGACTTAACAAGTAGTTTAGGAGCAGAACCTAACCCGTGGGAACCCAATCCCTCTTCTAAACCTCTGCCTTGTATGGCTTTGTTGAAAGATTAGGTGCCTCTGAGCAATCAGGACTGGGATGCTTGTTTTATATATAAACTTTCCTGTATGTGTCAAGATTCCTTTAGACCTGTACTACAAGGTCTGTGCTAATTTTCGTGGATAGTATGGGTAGCTTATAGAGAAATCAGAATTCCCTGGAGTGTATGAAAAAAGGGTCCCAGAGGTTCATGCTTGTAGGCTATACTCCTAGACTAAACAGTCCTTGTGGGAAAGTTAGAAGGAGTGTATAGACTGTCCTGCTGACCTGAAGGAGACTGGATTCCCCTCAAGGATTTTGGCCCAGGCTACAGATTAATCTTATAAGTTATAGTGCTTTAAATTTGAAACAAATTAGTTCTCTATGGAGTAGTGTAGAGTTTGGCTTCATTTCCAGGTGATCTTTAACATATTTGTGTCTCTCCAAACATTATTGGAGAGAAAATCATTGAGGAGCTGAAAAACAAAAAGACCTTGAGTGAGTAGAAGAAACAAAAAGGCCATGGGTGAGTAGAAGAATAAATGATAAAGAGATACTCAATTTTATTTTGAAGGAGTTCTAACACGCAAGTTTCATGGTTATCATTGTAGGTGAAGTAGTTTCTATTGTTTGAACCCTTATTCTATCCTGTATCTTAACTCTGAAGCTTTACATATACCATGTAATTTAATACTGAGGAAATAGGTACTTTTATGGTAAATATGAGGAAGTTCAGAAGCTAAACAGGTTAAATGATTTGCCAATGTCACATAGCTGGCAAGTAGCAGAAATGAAATTTGAACTCAAGCCATTAAACTCCAGAATATTTATTCGTTCCTAAACCCTGTACTTCTTGTTACTAGTTTAACACCTCATATATCCTGCCAAGAATCTCATAAGATTTCCTTACCATTCCAGGCACAGGTAGCTTATTATCTTTGTGAAGATAATGTGAAGCTCATTTCCTTGTGAACATAGTTTCCTTTGGTAGGAAATTATATTTTTAGTACTGGTTTTGCCTTCAAGATTAAATGAATATGACCCAATGACCCAGCAGTCTTAGGTGTATAGCAACCCTAACCCCAAACTGAAACTTACACAGGAATGTTCATAGTGGAATTATTCATAACAGCCCAAAGTAGAAACAACGAAAATGTCCATTGGCTAATAGATGATTTAAAAATGTGTCTATTCACCAATAGAATATTATTTAGCTACAGGATGGATGAATATGAACACATTATGTCTAGTGAAAGAAGTCAGTTACAGAAGGCCACATGTTTTAGGATTTCACTTTTATGAAAAGCCCAGACTAGACAAATCTAGATAGACAGAAAGTGGATTCGAGGTTTCAGGAGCTATAGTGAGGGAGGACAAGGAAGTGAAAGCTAATGGGTACAGGTTTTTTTTTTTTTTGATGGGGGTGGTTATTACAATGTTCTGGAATGCATAGTGATAGCTGTGTAAACTTATGGCTATAATAAAACACACTCAATTGTATTTAAGATGGTATATTTTATGGCATACACATTGTATCTCAATAAAAATAATTTAGATAAGAAAATAAGCCCGCGACACTTGGTGGGAGGGAAGAAGGGGAGGGTTGAGGGCAGACGGGAGCACAGGGAACTGAGGTGATGGTGCACTGGTGATATGGTGATGGGTAATACATGGGGATTACAATTGATGTCAAATATATATAAATAAAAAAAGTTAATAAAAAAAATAAGCCCTCATCCCTGATTTTTAAAAAAGGGGGTTAGACCAAACTAATATTTGAAGCCAACTGGCTTGTCTTAGAGATTGTTTTCTTCTCAAAAAACAGCTCTATCTTATGATGTGATTTTGAGTCCTTTTCTGAACTGGTTTCTTTCTTCCCCAAATGCTACAGGTTGACAGTGCTATTCCTATGGTATCTCTCCCCAAAGCAAAACACTGCTCCAAGGGCAGAGACACTGAATTAGAGTAGAACAGAACCCCTCTGCCTCCCTGAAGACCTTGTAAGATCATCCTACATTGTTGGTATTCGTCAACTGAGCATTCTCAGTTTTGATTGATTACTTTTTATGAGTCATTATTTTTTTTTCCTGAAAAACATAAAAGAATAGATTTTGTTGTCCTTTTGAAAAAGGTAATTTGAGTGCTTAATTAAAAGTGATTAAAGATTTCAAAAGAACAAAGCATTATACTATTTATAGATTGCAAAGAATAAAAGGCTACATTTCTCCACTCTTCCATGATACATGTCATTGCTGTTACTTTGCAGTTTATTTCATGAAGAGTTGAGATTTATATTTCCCTCTCTTGAGTCTGGCTGGACTTGTGACCTGTTTGGCTAATAGAATGTGGCAGATGTGACAATGTGCCATAGTTTTGAACACAGGCCTTGGAAAACCTGCATGTTCTGGCTAATTCTGCTGCTTGGCTGCTATGGGAACAAGCTCAATCTTGCCTGCTAAAGGGTAAAATACAGGTCACTCAGTTGCTTATATTGTATCATTTGATAGTAGCTAACAGTAAGAAGTAAATCCTCCAGATTGACCAGTGGTTGGCCATAGATCTGAAGTTGTTTTTGGAAATGTTACATTCAAAGAGTGGGGTCCTTGGGTTCACTCTGGGAGAAGTTTCACCAGCTCTCCCCTTTCAGTGGCACTGGTGAGTTTCTCATGACACAGAGACATTAGTTATCCAAGAGAGCAGGTTTATATTGAAAAGGGAGGTTAGGAAAAAGGACACTGCATAGACACAAGTGAGAAGAAAGAGCTGCCCCTGAAAGAGACAGGTTTGCCTCTCTACTCCATGTAGGATAAATTAAAAAAAAAAGAGCTTCTAAGACAAAACTGAAAGTTAAAGATAAAAATATTAAAATCAGATTAAAATCACCATATCACCAGTGCACCATCACCTCAGTCCCCCATACTCCCGTCTGCCCTCAACCCTCCCCCTTCCTCTTTCTCCCTCCTCACAAGTGTCCTCAATTTGTCCTTGTCTTTTCATTTTTGGTTTTTGTTGTGTCTTTATTGTTATTATTATTATTGTTCTTATTTCTTTCCTTGATGCTTATTTGGTTCCCTTATACTTTGTTTTTGTTGAGTCGTGTGTGTTCTTTGTAGATCTTCATGATCATCCTTTATCAGTTGTATGGAGTGCAATTTTTTTTCCCCAAACAGTGGAGTGTCTCTTTGCTTTGGGTAATGTCTCTTTTGCTGTCCAGAAGCTCTTTAGTTTGATGTAGTCCCATCTATTTACCGCTTCTTTTATCATCTTTGCCTTATGTGATGTATCTTTAAAGATGTTGCTGAGATATATGTTGTGTAGTGTTTTGCCTATATTTTCTTCTACATATTTTATAGTTTCAGGTCTTATGTATAAATCTTTGATCCATTTTGAATTGTTTTTGTGCATGATGAGAGGTATGTACGTATGTAGCAGTTCAGTTTTCCCAGCACCATTTATTGAACAAACTGTCTTTTTTCCATTTCATATTTTTTTGCAAATTTGTCAAACATTAGTTGTCCATAGACCTGTGGGTTTTCTGTTCAGTTTATGGGTTTTCTACTCAATTCCACTAGTCTGTGTGTATGTTTTTGTTCCAGTACCATGCAGTTTTAACTATTATGGCTTTGTGATATAGTTTGAAGACAAGAATTGTGATGTCTCTATTCCCCTTCTTTTTAGTCAGGAAAGCTTTGGATATTTGAGGTTTTTTTGTGGCTCCATAAAAATTTCATCAATTTTTGTTCTATTTCATTGAAGAATGTCACTGAAATTTTTATTGGAATAGCACTGACTCTGTAAATTGCTTTTGGTAGGATGACCATTTTGATAATGTTAATTCATTCAATCCGTGAGCAGGGGATGTCTTTCCATTTCTTTGTTTCTTCTTCTATTTCTAAAATAAAGTCATTTTCATGTGAAGGAAAGCAGGATGGGATTATAGTCACCTTGTCTTGCACTATATGAAATTCTAAAGAAAGTTATTTAAGTTAAAGGAAAATGAAACAGATTGAAGCAGGATTTAGGTTTACAATAAAGACTGAAACACAAGAAATCTAAATCAAATCAAACCTAAAAATCAAATTGTTAGAAGTTATTTTTTATGCAAATTGAATATATAGTTAAGTTTTAAAAGACTATTGTGAGGTCTATAATACAGGTGGAAGGAAAAGATACACACATGCAGCACAAAGGACAGGAAAGAATGAATGGAATTGTGCTATTGTATGTATGTTATTCCATTGTTAATGAAGTACTACAGTATTGTTTTAAAATAGTCTGTGATAAGTTAAATTTACATTTAATAAACTCTAGAGCTATTCTTCTAAGAATAGTAACCTCTGGCCACATATGGATACCGAACACTTGAAATGTGGCCAGTGAAATTAAGAAACTGAATTAGTAATTTCCGTTATTACAATTTAAGAGGAAGACCGAAATGGTGTATGTATTATCTTATAAAACACCATTTTATTGTTCTTGCAGAACTACTTTTCACTTTAATTGTTGTGATGTGGTATAGGTGTATACTTCACATCAAATTTTAAAGGAATGAATGCATCGATGTAACTGTAGAAAGTTAAATATTTTCATGAATGCTTTTGTGTTTATTACATGTTGAAATGATAATATTTTGGATATTGCAGGTTAACTAAAATATGTTAAGTTTATTTCACCTGTTTCTTTTAATTTTGTTAATGTGACATCTAGAAAATTGAAATATTTTATAAATATTACAGATGTAGTTCACATTGTATTTGTTAGTGCTGGTATTGAGAAATTGCTAATATACAACACAAAGTGATATAAATAAAAAGTCAAATAAAAGAGAGATATTGGAATGCAAAAGTTACACAATTTATCCAAAATAACAGAGGAAGGTAGGAACAAAGAAAGAGAATAAATGGAATAAATGGTAACTACCAAAAGTTCAACTTCAGCAATCTTATCAATTTTAAATTAAATATAAACGAACAAGATAGTTTATTTTAAAGTTGTAAGATTAGATAAAAAAGCAAAACCTAACTATTTTCCATTTGTGAGATAAACAACTTAAATATAAATAATTTAAATATATTCAAAATATTAAATACAAATGTGAAGGTAAAAGAATAGAAGAAGATATATTAGGTTAACAGTAAGCTTAAGAAAGCACATGAGGGCCCTCCCTGGTGGCGCAGTGGGTTAAGCAACCCACTATGAAGCAAACTATGTAGCAACTGCAGCAGGAATTCAATCCCTGCCCCTGGCCAGAGGGGTGATCCACATGGCACAGCAGACCTCTCCTGCTGTGCCCGCTACTCCCCTCAGCAGTGTGTTTCAGCCGATCTGCCTGTTCTGCTCTCCACTCTGTCTCTGGCGAATCCTCTCACCTCCAGTGCCTCTGGCCTGTACCCCAGTTCTTGTATGCATAAATAATAAAGCTTTAAAAAAAAAACAAGCACATGAAGCTATATAAATATCATAGAAAATAGACATCAAAGCAAAAGGAGCACTACCAGAGATAAAGAATGATGTTTTAAATTGTTAGTGTCAGGAAGGTTCAGTAATCTTATTTCTATACATACCTATTAAAGGAGCTACAACATGTGTGATGCAAAAAAAAAAAAGACATATACAGAGATAAATGAAAAAATTGGGAATTGTTCTGGTGTATTTATGACTATTCTTTCAGTAATTGATAGAAAAATAAAGTAAGTTCACAAATGTGGTAGTAGAAGTGATGTGACATAAGTGGGATGGAATTTGCGAATTGGAATATTCTCAGAAGTCACTAGACAGTATTCCAAAGACCTTTTCTATTAATGTGACTTGAGATTTTTTTTTCACTTTTTGATAGCTATATATTGCTTTTTAAGCTTGTATGATCAGCTAATACTTCTCATTCCCACCCCCTACACTCCCATTTTCTCTTTTAAACCACAATTGCATCAATTATGTTAGGGAAATAGTTTGGAGAGAACAAATCTTGTCATTGCTATTAGTAGATTGGACCATATTTTCCCTGACCAGTGTCTATATATGTAAATCTAGATATATAGAAATCATTTATAAATAGAATGCTTCAATATCCTTTTAAAACTTTATAGAATGCTTTGGAATTTTTTTTATGTCAAGCATATCCTTTTAAACTGTTGCATTGGATTTCCAGGTATGGTTGTTTTCTAGTCTTCTTAGCAATTTATCAGGTAGTCTACTTATAGGTTATTTCTAAATTTTAATATTAAGTAATTTTGACTGGATTGTTCATTTTGTTTTTGTGTGTTTAGTCTGGTTAGTTCTTTGTGGATCTGTGTGATAAGTCCCTTGTCAGTAATGTTGTGTGCAAAGATTTTTCTCCCAGTTGGTGGGTTGTTGCTTTGT
>JAGFMF010011447.1:345600-370169 GCA_019455555.1 Galemys pyrenaicus | reverse complement strand
TATGGTTGGGGCTCCCCACTGGGCACTGAGGCTGTGGCTTTCAAGTACTGGGTTTCCCCTAGTTAGGTTGTTAGTCTGCTGCACCAAGCACGCCTTTCTAGACCAACTTGTGGCTTAAATACATCCCATCCCCCTTTCAGTTTAGAGATCGGCTTCCCCGGTTAGCCAGTTAACTATTCTTTGTCACTGCAGTCTCTATTTGTGAGGCTTCCCTCAGCCTAACTCAACTACCCGCTCCTTCCCTAGTATCTTTATTTTTTTTTTCATTTTTTTATTAAAATATTTTAAAATTTACATATACTTGCCATTAATTGTAATCCCCATGTATTCCCCATCATCATTTCACCAGTGCACCATCACCTCAGTCCCCCCTGCTCCCATCTTCCCTCAACCCTCCCCCTCCCCTCCCCACCAGGTGTCCCCAGTCTGTCCTTGACTCCTCATTTTTGGTTTCTGTGTCTTTAAAGTTAGAGACTTAACTCACCAGGTCTGGAGCGCTTCCTCCGTTGTCTGTATCACTGCAATTCTCCTCACGTCTAGGCTGTTTATAAGCTTTCTCTTCGGTGTTGGGCTTCTGGGTTTGTCTTGTAGTTCCTGGTTCGAGGAGTTAGTAGATGGGGGGAGGGGAAAGGGGGAAAGGGCTGGGGCAGGATGTTTAAATGGCTTTTCTCCTTTTTTAGTCTCTTCTGTGCGTCCTTCTTCTCTGGGTAGGTTGATAATATAGTCCAATTTATCCTCAGTGTTACAGTTCCTACTGGGGCCTGCTGTATTTTCTCCCTTTTTCCTGTATCTTCCAGGAGCTTTCTAGCCTATTGTCTCTTCCTCGCCATCTTTTCCCCGACATTGAAATTTTTATTGGAATGGCATTGAATCTGTAGATTGCTTTTGGTAGGATGTCATTTTTGATGACGTTAATTCTTCCAATCCATGAGCAAGCGATATTTTTCCATTTTTGTATCTTCTTCTATTTCTTTTAGCAGTGTTTTGTAATTTTCTTTGTAAAGGTCCTTCACCTTTTTTTGTTAGATTTATTCCCAAGTATTTAAATTTTTTGGTTTCAACTTATAGGTGGCTAATTTTTCTTCATATTTTATACATGTCAATTTAGCCATTTTTATATGTGTGTATTTGAAATTGTATTTTATGATTAAGTCTAAATTCTGATGTGATAAGTAAATATGTTTACTTTTTGTGATAGTATTAAATTATTTCTTTACTAAAAAAATAAATAAATTTTTTGGTTTCAATTATAAAGGGGATGGTTTTTTTAATTTCTTCTTCTTCAGCTTGGTTGTTTGTATAAAGGAAATCTACTGATTTTTGTGTGTTGATTTTGTATCCTGCTACTTTGCTAAACCAGTCAATTAGCTTGATTAGATTTTCTGTAGAGTTTTTGGGATTCTCTATGTATATTATGTATTTTATCATATTGCCTGCAAACAGTGATAATTTTACTTCTTCTTTCCCTATTTGGATACCCTGTTGTAGGGTTAGAGAAATCAGGTCTTTCTACCCTCCCACCACTGTGATGATGGACACCTATGGTGCTGCGAGCATTCCAGGGTGGGCATGCGCAAGTAAGCACATCTGAGTTTGACACAGGCTTAAATGGGCAGTGTCATGAGGACGTCAGGACTGACAGTACAGACCAAAGAGCAGCAGTGAAAGCGAGAGCAGCAGGAGAAAGAGAGAGAGAGAGAGAGAGAGAGAGAGAAGATAGCAGCCAAGAGAGTGAGATGTGCCAGGGGCTGGGAGGCCTGCCAGCCTCCCGGTCCCCCAGAACCCATGCCTGCCATGTACCTGATCACCTCTACAAATAAAAGCACGAAAAGCCACCGAGGGCTCCAAGACTCCTTTCCTTGACCTGTCTGCTAAGAACCATCCTGAACCTTACTCCTGTGCCACCCTTCCTGCCACTACACCTGTATACCTTTTTCTTGTCTTATTGCTCTGGCCAGGACTTCCAGTGTTATATTGAAGAACAGTGGTGAAAGAGGGCAGCCTTGTCTTGTTCCAGATCTTAGGGGAAGGGATTTTAGCTTTTTGCCATTGAGAATGATATTGGCTATGGGCTTGTCATATATGGCCTTTATTATGTTAAGATATGGTCCTTCTATCCCAAGAATTCCAAGGGCCTTCATCATAAATGGATGCTGAACTTTGTCGAAAGCTTTCTCAGCATCTGTTGATATGATCATGTGTTTTTTTTTTTCTTCTTTTTGTTGATGTGGTGAATTAAATTTATTGATTTTCAGATATTGAACCATCCTTGTGTTCCTGGGATAAATCCTACTTGGTCATGGTGGATTTTCTTGTTGATGCATTGTTGGATTCTGTTGGCTAAGATTTTACTGAGAGTTTTTGCATCGGTTGAACGACATTCTTATGATAAAAGCACAAATGACACAAAAGCACAAAAGCTCTCTTCATGTTTGCCTCTTCATTCTGTTCCTCTCTTCAGAGGTTACTACACATGAAAGTTGGATTGTATCTTTCCAGACATAGTTTCTTTAAACAGTACATATTGTTGTTCTGTAGTTTCATTTCCTCACATTTGTTATTTTACATGATCTGGTATAAATTACATGCTTTTCCATGCATTAGACCTGTATGCTTCCTTCAGGGAGATAAGTTTAGTCAGGGAATAGGTCAGTGACAAGAGGTACACATTGCAGTGAAGCAGGGGATGGTAAAGGCATACAGCCTTGACCTGAGAAGTAAAATAGTGAGAGCCTTCTGAAGCAAATGACACACCAGGCGACACCTGAAAGATGTACAGAAAGTGGTTATGGTAGGCTGTAATGAGCCTCAAAAAGTATCTAGGCCCCAATTTCCTTGAACTTGTGAATGTCACTTTATATACTAGCAAAAGTAGCTTGGTGATGTGATTGCGATAAGGATCTTGAGATGGGGAGATTTTCCAGGTGGACCCAAAATCTAACCATAAGTATCCTTATAGGAAGAAGGTGGGGGTGGGGGGAGTGGTGTGACAGAGAAAGCTGTGTGAGCAGTAGAGAAAATGCTGAGTTGCTTTGTAGGAGCCAAGTCATGCAAGGAATACAGCTCTAGATAGCTAGGAAAGACAAGAGCTTCCTGACAGAACTTGGTCCTGCCAATTCAGCCCAGTGAAACAAATTTGGGTTTCTGGCCTCCAGAACTGTAAAATAATACATTTGTGTTGTTTTAAGCCACAAAATCTGTGGTAATTTGTTAGAGTAGCCTCAAGGAAACAAATGCAGTAGGCAAATAGAGTATTAGGAAACGAACAATCTTCTAAGCTTTCTGGCAAGAAAAAACCTGTTCTTTAAGACATATTAGAGCAAAGTGGAGGAATAAAAAAAAGAGAATTGAGACTGGAAATCATACAGCAGCTAGAAGGTATACTCATGAGGTTGATTTTATATTGAAGACAATTGGGAACCAGAGAAGGCATTTGAGAAAGGAGGAGCAGGTTTTAGTGTAGAGATCATTATTGGAACCCCCCTGATTGCTCTAAGAAGAGAGGAATTTGCTTAGATGACAACTCTTAGCTTACTCTAAACATCCTTTCCTCTCATCCAAAACTTTCTATCCTAAAAAGAACTGAGTTCTCTCCTCAGACAAAAACTAGACAACCACATCTTTAAGCCTGTAGCAATATAATTTCTTCTTGAGTGCCCAGGGTGGCTGTTTGAGTAACAGGAAGAGGAGGGAGCTTAGCTGAGCTGGACTGTGGCCCAGAGAGGGCTAGACAGAGGAAGCAGAGTTGAACACACTTTATTTCATCTAATCCAGACCAACCATATCTTGAGGCCAGCTGATGATGGAGGGCAAGGGGACAGAGAGGCGAGTCCCCATTCCCAAGGCCTGCAGGGTGGCAATCTATCATTGGTGTTCAGATTCCTTTTCAGGGCTGAGGTCATTAATAGAAAAAGCTCTTTCAAGTATCCCTTTTCTATAAGGATTGCTGTTTTTCCCCCAGCAAATTTCTCAATCTCTATAATGATTAAAGCAGACAGTTTCCAAGCCACTCAGTAGGGAAGAAAATAAAGATAGCCTTCAGGGTTAGGTAAAGGAACAAAAATACACTATGCAGGAAGTCTGTCCAATGTGATAGGAGATTTTTCTCTTCCCTTTAATAGTGGTTGTTGTCTGGCAGAGGCAGACCTGAAGGAGATGGGAGAGTTTTGGTTACTGTGGCTGTTCTCACAAAAGGAGGTAAAAGTTAAAATGAGAGAGCAGGGCTGTTGTTGGAATGAAAGAGTCAATGGACTTATCATGTCTTTGAACTACTCTATCCTATCTTGACCACCATGTTGCAGGTAAGAATTCATCAAGAGCAGAGCTGAATAAACATCAGAATCCTGGATTCACTCCAGTGAGTCATGCCCACTAGATATGATAGCAGTAGATGTAGATTACTTCAGCCCATTCAGGATCATGCACCTGTTTCTTCTGGTAATAATAGCACACTGAATTTTCCTAGGGAGCACTTCTTCCAAGCTTTCAGTGTATGTATTTTGGATGATTGTCCTCATCACTTCTAGTGGACCTTCATTGTGGTCCTGAGATGAAAGCCAGGTTCATTAGTGTACATAGTCACTCAGGCTTAGAGATTTCTTCAAGCATTGTCTAGTGACTTGAGGTGATCCAAATAGGACCATCCTGAATGTTTGTTGAAAGGATTGGAAAAGAAGTTTGATTCTGTTGGAATTACTGAAAGAACAGTATATGTATTTGGAGTAGCTGGTGGCCATCTTACCCCAACAAGGAAAGCCTGACTAAAAATTTAACCAAAATCCAAGAAGTAAAAATCTAGGTTCAAGATGAATTCATCTGAGCACCTGGATATAGCTGTACCTGAGGCTTCCAATAATCCTTATATTGTTTAAGCTGGTTTTAGTTATATTGTTTAAGCCGGGTTTAGTTGTGTTTTTATTCCATGCCATTGAAAGAGACAATTTTTGCATTTATTAACACATCAATACCAGCCATAACTTTCATTTATTGAGTTGTTACTATGTTGCAACTTATTTAAAAAAGATGTAGAGGGACCCTAGAGCTATGTATCCCAGGGGTTCTTATGTAGGATCTATGGGCCCCTGATCGTCCCTACATACTTCAGAGAATCTTTTAACTTGATGTATGTAGTTTCAATGAACACACTAAGGAAGTAATCTGAATGTCACTTTCAGAGCAAAGAAACAAAAATAGGTGGGTCATTTGATATAGAGGGAGAACTTCCCTTAACTAGCACATTTCATTTCTCCTAATACAAGGCTAAGTCCTCTAGAATGAGTTTATTCATTAATGCATTTTCTCAGTCACTCAAATGAGTATTTAGGAGCTACTTTGTGTTCAGCTCTGTGCTGAGACAACTAGGCGAAGTGGGGAGTGAGTAACAAACAGTGACAGATTCTTATTCCCAAGGAACTCACATTCTAGGGATGGTGTAAGGACATAAAAAAAAATAAATAAAAATAAATGCAACCCAAGTAGTTTCTGATCAGGAAATGTCAGGAAGGTCTGGGCAGGAAGACAAAGAAAAAGGACTACATTCTGGGAAGTCTTCAAAGAGGTGACATTTGATCTAGGTTTGAGGATGCCAGACAGAAAAAGCAGGAAAGTCATCCAGGAAGAGTAGGCTGTACATGTGGACCATGGTGTTGGAAAGGAAGCAGTCTTGCTGGACTGGATGCCTCTGTCTCTGGAGGGGTAGTGTCTCCCATCTGCAGGCTCATAGTGATTTTTTTTTTTCTTTTTCAAGCAGCCAAGTGGTATGACCTTTTTTTTTTTTTTTCCAAGGTTATGACTGATCAAATCATTTAGTACCAGTCAGCTCACAGCTTGCACCTGATTGGTCCATTCTATGATTTAGGAAGTATGCATAAAAGGGCGGTTGCAGGTCTCCAAGGAGCCACAGCCACAGCCTGCCTGTGGTGGGGGAGCAGGGTGTAGATCACCACTGCTGCTAGCTTCTGCTGCTGCCCAGGTGGCTTGGTTCTGGTATTACAGGTATTTTTGAAAAAGACATTTCTATAAAACATTACTGAGTGACTCTGATGAACAGCCCAGACCTGAGAACCAATGCTTTAGGGTTTCTTGGATGTATCCAAGTGTGTTGAATGCTGATTACAGAAACCCATGGGCCAGACATTCAGATTGAATAGGCCTGTGATTTAAAAACAACAACAACAAACTTTTAATTTAAGAACAGCTTTTGACTTACAAAAACAAAAATTTGCTAAGACAGCACAGAGATTTTCCATGTACATCACACCCAGTTTTCCTTATTATTGATATTATCACTTTATATTTGTCATAATATATGAATATATGAATCCATATATTCTTATTAGCAGACTATATCTGATTCCCTTAAATTTAGCTAATGTCCTTTTTCTGTGAGAATAATACATTACATTTAGTTGTCATTTTCCATGTCTTCTGTCACAATTATTCAAATTATTCTTGTTTTTGATGGCCTTTACAGTTTTGAAGGTATGGGTGAGGTATTTTGTAGAATGTCCCACAATTGAGATTTGTCTGTTTTTCTCATGTTAGATGAAGCTAATGATTTTGGGGAGGAAACACACAGGGGTAAGGAGCACTTCTTATCACTTAGTACCAAGGCCACATGCTGTCAACGTGACTTATCATTGATGATGTTGACCTTGATCAACATATAGTCCAGGTCATATTTTCAATGTTTCTCCACTCCAGGTTACTCTTTTGTCTTCCTTTTCCATACTGAGTTCTTTAGAAGGGAGTCACTACACATTGCCCACAGCTAAGAGTGGGAGTTATAGTCTATTGCTTTGGGTGCAGTATATCTACTTATTTGGAATTATTTTCCTTATTTAAATAGGAAATCTTGCATACTTTTATTTTTTAACTTAATTTTTTTTCTTACATCACTATTCATTTTTGTACAGTATCTGATTTATCCCTTCAGGTGTAAATTCCCATAATTCACCCACCTTTACATAACCTGTGAACCATCACCATAGTCCCTTGTGCTCTTCCCTCCTCTGTTTTGTCCCCTCCCCTTTCCACTATCCTTCTCTGTGTCTCAAATTTATAATTTGTGTGCTGGTTTTGCCTTTTATTTCTTGACCCTTTTTTGGTTACCTATATTCCTCCTACAAGTAAAACCATCTAATATTTTTCTTTTCCTTTTGACTTACTCCACTGAACATAAACCCAACCCCATCCAAGTTGCTGCAAATAGCATGAGTTTATCTTTTTTGATTGCTGTGTTGTATTCCATTGTGTATACACACATACACAACAGCTTTTGGATCTAGTGATTGGTTTTTGGGCATTTAGGTTGTTTCCATATCTTAACTATTATAAATAGTGCTGCAATAAACAAAGGAATGCAGGTTTCCTTTTAAATTACTGTTTTTGTATCCATAAACATAAAACAGCTTTTGGATCCAGTGATTGGTTTTTGGGCATTTAGGTTGTTTCCATATCTTAACTATTATAAATAGTGCCACAATAAACAAAGGCATGCAGGTTTCCTTTTAAATTACTGTTTTTGTATCCTTTGGGTAGATCCTTAGAATCTTTTTGTCTATCTATCTATCTATCTATCTATCTATCTATCTATCTATCTATCTATCTATCTATCATCTGTCATCTATCTAATATAGACACATGGTTAACATGGTTATTTATACCTTTGGGCTATGTTCACTTTATTTTGTTTTTCAAATCATTTCAGCTTTGGTCTTTGGGAGTACCTTTGGTTTACTCTGTGTCTGACATACCTGCATCGTTGTAGGTTTTTTGTTTTTGTTTTTTGAGTACTTTCTTGTACTCTGAGCTACATTAATAGCTCAGGCTCATCTGTACACGTTGGCCTGTGGTCTGGAATAAGCCATTTCGCTAAGGAGTTCTGGTTCCTTGCATTGGAGAATGGTGTTAGGAACCAGCAACTAGGCACTGTGTGTGTGCTGGTTGCCCTGGTGTGTTGTTGCTTCCACTAGCCAATATTTTCTGTAAACATTAAAGTCAGCTTTATGGTGATTATACTTTGCATACAATAAAATGCATCCACTTTGATGTAAATTTTGATAGGTTTTGACAAATTTGTCACTACTTCAGTCAAGTTTGAGAACCATCTATTTTCTTGTGTCATTCCCCATTTAGTAAACTCCCCTCCCTCACTGCCCCAGACAATTACTGATGTCCTTTCTGTCACTATGAACTAAATATGTCTTTTCTAGAGTTTCATATATTAGAAACATATGCTGTGTACTTTTGTGTCTGGTTCTTGATATTTACACATGTTGGAGTTATCAGCAGTTCTATCTTTTTTTACTGTGCAAAATGTTCCATTGTATAAATTGCCCATATTTTGTGTATTTGTACTGTACATTTGGGTTGTTTCCATTTAAAAATATTTTTAATTGAAGTAATGTTATGTTACATCATAACATTATATAAGTTTCAGGTGTTTGTTGTTGAACATTAACATGTGTATGTACTACATTAAGGTTGCTACTAAAAGCTCGTTTATCCTTTACCACACTATTGTCTGTTTTCTGTAGCCTACCCACTCTCTCCTTTATTCTTCCTTTCTGGTAACCACTAATTGATCTTATATCCAAAAGGTTTTTTGTTTTATTTAGTTCATCTGTTTGTTTTCTCTATATACCACACATGGGTAAAATCATAAGGTGTTTTCTTTCTGTCTCTGGCTTATTTCACTAAGCATAATTCTCTTTTCACCCATATTGCTGCAAATGGTAGGATCTTGAATTTCTTTCTAGTTGGATAGTATTCCATTGTGTATGCATGCCACAATTTATATTTAGTCCTCCATCAATGGACATTAGGTTGTTTCTGTGTCTTGGCTATTGAAAACAGTACTGCAGTAAACATAGGGGTAGATATATCTCTTCAACTTGTGCTTTTGTAGCAGGGTGGTCCCCAGGAAAGGGGGGAAGTTCCAGAATCCCAGTTCTGCCCTTAGTGGGTAGAGCTGAGCAGGGATAAGAAGATGTTGGAGAGAGGAGATAGGAGGACAGAAGGAAGGGAGGAAGAAGGAAGCAGGATGGAGAGCAGCAAGGGGGTGTGGAGGAGGCACATGGAGCAGAGGGACAAGTGAAGAAACTGCACTTACTTTTTGGTCTTGGACTGGTTGGAACAGATGTGGGTGAGAAACCTGGGGGAACTTAATAATGGCGGCTTTCATCTTGATTTTGATTTTGCTCTTTTCCTCCTGGATTTGTCTGACTTTCTGACGCTTTTTTATGGGTCTTTACTGAGAGTTCCTTCTGACTTGTGGCAGGCTTTGGATCCTGCTTTGGGCCAGTTCTATTTGGCTGGACTTTTACCCTCAAGGGGATGGGTAACTTTGGACACTTAACTTAGTAACTATATTCTTTGTCCTTTCTGTATTGTTCCCTAATTGTATTTACATTCCTTTCCATTAAAAGTTTTATATGTTTGTCTTGATGAGGCGGATGGCAGAACCCATTTAGAGAGAGCAGGTTTGGGGGTTTTGGGGTACCCCTCTCCCTGTCCTGTAACACTTTTGTATTTTTTTGGTAAATAAAGAAGTAGAATAACTAGATTGTATGGAATTTCTGTTTTTATTTGTCCACACTACTTTCCATAATGGCTGTACCAATTTACATTTCCACCAACAGTATACAGGAATTCACTTCTTTCCACAGCCTCTCTAACACTTGTTGTTTTCATGTCTTTTTTTTTTTTTTTGGCCATAGAAATTTTTTTTTAATTGTATCATGTTGCTTTTTTTTTAATTAAAATATTTTAAAATTTACATATACTTGCCATTAATTGTAATCCCCATGTATTCCCCATCACCATCTCACCAGTGCACCATCACCTCAGTCCCTCGTGTTCCCATCTTCCCTCAACCCTCCCCCTCCCCTCCCCACCAGGTGTCCCCAGTCTTTTGGGTAGTAGCCAATCTCAAAAAAGTGAGGTGATAGTTCATAGTTGTTTTGATTTGCATTTCTCTAACAATAAGAGATGACAAACATCTTTTCATGAGACTACTGGCCACAGGTATGTCTTATTTGAAGAAGTATCTATTGAGATCTTCTGCTCATTTTTGAATTGAGTTGTCTTTTTATTGTTGAGCTGTATGAGTCCTTTGTATATTTGGATGTTAAGTCTTAGTCAGACATATGATGTGTAAATTATCTTTTTCCATTCAGTATGATGTCTTTTTTTTTTTTAATTGGAAGCTTTTCACTGTGAAGAAACTTTTTAGCTTGATTTAGTCCCATTTATCTATTTTTACTTTTGTTTCCTTTGCCATAGGAGTAATCCCCAAACACATTTCTGATGTCTATGTTTTCTTCTATGTATTTTATGGTGTCAGGGTCATTCAAGTTTCTAAACCATTCTCAATTGTGGCTCTCCAGCTTTCCTCATACCTTTTGTTGAAGAGACAAATGGTCTCTTTTTGCATTGTTCCCAGTTTTTGATTGCTATAAATAATTAGAACTGCATTTCAACTAGCACTCTTGGTTATTCTAATGATGATGGTGGAGAACCCAGATGAGAACAATTTTACTCTTGTTTTGGAGGAGAGTCTCGTCTGACATATATCTTTCTATTTTTCTTTTGTACTGTGTTCTAGATAGTTTAACTTCCTTTGACCCTGATCATATATTGGGAAGTTACAGCATTTTTCTTCTTAGTGATTTGTGATTTGTGATTTAGGTGATTTCATCCCCCCTCTCTCTCTCTCCAGCTAACACTTGGACTCCAACTTTCCCACCAACTTGAGAATTTCTTTTGTTCTTCCCCACCCCCACTCCTCCCACCCCCCACCCCAGTCCTCTGTGAAAGAAATCATGTCAAACTAAAGCTATACTCCCCTTTCATGGCACATGTATTAGTACTGAACTCAGTGGAATGATAAACCACATTTACTTTTTAATATTAAAGAACAGAAATATACACAAGAACAACAGACCAAAACTGAGTTATTATTATTCATCATCTCATTTTCTTTTTCTTTTTCTTTTTCTTTTGTCAGCATAGGGCACTTTATTAAGAATGATATAACAGAGTAAAATGTTAGAAGGTAAATGTACAAATTGGCATGCTATAAAATTAACAGTAATTCCCAATTTTTGCCACATGCCCCTACTTTTGATAAACAGATTTTTACCTGAAGTCATTTTTGGCTTGGAAACTTTTCAGTCACATGATTACTGTACCTAAAAATCTTTCCTGGTATAGCTTTATGTGATTAAAACCAAAACAAACAAGATCAAAACAAGAGTTGGTTTTAAGTTCCTTTTGCATATCTTTTTCTTATTTAACTCCTCTGTTGCTCCCTACAGTCTCTTTCCACTTCTATATACACATTAACATTGTATACTTAAATTTTAAAGTTTATTTCTCATTCCTTTCAAACTTCAATGCAGGTTTCCTAGTTGAACAATTTTCTCCTAGGTGGTTCTCAGGTTTTCTCTGTCTTGGTTCTGCTATCTTTAATAGGTGACTCTCAAGTATTCCAGGGGAGTCCCCTTCATTCAAGACTACCAGGAAGGGATGAGAGCACAAAGTATCCCATGCAGGAAATTTTCCATTTAGCCTTGGAAGTAACTCATATCAAATCTGCCTGACCAGACAGTCCTGTAACTATAACCTATAACGAAGACTCCAGATCCAAGAAGAAAAGGAAACAAACACTGGTTGTGATTATGGCTCAGCTTCTACCATTCTGTTCTCTTAGCCTAAGGCTTCTACTGAACAACAAAGGGTGAGAGAGCTATGCATTTTCTTGAGTCTTTTGTCAGTCCTCAGGGTCAGACTCTGCCTGTGGATTCCTTTGGGAAAAAATTATGAAAGAAAAAGTGTCATTGTACTGTAAGCTTCAAAGTAGTAAAAAAAAATATTGTCTCCTTTATTCTTTATTGTATCCATAGTACATAGAATCACCCATGCATAGGTGGGTGCTCAATAAATACTTTTTGAGTGAATTATAAAAGACAAATTGGACAAATTGTGAGTCACTTTTGTCTTGCTTGGATGCCCCCTAAGTATGCACAGGCCACCAGAAGGTGGCGGTGTTGTTTGAAGAGTGCCCTTAGGAACAGGGAGATAGCAGCTGCTAATAACCCAGCTCCCACTGAGCTGTGGGTGCCAAGGTAGGGTGGGAATTGAGTGAGTGTAATAGAGTAACAGCATGAGTGCCACAGAGTAACAATAATTGGGTGTTTATGAGGAACAGGGGCCACACTAGAATTGTGATACCCTGATCCTCCTAACAACCTTATGAGGTCAGATGTGTTGATGTCCATATTTGGCAAATGGGGACAATGATTCATGGAGAAGTTAATTTAACCAAAGATTATGTAACTGATGAAGGACTAGAGTAGAAAAATAGGAAAGGAAGTACAGCAAGATCAGAAACTTGGCTCATGTGATGATGCTAGGAGTGGGGAGTGGGAATTGGGGTAGAAGTAATTAACATAGTCGTTAAACCAGCTATAGAAAGAAAAAGTTCTTAGGTGACTGAGGTGAAGACCCAGGCAAGTGTCAGTCTTGTTTGAGAGAGTGTCAGTGGGGTGCAGACCTGAGGTGAGAATATGGAGATTGAGAGACTCTCTGGTCCTTTTTAAATTGTACAGTTATTTAAATTCAACAAAAACATACCATTTCACAAAGGAATTAGCCCCTCCCAAAGAGAAGAAGACTATATAAGGGCAATTTCTGCACTGGGAAGACAGCAGTCCTTCTGCCCACCTGTGATTTTGCAGGTGCTTCTTTTCATCAATCTTTTCCTTTTGTAGTGTAGGAGCTGCAGTCCTTCGCTGCCAGCTATCTGCTGGCACGGAAACAGCCTTCCTGCCTGTGACCATTACTGTTTCACTACACTCATCTCCCTTAGCAGAGGCAGCTCTCCTCCCAGACCTCTCTTTTAGCAAATCTGTCCCTCTCTGGGCAGGTCCTTCCTGCCCACTGTGTCTATGCAAGTGTCCTTTAGTCTTTTCCCCTTTTTGTAATAAACCTGCTCTTTGGATATAACTAACATCTTTGTCTCTTGGAGAAACTTGTCAGTGTCACTGAAAGGGAGCTCTGGTAAAACTTTTCCCAGGGTTAACTCAAGGGCCCCACTTTCTGAACCAAACATCTTTAAAACATGACTTCATGACTAGAGAGGATTTGAACCCAGGTGGACTTACTGGAAAAGCCATGCTCTTAACCATTATGCCACCTTGCCAGAAAGGCAGTTAGGTCCTTTCTCTCCCCTCTCCTTCACTGCCCTTCCTCAGGAGGAACCTGTCAATGTACAGTTCAAGGAGACTTCTTGAGCATCAAGGGCCAAACAAGGCCTGGGAAGCACAGGGGCCCCAACCATAGTGCCTGTCTTTATGGAGTAGTGCTGACATAAAGACCTAGTGCGTGCCTTGACTTGACTGGAGAGTACATGTAGAGAACTTAGGATGAAACTTTTGCATTTACATTTGCCCTCTTTCCCTCCCAGCTCTGTCTCACATGCTCACCTGTCGTGTAGAAGGGAAATGCCTGTGAGGGCCCAGCCAGAGGAAGTCTGACCAGTGGCTCAGAGACCCTCCGCTTTGGACCATGCAGTCTTTTCCCTTCCCACCCTGAGCTCAAACAGTCCCAGCTCGAGAGCATGCTGGCTCATTATCTGAAAGAAATGACCTGAGCAGCAGCCTGCTGAGAGTGAGGAGGAAAAGAAGAAATAGTAACATTGATTTATTTGGGACAGAATGACCAATGGATGTGGGGAAAGGAAGAGAGTGATCATAAAACTGGCTGGGTTTGTCCTTGAAGAGGCAGGGACCATCATAGTGCATGGTAGAGAAGGCAGCTGGGGTGGACACTAAGCAAGTGGTCACTTCCTCCCCATCAAAAGACAATCAAGCTGGAAATCAAGGATGAAATAGGTGCATTTGGCACCTACAGGACCTCAGTTAACAGAAGACCTGACATTTACCCATTGGAAAGGTTGTTTGCAGATGCCTTGGTGCTCCCCTAGGAGCCACTGTGCTCTGTAGGAGCTGTTTGATAATAAAGCCTCCAGATGACATCCATGTCAACCTTACCACTCAGTTGTCAGCTCAAACTGCTTCTTCTGTGGGGTGACCAGGCTTCAGGGGATGTAGCTCACCAACTGGGTAATTCCTTGGCGCCATCTCTGGGGTCAGGTTCTTTTTAGAAAAGCCAGTATGATCTGAGAGGTCAAATGAAGAAGACCTCTCATGACCAGGTCCATTTGGGGACCTCAATGGCCTTTCCTACATTCTGCAGAATGTACCAATTCTGAAAATTGTTGCAAATAAGAACGTGAAGAGGCACTTTTATTTTTTTCCCACAAAGGGTTGGAGAGATTTTTACCATACAAAGTGAAACCTCTCACAGGTGGTGCTTTCTCTGAGGTTGAAGAAGCAGGAGTTGCATGAACTTTGCTTCCCTGATGGATAATTAAGAGGCACCATATACTCGTGGGTAGCAGAAAAGAGTCTAAAATATTTTCACCTAAAACCTCATGCCCGATGTTTCATGTTTGAGCTGTGTTCAGACCTGGCCAGGGTTGATAGCCACACTTGGGCTGCTTTTGTCCCATGTGGTTGGGGCTCTGGGGATAACAGGACTGGAATATTTGGGTATAGATCACATGACCTGCTCTTGGCTCATGATTACTTTTGTAGGGGCAGTAGTAGGGGCACACTTGCTGCCCCTACTATTTTTAGTAGTACTATTTTAGATTATATTACTACTATACTCCTGGGATTCTGGTGAATCCTGTCATTCTTCCAGGTGTTTATTGATCAATGGTTGGTGCTGGAAGAAGCACTTGTAGGCTAGAGGTGGTGGGTAAGAGCATCAGAATGCCTGAATTCCCATCTCAGCTCTGATCTTCTAGTTTTATCCTCTTAGACATGTTCAGACCTCAGTGTTCTTATCCTTCAGAAGCTAATGATAATGGTACCATGCTGGATATTTTCCATTTGTTCCTTCAGATTCTTTCTGTACTCTTTTGTACTTTTTCCCATCCTTCTGTGTCTGGATGATATGTGTTCTAGTTTTAGAGATTTTTGCGGCCTGCCTTGCAGTCACTTTGCCTTCCCTCAATTCTCTAGGCTCTGGAAACTTCTGATCAACTTTCTGCATCTACAAATCTTCCACTTCTGGGCATTTAATATAAATGGAACCATACAGTAGATGGGCTTCTATAACTAACTTCTTTCACTTAGGTTTTCTTTTTTTTTTCCCTTCATTTTTTTTTATTCTATTTTTTCCCTTTAATTTATATATACTTGACATCAGTTGTAATCCCCATGTATTCCCCATCACCATATCACCAGTGCACCATCACCTCAGTCCCCCGTGCTCCCATCTGCCCTCAACCCTTCCCCTCCCCCCTCCCCACCAAGTGTCCACAATTTGTCCTTGTCTTTTCATTTTTGGTTTTTGGGTCTTTATTGTTATTATTATTATTGTTCTTATTCCTTTCCTTGATCCTTATTTGGTTCCCTTATTTATGCATACAAAAACTGGGTTACAGGCCAGAGGTGCAGGGGATTCATCAGAGTCAGAGTGGGGAACAGAACAGGCAGATCTACTGAAATCTGAGGGGAGCAGCAGCCCAGGCAGGAGAGGTCTGCTGCACCATGTTGGTCACCTCCCTGGCCTGGGATTGAAATTCACATTGCAGTGGCTGCAGATAGCTTCATAGTGCTGAGACTTAACCCCTTGTGCCACCAGGGAGGCCCCTCACTTATGTTGTTTTCAAGGTTCACTGTAGCATGTCAGTGCTTCATTCCTTTTTATTACTGAAAAAATATCCCATGATATGTATATACCACATTTTATTCATTTTCTTTTATTGATGAACATTTGGATTGCTGCCATTTTTTGACTATTGTAAATAATGTTGCTATGACCATTTGCATATATTACATAGGTTATTTATTTGTTGATGATTTGACTTATCTCATTAGAATTTAAATTCCATGGAAACAAAGTTCATTATATGTTGTATATAATATAAACATATAATATAAGTATATGTGACTAATTTCTTTGGCTTTGGGTAAGTTCTTGATAATTTTTTAAATTAAAGAATAAGTATCGGCAATGGAAAGAAATTAGGGGGCTAAAAATCCTGCAGTAGGTATCACTTGGAAATCTAGGCTGATGGAAATATGCTTTTCTATCAGGCTCACAACAGATGTGGGGCCAGGGAATTTGCATTTTCACAAGTTTTCCAGGGAATTCTGAGCACTCTAATACTGAAGAAACCCTGCCTCCTGGAGAGTTGCCTATAGGTGGTGAAAAGAGGTAAATTAACTCATTGTCCCTGCCCAAACATTTTACTTTTATAACTTTGTTTTGTGCACAATGGAGTTGTGTTCCTCCCCCAGTGATGTGCTGTGTGAGGCCTCTCTGTCTGGGTCAGGTTGAAGCTGAAGCATTTTCCAAAAGTAATTCCAGTTTTCATCTTTAGCACTGTGTGCCGATTCTCTTATAAGTCATCTGTGAGGTACAGATTTTCCTTTGTTATGGGGGATGCTGGATGATTGAAGAGGCAAATAAAGCAGCTAGCAGCCAACTCAGCAAGAGGGAAGCCCAGAGTCTCAGATGTGAGCACAGGGAAGTGTAGAGTGGGGGAGGGTAAGCAGCAGGTTGAGTGTGAGAGGTCACTGGTCTGGATTAGCAGGAAGGGGCTCACAGGTAGCCCTGTGGAGGCAGTGCAAAGCAGCACTTCCATATCTGAACATTCAGGCAGGTTCATAACCCTCCCTTGTCTTGTATTGAACAAGAAACACTGTTAGGTTGCTTCTTTCAACTGTGCAGAGATGCACATGATCTTTTCTGGAAGAAGTTGCTGCTGGTTTTTAAAGGGAAGGTTCAGTATTTACTTTGATCTGACTTCTAAAAGAATAAGGCGTATTATTTTTTTATAGCAAAGGAGACTTCTAAAAAGTTTGAGTATTCAAATTTGAAGTCTCCCCTCAGCATGTGAAAGCAATATTAGTGTCATTTAAATGTAATGGATGAATAGTTAATGTAACAAGAGACGGAAAACCTGAAAAAGATCCATATCCAAACGAAAATGCACATTTGAGCTAAACTACTATCTTTTTGCTAGTTATTTTTTATTTGATAAGGAGCATTAACTACATATGGGCACCAAGAGGCTCTGTGGGATAAATAAAGCATATTTCTACTTGATAAGGCATGCAAATTCAGCCTAGTGCTGAGCCCTTTTCTCCCCTTCAATATCTTGCAATAGAATGAGAAGAGAGGCTGTACCTAGGTATTCATTCTACTTTCCCCCCTTTGTTTCCATATTGTGTACCTACCTCTATTGACACATCACATTGTACTTAAAATTCACACGTTGTTTTACTAGGTACCTTACTATGTTAATCCCTTCTTATAAAAATATTTCATACCACAGTCTCAGGGGGTAGGCAGTATCATTACTCCTGTTTTACATCTGGAGAAACTGAAGCGCAAGGAAATGTCACTTTTACAAGGTCTTGCACTTAGCACAGGGCAGAATGTTGATTCAGGCCACCTGTGCCTGAATCCAAAGCTGACTTGCTTAATTACTAGCAGCTCTAAGTTATGGTCCATGGAACCTTGAGGTTTCCCTGGGACTCTTTCTGAGGGGGTCCATGAAGTCAAAACTTTCCTCATAATATTGTCAATTTATCATTTGTCTCTTCCATGTTGTTGATACTAGTGGCGTAAGAATAGTGGTGACTAGAACTGCTGGCACCTTAGTACTAATAAAAGGAATGTTACCAGATCATACTGCAAATTGTTGAATTCTTCCCTGCTATGTTAAATTGACTAACATTTGAGACTATATAACGCAATACCTCAGTATTAGGAATATCTCAGTATTATCAATGAACCTATACTGTCCAAATGTCCAATGTGTGATATGACAGAATTATGTATGGGTAAGGATCCTTTCAATTTTACTGCTATGCTTTTTAAAGCAATTAATAAATACTTAAGATTTTTCTCAGCTTTATTTTTAAATGGCAAACATTTTATTTTTCTTTGTTGAGAGAACACTGATTTACAACACTGTACATGATTTAGGGGATTAGGTTCACATACCCTCAGATGTATGTCACCACCCCACCCCACAATCAAATCATCCATAGTTCTTTACCCTAGGCCCCCTCCTACTTCATCCCCACCCTCACCCTCTCTACTTCTCTAGGAGCCTCAATTCAGCAGTCATATTCTAGCATTTTGGTTTAGTTTTATTAGATTCCTTGTTTTCCTTCTATATTCCACATATGAGTGAAATCATCTGATACTTGTCTTTCTCCTTCTGACTTGTTTTACTTAGTATAATCCCCTCCAGTTCCATTCATGTTGCCATAATGGCAAGAGTTCTTCCACTCTGTATCTACCATATTTTCTTTAATCCACTTCTCTGTTGATGAGCACTCAGGTTGTTTCTGTAACTTAGCTATTGTAAATAGTGTTGCAGTGAAAAGAGGAGTGTCTAGATCTCTTTGAATTAGTGATTTTGTATTCTTTGGTTAGATTCTGAGGTGTTGAGTTGCTGGATCATATATCTATTTTTAATATTTTGAGGTACCTCTACATTCTTTTCTAAAATGGCAAACATTGATTGATATAACCCCATGAGGACTTTGAGGTCCTCAATATTTTTTAGCATAGCTCTCTATGCCAAAGCCCTTGTCTCAAAGGTGGAAATATCAATGCTTACTTGAAGGACTGTTGTAAGAATTAAAGGAGGTAATATATAGGAATTGATATTGTATAGTAACTATCACACACCATGTACCCAAATCTGTTCTGTCCACCCCCCACATGGTGCCAGGTAAGGACCTCTGAACCTGTGTCACCCCTACTTTCTCCAGATTTGTTTTTTTAAGTTGTTATTGTTTTTTGTTAGCTTTTAAAAGGTAACCTTTGTGCTTTCCATAGAGGAAAACTAGTCTGCATTCCCATCAACTGTGGCTTCCTTTTTCTCTAAACCCTCCCTACCAGATGTCATTTCTGATCTTTTTGATGTAGGACTTTCTCACAAGTGTGAAGTGAAGCTGATGTGATTTTGATTTGCATTTTTCTGATAATAGTGATGATGAGCATTTTTCATGTTCCTGTTGGCCCAACAGTCCACAGTAGAAGACTATTGGTACTTGGGTATTGGGCATGGTGTGATAACATATATTTGAAGAGTTGTGAATCTCTATCTAACATCTACCTGTAGGGGTACTAGGAGGTTTAAATGGGATGAAGCATGAAAGGGTGGAGCACAAGGTTTGCTGCATTGTGTTGCCTCAGTAATGACTCCTCATCATTATGGCCATTATTTGACAAGCATGGTGCTAGGCGCTTTTTTTTTTCATTTTTCAAAAATTTATATATATTTGACATCAACCATAATCCCCATGTATTCCCTATCACCATATCACGAGTGCGCCATCACCTCAGTCCCCCATACTCCCGTCTGCCCTCAACCCTCTCCCTCCCCTCTCCCCACCAAGTGTCCCCAATTTGTCCTTGTCTTTTCATTTTTGGTTTTTGTTGGGTCTTTATTGTTATTATTATTATTATTATTATTGTTCTTATTCCTTTCCTTGATCCTTATTTGGTTCCCTTATATTCCTCTAGGGAAGGAACCATCTGGTATTTATCTTTTTGCCTTCTGACTTATTTCTTTTTTCTTGTTTTTAATTTTCTAGTTGTTTACATATCTATATAACTTTGGGTTTACGTTTTTACTCATCCATATGTGTATGTGCTTCACTCACCCTCCAGCAAAACTCCTGTGGTTTTTAAGTACTTTCTACATGACATATTGTTGAGTCTTCAACAATGATTCTGTGGAACAGGTTCCATGATGCCCACTTCACAGATGAGAAAACCATCCTAGGAAATAGGCAACTACAATGGTGATACAGATCTCCTGAAATTTCTGTTTTCTCTGTCCACCACACCTCAGTTTGGGCCCTCTCTGTTATTTTTTAACCAGTGTTGTTTGTGACTTAGTAATTGACTATAGCCTTTCCTAGTGACTAAAGAACCAGAGTAAGGCTATTTTTTATTTGATCACTAATAACTCACCTCACAACAGTGAAGACTCAATAAGATCATGTATGTGAAAGGACATAAAACTTGGAAGTACATCACAAAATATTTGTATTTTTATTTATGTAGTCTCCCACCATGTTCCAGAAAGGGATTTGAAGTAGCCTATTAGTTGTCATTTGAGTGATGATGATTAATGATTATAATAACAAGACAGGCATAATTGGTTCAAATTGTGCCTTTTGAAATGGCCTCCACAGAGGCCAAATGGTGGGGAGGGGGACGGCATTCTCTGCCTCAGGGAGCTGAAAAGATGGGCCTAATTGGTTAAAAGCAGCTTTGCTAATTGCTTTGGCAAGGGCTTGAGCCGAAAGCTTTGGTATGATTATACATGAACCGGGGTCCCTCAAAGCCCTGTGATTCCGGGCTAGATCTGCTCCTCAAAACAGAAGCAGAAGAGAGAACAGATGTTCAAGCACTTGACAGAGATTTAATAAGACACTTAGAAAAATTACCATGTTCATTTTGCCCCTCCTGACCTCTGGGTTGGAAGCTGGAGGAAGGCCTGTTTTGGGTGGATGATGTACTGAGTTGGAACTGAAATGCGTATGTACTAGAGTCATCCATTTATCTGAGACCCTGCTGTTCCCTGACCCACTAGAAGCGTTTTTTTGGTGGTGGAAAGGTAACAGAAAGAAGAAGCTTGATTATGAGCAACATATGTGCCTAAATGACAATTGAGGTAGTCAGGCTGTGATTGAGTTATGAAAATATTCTATTTGGATTGCAGAGTCACAACATCAAACCTGAACAGCTCAGCATGGCAAATCTCTGTGGCATGAGCTAGAGTGTTCAGGAGGAGAGAGAAGCCCACAGATAAGATTTATGTTTTCTGAAAAGTTCCCCCTTTTAAATGAGGTTTATCACAGCACAGAGAGTGGTGATGTGTATGTTAGGCAGCACTGTATCAATCAGGGGAGACCCAGGAAGTTGAGAGGTCAGGGAGTAACCACCTGGATTCATAGCTGACTCCAAAATTCATAACTGCCTTGAGCCTCAGTTTCCTCATTTGTAAAACCATACTTTACAGGATAAATGACACATAGCAAATGTACTCATTTCCTGGAGCTGCTATAACAATACCAGAATCTGGGAGTATTAAAACAGCACACTTATTCTCTCATAGCTGTGGAGGCCAAAAGGTTGAGATCAAGATGTTGGCAGGGCTGGAACTCCTGAGGTGCTAGAGGAATCCTTATAGCCTATTCCTACTTCCTGGTGGCTCCCAGAAAACTTTGTATTCCAAGGCTTGTGGCCTCAATTACTCTTAACCACTGTGTCTTTACAGGTCTTCCTTTTGGGGTATTGTCTTCTCCTTCTCTTCTAGGATGAACTCATAGCAAAATCTGTAAAAACCCTACTTTCAAAGGTCACATTCTGAAGTTTTGGGTGAGCACAAATATTTAGGGATTGCTATTCAACCCACGATGGCCGGTAGGTATATGGTGCTTCTGGGAATATAGAAAGTTCTGGATAAAGTCAGTTATTATACTTATTATCACTACTACTGCTGTTGTTATGACAATGGGAAGTACTAGTAACTCAGGCTTACCTGAAATACATCTGTTTGTTAGCTGCACATAGCTGCATGGTCATAACCTGATTAAGCATTAGTAAGGCAGGCCAGGATACGAGGGTATGGGTATTAGGTACATGAGCATAGCCTATTACAGTTACACAACTTGTAATCATGGATGTTGTGTATGTAAAATTGTTTGATGTCAGCTTTTGTTTCTTAGCGATCTTTCCCAATATTGGGCTCAGCAGAAAGGGAACTGGCATTGGACTCAACTTTAAACTCTTAGTTTGCTCAGACTTCTGGGGAGTCCTGTTTTCTTATCTGTAAAATGGAGTTCACAATTTCTCTCTCTCTCTCTCTCTCTCTCTCTCTCTCTCTCTCTCTCTCTCTCTCTCTCTCTCTCTCTCACACACACACACACACATGGTTTCCTGTGGCTATTGAGAAAATGAGGGAAGTGACTGCAGAGCCCAAAGCTTAGAGATAGAGTTAGAGAAGGTCTGAGAGCAGGTACAAGCCTAAGGAATGAGCAACACCAAATTCAGTAAGTCAAAGAGATGGGCATAGTCTACAAGTAATCCAGGGTGGAGGGCAGAAACATTTGTGTGTTTCTGACAAATTCTTTGGAGGGTGACCACGTGGTTCACAGTATACTGGGCTGATTATCCAAGTACACATGCAGGGTCTGTGCTAAGTGGAGATCCAAAAGCACAGTCTCTACTGTCCTGGAACTTACAGTTTACAGCCACGACAGATGAACTTCAAAAACACCAATCAAAGATATAAAAGCAAATTGTTTTAATTACCAGAAAAGTAATGCACTGAGAGTAGGTTGAGTGACCAGTTGTGACAGGAATTCTAACCTCGTTGGGTAGAAGGGAGAGGTACAGGAAGTTTCCTTTAAGAAGGGACATTTGAATTTAAAGTTGAAAGAGGAGGGGGACTGACCAAAAGAGATGGGGTGGAGGGGAGTGGGCATGAGCAGTTAGTGTGAGGTTGGAGCTTATGTCAGCATCGTTGACTATAACCTTGCTTGTTGCTCCGAATGTCCCCATGAAGATCTCCAGTGTGTTTATTCCAGTTCTCTGACTTGGCAGCATGGAGCTACAGACTTGTATAGTTTGGCCTGCATGGTGTTGTGATTTTTTTTTCCCAGAAAATTTGTCAGTCTCCTTGAAAAAGTCACATACTACTTTGAAATTCCAATTTGTCTTGCAAAATCAAAAACTCTGGCATGCTGTTCTCTATCTTTTCAAGGCAATCCCAAGAGAAGTTGTGTAGCAGCTCCAGCTACAAAATGCAAGTCTCTTCTCTGTATGCTTCTTATCTGGCCCATGCAGATGCTTATGATTTCTAGCCTGCTAAGGATGGTCAGTTAGGAGAAAGCATACCTCCTTGGTTTTTAAGAGAAGATTGTTTCAAATTTAAGTTATGATTCCCAATTTGGACTTTTATATTTCTTCCATGGAAAGACATTCCTTTTCCATGGAAGGGTTCTTTTCAAATCTGGATGGTCTTTTAAGTGGGGTCCTTTTCTTCTTTCCATATTTTTAAGTATACCCTTCTCAGTATTTTAAATATTTAAAAGGTATTTAAAAATACCCTTCTCAGGGTAGCTTTGGGGTATTGCTAGGGAAACTCAGGTTTCATCATCATACAGTTGAGCAGTTTGCCTAGAGTGTTGAGGGAGAGGCTGCTACCAGTTGGAGAAAGAGGGTTAAAAATACAAAACAAAGTACTGTTGGTTCCTTGCCTTTTTAACTCAGGGCCAAAAGTTTCAGGGGCCAAGTTGGACTGAAATTGGACAACAAAGCAAAAGGCAAATGTAGATCTTTACCTCATCTTGCCACACCTGACTCTTCACACTTGATGGTGCAAGACAACTCAAGTAGCAGATAGCAAGCTTCAGAGTTGCCCTACAAACAGGCAAGTAAAGTCTGCTTTGACTTGTGACTTGGAGACCAGGAGCTGCATCTACTCAGCAATGTATGACTTCCTGCGGCACACAGCATGGAAAAGTGGTTGCCAGCCTGCTGTGGCTTTGAAGTAGTGACTGATCCCCCTATCTTGGAGAGAGGTGAGATGGTGGAACACAGGACTCTGAGGCTGGGGCCTTGACCAGGAAATATCCAGCATATTGCCAGCAGCAATAACGACTGTTCTGTACTTCCTAAGGTTGGCCTCACAACTGTATTGTTACATTACTACAATGCTTGTCACTGAAGCAGCACTGTCTGCAACCTTGACATGCACCATTTCAGATTCATTTTTCAAAATTGCTTTGAAAGCCCAGGGCCCATACCATCCATTAGTGGAACTCCTCTGTGACAGGTACTAGGGGTGATGGAGGTGATGGAGAAATCCCCGTGCAGTGCTGATTCACAGAGACACTTGAGAAAGACACAGACTGGTGGGGCCAAAGTCTCTAGGTGTGTTTGTGGGTAATTTCCTCCTTTTCTGGAGGGCATCCTGTTTTACAGGGCCATGTGAGCCCTACCTGCAAAACCAGCATCCTAGAAACAGCCTACACAATCCCATTAGGACCCAGCTCTTTGGATCTGATAACTTCATCTGTCCAAACTGGAAAACTTTTAAGATTATCAGATTTTTGTCTCCTCATCTCTATAATGAAATGATATCCATGCTCAACCTCATCTGTAGGATAGAAATCATATTACCCACCTTTCAATATCATCTGTTTAATAGAATTCATAATATCCACTTCTCACTATCAACTGTATAGTAGAAATAATAGTAACCCACCTTGCAATTTTGAATTAGAAATAATATATGTAAAATGCTGAGCAGTACATTTACTACATACTAGGCACAGGATCCCTTTGCTTTCTTTTTTTTGTTTGTTTTTTTTTCTTTTATTAAAATATTTTAAAATTTACATATACTTGCCATTAATTGTAATCCCCATGTATTCCCCATCACCATCTCA
>JAGFMF010011447.1:332038-344695 GCA_019455555.1 Galemys pyrenaicus | reverse complement strand
TCCTCTCTTTCACTATCTGTGCTTTAGGTGTTGTACCTCCAAAGATGTCATTGATGTGTATGTCATGTAGGGTTTTGCCTACTTTTTCTTCTAGTAATAAAATTGCAATGTTTAAATGTTTACTTTGAGTAGATGAATGCTCTTAGCAAACATAGGCGAACAGAAGGACTGTGTAAATAACCTCATTTAGGAGTGACCTCAAAGTCTAAATCCACAGCTCTTGAAGAGATGGTGTCTGGGTCAAGTGCCCCACCCCCAAGCCTATTGTGGATCCCAAAGAGGCCCTTAATAGATGATAGTCATTACAGCATGATATAATAACATTTTATCTATCCCTTGAGATTATAAATGATGTCTCTTCTTTCGTCTCCATCTGCCTATAAATCAGCTGAGTCTCCTTAGCATTAAACTGTTTTGTGATGGACCAGTGAACTGTGGTGGTGGCTGCTGGGATAGAACTGCCTCTAGCTGTTGGCAACTGCTAAGAGTTACTGTGGCCTGTGTGGCTGTATCACACTTTTTGTATCAAGTACAAAACCTTTTTGTACTTGATGATACAGGTTGACCCACTGATAAGATTTGGTTTGTAATCTGGAGGATGGGATGATTTGGGATAGGACAATTCCTGCAAAATATAAAATGCCCCTGGCTGGTTGGGGTCAGACAGATTCTCCCAGCCGTTGTCATAGCAGCAGGGCAGCTTCCTCAGGGATATCAGCAAGGTTCCAGGTGATAGGCCTGTCACACAGTTTTTCTTATTCAGAGCAGTAGTCTCATACTGTGACTGTGGCCGTCACTGAAGGTGTAGATACCTTTACTGAGGAAAAGGGACATATCCTTCTTGGATTTTTGCTGAGATGAAATATCTGGGTCTCCAAATGCTAACTCTAAGGCATCATCAAACTTTTATTACTAACCTAGGAGAACATTAAAAAAATTTACTAAATTTTTTTTTGAAGTTACATTGATTTAAAAGATCATATGGGTTTCAGGTATACAGCATTATAGTTTGATATCTACATACACTACATTGTGATCACCACCAAAATCTAGTGTCCATCTAGCACCATATAATTGATCACATTTTACCCGCCTCCCTTCCCCTTTCCCTGTGGTAATCACCATTTTGTTCCTATAATTTAAGTTGTTCTTGCTGTTGTTTATTAATTTGTTTCTTTATTATCCACATATAGTGAAATTATTTGATATTTGTCTGTCTTCCTCTGATTTATTTCACTTAATATAATTCCATCATGTCCCATCCATATTTAATGAAACACGTTTCATTAAAAAATAGTTGAGTAGTATTCCATTGTGTATATATACCACATCTTATTTATTTTTGAGTGCTTAGGTTGTGTCCTTATCTTGATTATTGCAAATATGCTGCAATGGACACAGGGGTGTATATATCCTTTTATTAGTATTTTTATGCTTTTTGAGTAAATATACAGAAGTAAACTAGCTGGATCCAATGATATGTCTATGCTCATATTTTTAAGAAATCTCCATACTGTTTTCCAGGTAGCTGTTCCAGTTTTCATTCCCAATAGTGCATGAGAGCTCCCTGTTCTTTACATCTTCATGAACACTTGTTCTTTCTTGCCTTTTTCATGATGATATCTAGTTGTGGTTATGATTGGTATTTCCCTAGTAATAAGTGATTATGAACATTTTTCATGAAAGTACCTGTCTTATGCAATGACATCACCTGGTCTGGCCTGGCCTGGGTGGGAGAAGACAGTAGTTCCGAACTCACTTGAGTTCTTAGCCCTCTGCCTGTTTGACTGTCAACCCCTGCTACCTGAGTCTGGTGATCAATACTCCTGAACTAAAATTTGGAATCATAGTTTGAATGGTCTTGAGGACAACAGGCATGGAGCATTTTAAAATAGGGACCTCCTGAGAAAACACACCCCCCATGACCACATGTAGAAGTGAGAGCTCAATTCTCATCTATCTGAGGTTTGGGCAACTATCAAAGAACGTGATTTTTAGGAGTTAATTTTGGGACCACTCGGTATTTTGTAATTACTCCTTGTGCTAACAGGGCAACCCTAACATAACCCTAATATAAAATGGGTTTCCCTGACTGGGTTCTCACCCGCATGCTCAAAAGACTTTTATAATATTAAGCCTCAACTTTAGGCACCCGCAACAAAAGTTATTAAAGGATTTTATTTTACATGAGATGGGGAATAAAGTAGAAATAACACCAAGGGAAGAAAGGGATACAAATCCGTAAATATCCTACCAGATCTTCTGAGCTGGAATGCAATGGCACGTTGAGAGCTGGCTCTGAATCAAGTGAGATGGCTCCAAAGGGAGAGCCCAAGGCTCACCTCTCTGGTTTTATAGCCAACCTGGCTGCTTAACTCCACCCTCAGGTCCCAGTGATCTACTCTTCAATAATCATATTGGATTTATGGTTCTGGAACACTGGTGGTCTGGAGTGGGGGTTGGAGTCCACACACCCATCTGTGTAATCCATTCAGGACTACTCTTCCCCCTAACACTTGGATATGTCTAGAATTATTGTGATAATCAAATGGAGCTTACTACAAAGTTAATTGGAGATTATATTTAGCGATATGCTTTATCATTGTTGTAGCAAGTAGTAATTAGAAATAAAATGAGAAACAATTCTCATAAAAGATTGTGATTAGCATTGATTATGCACACAGCCCAAGTTTTTCTACTTGCACCTTTTTGCTTCTTTTCTCTCATTAGTTAGCATTATGTCTCATTCCATGCTCTAAAATACAGATATGGTTTTAAATCCATGCCCAAGATTCTTTGTTCCATCTTTCTCCATTGGTAACTCTGGGTTGAGGATCAGAAACACTGCTTATAGTGCCCACCTGGCCAGAAGCAGGGAAGGCTTTCTTGGGGAGGCAGGCAGTGACCCCAGTGGTGACAGTCAGGGGTAAGAGGTGTCCTCAAACTGAGACTGGGGGGCTGGGGAGAAATGGAAGCTAGATGAGGGGAAGAAGAATAGCAACCATCAGCTGGATACTATCTTCAGAAATCTCTGGAAATGCTGTTTCTTTATCAGCATCAGTCTGTCTGTACCAGTCAAGGAGAGAGAATCAGTGAAGAGGCAAAAAGAACAGTCTTGCCTCCCTGTGTCTTCTTAATTCTGATGGTTTGGAATTCCTAACTGGACACAGACATTTCATTGCATATGAGTGGAGAAGAAACTTAAATTTCAAAACCTGAGATTGTCCATACACTGATGAGAGGACTTTCAGACTCCAGGCTAACTGCCACATCAGGACTGAGTGCTTTTAGGTAAAAAAAAAAAAAAAAAAAAAAGACCTTGAGGTAATAAAGTCAGAAAGCTGAAATCTTCAGAATTTCTCCTGAGAGAAAGTTAGGGTACTACCATTGCCTTGGTCAGCTTAACCACTGGGAACTATTGCCAAGACCATAACCTGAGATGCCAGTGATAATTCTAGGGCTACAGCATTAAGTGGAACAATCCATGTCAGTACAGCTCTGGTCTCTTCCATCTGACAGACATAGTGATCCATAATCCTCCCCCCCTCACCAAAGTAAAAGGGTAAACTTATTGAAGCTTTGACCACTCTATCCTACTTGATCTGTTCTCCACTTGAGTTCTGAAAATGCAATCAAGATCTACACATATTCAGCTAAGAACCATTCAATACTTTCCTAACACTTGAAATCAAATCCCAGTTCTTTATTTCAAATATCTATCTGATCTGATCCTTGCCTTTCTTTTATGTCATCTCTTATCCTTCATTCATTCATTCACCCATCTGTCCCTCCCTTCTTCCTCCCTCCTTCCTTCTCTCCTTCCTTTCTTCTTTTCTTCCTTAAATCTATGTATCTGTCAGCTCTGATTCAGACACAGTTGCTTTCTTGCTATTCCTTAAGTGCCTTTAGTACATTCCTCTCCTGCACTTGCTGTTCTTTCTCTGTATACCTTTACCTCAATAACTGCAGGGGTCACTCTTCCCTTAATTTATTTGGATCCCTATTTTCATGTTACTTTTTCCTAGGGAATTATCTATTCTTCACCATCTAGGGTTGTGACTGGAAGGAGGTGACTTCTGAAGTGTAATCTTCCATTTCTTGATCTGGGTGCTTGTAACATTTCTGTGTTCTGTGTGTTAACATTCAATCAGCAGTAAATGACTTGAGCACTTCTCTATGTGTATACTCTGTTACACATCAACAAAACTTGAAAATAAATATCCTATGCTCTTTCACTCTACTTCTTATTTTGCATTATTTTTCTTCATGGTTCTTACCACTTCCTGACACTGTCTTATACTCATATTTGCACTGTTTGTTCCCCATCACTACCCATTTAATGTAAATGTCATAAGACCAGAAACTCAGTCTTGTTTCCTGTTCTCTACTCAGTGCTTAACAGTGTCTGGCATGGAGGAAAAAACAGATCATTGTTGAGGGAATGAGTCACAGGTTGCATACTAGATGAGGTGACCAAGAAAGGAGGGAGAGGTCAATTCATCTGTACTTTAGGTTGTGAAGGTCTCAACTTCCATAAAATCTTTTTTGTTTCTTTGCTTGTTTGTTTTGAAACCACCTGTTAAAAATAAAATTCAAACATTGAGAGAGCTAATTTACTTTATTAAATGTTTCAAGAACTGGGTAGCATCTCACCTAATCGTGCAAAGGATTACACAAAATGAAGAGGAGCATTTATAGACAGAGAATGGTACAAGATAGCTAGCAAAAGAGAAGAGATTATTTCAGGTAATGCCACCCTCCCTCAGGGAAAAATGGGGTGGGAGGAATGTAATTGCAGATAACCTCACTGGTACTGATTAGAAAACTCCAGCTTAATTTGTTTAGGACAACATTTTTGGGAAAGGTTGAAATTGCAATAGGTATTAACTCTGGGTGGGAGCTCAGCATATAGGACTCCATTTTGGATCTGTTTTTTTTTTTTTCCAAATATATTTGTTTTTTTTACATCATTGTTCATTTTTGTACAATGTTTGATTTCTCCCCTCATATGTAATCCCCACAAATTTCCACTACCCCATTGCCCATGATCTATTACAAGTCTTTTGTGCTCTTCCTTTACCTGTTTTGACCACTCTTCTTCCCCCTCCCATGCTGGATGCCTCAGGTTTTTAATTTGCCTGCTAGTTTTGTCTTTGAATTTTCCTGACTCCATGTTCAGTTTCCTGATATTCCTCCTATAAGTGAAACTGTCCATTGTTTTTCTTTTTCCTTCTGACTTATTTCACTGAGCATCCCTTCTAGCTCCATCCATGTTGCTGCAAATAACATGAGTTTATCGTTCTTAACTGCAGAAGAGTACTCCGTTGTCTATATACACCACATCTCCATTCATCTGTTTTGGGACATTTAGATGGTTTCCATTTCTTAGCTATTGTTGTTTTTTTCTATTTTTAGTATGAAGTATGATGTTTCAAAAAAATGAACTTCTAATTAATTTTCTTGACTCTTAAATAAGATACCTGTGTGAATCTTAAACAAGATATCTTATGTGAAGATACCTGGAAACCATAAATTGCTTGATAGATATTCTTGTGTATTCAACAACCTCTGTTTGCTCCTTCACTTCTTTTGGAGACAGAGTAAAAGAGCAGGACTCCCATGGATGTTGTCTGAAATCATATAACTTCTCAATGGCTGTTTCATCATTTGGGAAGAGTGATTTCGAGTGTCCTTGGAGGTGGTAGATAGGAAATCCTTTGCAAGAAATAAGGCAGAAGTTCAAGTGTGCCCCCTGTCCCTTTCCTCTCTATGTTTTAACTATATTTCAGAAGAGCATTTTATCTCTTTTATTCATGTATGTTTTAATTATATTTCAGGAGAGCATTTTATCTATTTTATTCAAACTTTTTCCAAATACTTTTTACCAGTCAAACATAAATTTTTAATTTTTTTGTGCCTCTTCCACTGGCACTCTTACCAGTTTTTATCCGGGGGACTTCAGGAAGACCCAATGGGTTGGACATTCCCTCTAGAGGTTCTACACTTAGTGCAAGCTGCACTGCAAACATAATCTTCTATTATTTGCCTGTATCCTGATTCCCTTCAGCTGCAGTTTTTCCACACACATCAGATTGGGTCATTATAATCATAGCAGCTGATTGATTTTAAACCATGGGTCTCCCATTGCTTGGAGAACATCCAGTAAGCATTGACTGACTGATTACCCAGTTAAAGAAATTCATGTGTTTGGAAAGCAATAGGAAAGAATATGCAGTGTTTTTGATTTTGATTTTATGTCTTTAGTTGTCTTGAGAAATGGTTATTTTGTTTTCTGCCCCTTCAAATATCTTGATAGAGTCAACTCTTTTATAGTCAATGGACTTCCACAACCTTTGTGATCAAAATGTAGCCCCAGACTGTCAGGATCAACAATAGTGGGGAGCTTGTTAGAAAGGCAAAATATTAGGTTCCAACCCAGACCTACTGAATCAGAAATCCAGATATGCCTAATGACTCTCACCCCATAATTGCTGTGCCCTGGGAAGATGGAGATGCATAGTTTCATAGCATTGAGGTTCTTGCTGGTCCCAGTAGATCAGGACTGAGCACTAACCTTAAAGACAATGTGTACCTATGTACTCTGTTGAAGACCAACTTTAAGAGCTGGGATGGATGCTGCAGACCCATTACTTCCGCCTGGTGCTGGATGCCTTTGCCCTGACCGCATTTCCCCTCTCTATATAGGTTTGTGGTCCCACTAGATAACCAATCACCATAACTGCTATATCGTTATCTCTTTCAGTGCCCTCCACCCACACAAGGCCTCCTAAGAGCTTGCTGACTGATTCAGTTAGAGAAATTCTAGTTTTGAGAAAGGATGCACAAATTAGTTTGTTTTTGCTTTGCTTATCTGTCTAGTGAAAGCATCCTCGCTCTTTCAAATGTCTGATAAATGGACTTGATTATCCTCTTCAGCTACATGTGGTTGAGGGGTGGGAGTGTGGGTTGTTGGAGAGACTGCTGGCTGCTAGAAAATTCTTCTTTTTGCTGTTTTCTTCTCAATGCTGATGACAGAGATTTTCTGAGATGCAAAGCCTCCAAGTTCATGTCTGAGAAACTGTAGTTTAGGTTTCTCTTTTCTGCTCCCTGTGAGGAGTTTGGTGTCTGAAGGGTTGGTAATGACTGGGATTGGTATCCAGCAAAGCTGTCCATTGTGTCAGTTTGTTATTAACAGATTTGATTGTCACCTTGTTTTTCCTATTCAAAACATTTGTGTACTCAGCAGATATTAAACTTACAGCAGAGTGGCTCCTGGCATAGTCTCATGGGCTATATTTCTGTAACTGAGGCTAAAATGTTAAATTGGCCTCAGATCCTAAGAGCAACAAAAGGACCAAAAAAAAAAAAAAAATCAACTCACCTTGAGCTGAACTGCAAGGCTGGCTGGAACCAGGGTCTTCAAATGCATGGGACAGCAGAAACCCAGAGATGAGGGTCCCATCTTCAGAAATTCAAAACTCCAGTTATCTGGAAAAAAAATAGTTTCTTCATACTTATTCATGTTTGTAATGCCCTGTAATTAGCCAGTGAATATCAAGTACACAGTTCTTTGCTCCGACCCACTTTTCTGCCAATGAAGTTTAACTCCTTTGTTTTCAACCCCGGTCCCTCTAAACCTGTATATAACTTTATTCCCTGTCATAGCCAGGGAGGTAGATTTAACTTTATCTCTTACTTCTTTCAAAATGATTTGCAATAAAGCCTTTTATTTTTCTTTTTTCAAACCCTGATAATTAACTTAGTTTGTGCACATCAGGCAGTGAGCCCATTGATACCCAAGCTAGGTAACCGCTTCCTGAGCTGGCTCCTGATTTGCCATCTAGCAGCTGTGAGACCGCTCACAAGTTTTTTAACCTTCCAGTGTCTCAGTTTCCTCATTTGTAGATTGGGACAGTGAAAAGATCAATTTACAGGGTTGTTTGAGGACTAAGTGAATTGATATTTCTGTACATTTTCTGTGGTTTGTTTCTGGCAGCAAGTGGGCACCACTTAGGTACTGCTGTTGTATTAATACTTAGGTCAGGCATACTGCTAGGCAGTGCACGTAGGGCCAGGGAACAAGACTGGCTAGGACTCTGCCCTGGCAGAGTGCAGCTCTCCTGCAGAGGTGGATAGTACATTACTTGTTAGTGATCTGATGTTTATTATCCCAGTGAGGGTGCAAGCCAAGACAGGTGCATGTGGTACACTCAGGTCATATCCTGGAAGGTATCCCTGGGAGGTGCTGGGCTTCAGGGAGGTGGGAGACAATTCCAAAAGGGTGTAAGTAAGTCAGTATGGCTGGAGTTAGAGCACAGAGGGTGGCAGGAGCCACCAAGGTTGCCCCTTTCTGAGTGCCGTATAGATGGAATCATATAAACTACAGCGTTTTGTCTGGCTTTTGTTTAGATGTTTTGTGATCAGTCCATATTATTGCATGTGTCACTAGTTTATCCCTTTTTGTTTTTGAGTAATATTAAATTGATTGGGTGTATTACAGTTTACAGACATTCAGTTTTTAGAGACTGTGAGTAAGTAAATCATAAAAATATTCTCATACATTCCTACCAGAAATGAATGAGAGATGTTGTTACTCTGTATCTTTATCAGCACTTGGCATTTTGAATTTTTAAAAACTGTAATCATTACTTATGGCTTAAATGTGCAGGTCCCCAGTTACTAATGATGTTAAGCAGCTTTCCAAGTGTTTATTGCCGTATTCATAACTCTTCTTGGGTAAAGTGTCCATTCATATCTTTTAACCATTGAAAAAAAAACTATGTTGTTTATTTTATTCTTAATGAGTTTTGGGGGTTCTAGCTATAAGTCTAGCTTATAGTCCTCTATCGATTATAAATAAAAACACTTTATGAAATATAAAAATATTTTGTATTTTTCAAATCATATAGCTTTTCTTTTTTATTTTCTCATTTTCTCAATAGTCTCAAAAACCAAAAGTCTTATATTTTATAGTCAATTTATCAATTTTTTTCTTTTGTTTAATTCATAGTTTTTGTGTTTTGTCTGAAGATCTTTGCCTAATCCATAATCATGAAGATTTTCTCTTATAAATAATATAGTCTTAGTTTTAATTTTAGATCTATGATCCATTTACTTTTATACCTATGATGTAGACTTGAAATATGGTGTGGGTTAAGATTATTTTTATTTATTTATTACTTTTTCTTACAATGTTTGCTTTCTTTTCTCATGTGTAGTCACACAGATTTTCCACCACCAATTCACCCGTGCACCATCACCGTAGTCCCTTGTGCTTTTCCCACCTGTTTTGATCCCAATCCCTCCCTCTTCCTGCAGAATATCTCTAATTTATAGTTGTCTGTTTGTTTTTGTTTTGCTGTTGTTGCTATTATTTTTCCCCTTGATCTCCTATATTTGTCTATAAGTGAAATCACCAGTATTTTTCTTTTTCCTTTTGACTTATTTCACTGAGCATAATCCCTTCAAGCTCCATCCATGTTTCTGTGAATGGCATGAGTTTATCTTTTTTGATTACTGACTAGTATTCCTTTGTGTATATATACCACATCTTCTTGATTCAGTCTTCTATTTTTGGGCATTTGGCTTATTTCCAGGTTTTATCTAGTATAAGTAGTGTTGCAATAAATATAGGGGTGCAGGTATTCTTTTGACTTAATGTTTTCGTGTCCTTTGGGTAGATCCCTATGAAACCGGGGCAGAGAGGGCTCTGAGGCCAGAGCACCATCCAAAAACCTCAAAAGGCCAAATATGTGTCAATTTTACTGGCGTAAGGTGGTATCTCATTGTTGTTTTAATTTGCATTTCCCTGATTATGAGGGATGCTGAACATTTTTTTCGTGTGCCTGCTGATCATTTTTATTTCCTCTTTGGAGAAGTGTCATTTAAGTTCTTCTGCCCATTTCTTGACTGGATTGTTTAATTTGTTTTTCTTGGTCACGTGAGTTTTTTGTAGATATTTGTTTTAGTCCCTTATCAATTGTATGGAGTACAAAATTTTTTTTCCCGATCAGTGGGGTGTCTTTTTGTTTTGGGTAATTTCTCTTTTGCTGTACAGAGCTCTTTAATTTGATGTAGTCCCAGCTGTTTATCTCTTCTTTCACTTTCTTTGCTTTAGGTGATGTATCTTTAAAGATGTTACTGAGATATATATCATGTAGTGTTTTGCCTATATTTTCCTCCTTTATATTTTATGGTTTCAGGTCTTATGTCTAATTCTTTAATCTATTTTGAGTTGGTATTTGTACATGGTGTGAGGTAGTATTCTAGCTTTATTTTTTGCATGTAGCTGTCCAGTTTTCCCAGCACCACTAATTGAACAAACTGTCTTTGTTCCATTTCATATCTTTTTGCTCTTTTGTCAAAGGTTAGTTGTACATAAATCTGTGGGTTTATATATGGGTTTCTATTTGATTCCATTGGTCTGTTTGTCTGTTTTTGTTTCAGTACTATGCAATTTAAATTATTAGGCATTGTAGTATAGTTTGAATTCAGGGATTGTGATACCTCCATTCCCCTTCTTTTTAGTCAGGGGAGCTTTGACTATTTGAGTTGTTTTATTTTTTTAAAGATTTATTTATTTATGCATACAAGAATTGGGGTACAGGCCAGAGGTGTGGGGGGGGGTGAGAAGTTCCACCCAAGACAGAGTAGGGAACAGAACAGGAAGATTAACTGAAACACACTGTTGAGGGAAGCAGCAGGTGGGTGAGGCAGGAGAGGTCCGTGTGTGCCACGTGGGTCGCCTCCCTGGCTGGCAGCAGGGATTGAACTCTTACTGCAGTGGCTTCAGTTTGATTCATAGTGTGTTGCTTAACCCATTGCACCACCAGGGAGACCCCTATTTGAGGTTTTTTGTAAAGCCAAAACCAACAGAATAATGAATAAGAACAAAAAAAAGACAAGGAATAAAATCACAAGAAGACAAAGTGGCAAAAACAGATGCCAACATATCTATATTAACCCTAAATGTAAACAGATTAAACTCATTGATTAAAAGACACAAAGTCACAGGCTGGATTTAAAAACAGAACTCATCCTTTTGCTATCTTCAGGAAACACGTTTAACTACAAAAGATAAACACAGATTGAAAGTAAAAAGTTGGAAAACAATCCTACAAGCAAATATACCAAAAAAGAAAGCAGGAACAGTTATACTTATATCAGATAAAATAGACATCAAATGAAAAACAGTAAAAGAGACATAAACGGTCACTAGATATGATTAACGGGACATGCATCAAGAAGACATAACACTCATCAACATATACTCACCAAATAAAGGACCACCAAAATATATCAGACTATTTTTATCATCTCCAAAAATGGGCATTAGAAAAAACACACATACAGTAGGAGACTTCAACTCTCAACAAGACAAAAAATAAGCAAAGATGCTAAAGCTCTAAATAAGGACCTAAAACTCATGAACACTGCACCCATAAAAATCTGATTACAAATTTTTCCCAAGAGCACACAGGTAATTCTCCAGAATTTATCATATACTGGGAAACAGACAAATATCAACAGATACACTAAGATTGAAATCATACCAACTATCTTCTCTGACCATGATGGCATCAAACTAGAAATAAACCATGAAAAGAAGGCAAGGAGCCCTCTGACCTCATGGAGATTGAAACCCACTCTACTGGAAGACCAGTGGATCAATGAGGAGATCAAAGAAGAAATTAAAAAATCCCTTGAGATGAATGATAGTGAAAACATAACTCTTCAGAACATCTGTGACACAGTAAAAGCAGTTATAAGAGAAAAATATATAGTAATACAGGCTCACGTCAAAAACAAGAAAGAACTCAAAGAAACTACATAATGTCCCACCTTAAAGAACTGAAAAGGAATAACAAAAACCCAAAAGCAAGTAGAAAAAAAGGAAATAATAAAAATCAAAGCAGAAATAAATGAAATTGAAATTAAGAAAACTATCCAAAAGATCAATGAAACCAAAAGTTGTTTCTTCAAAAAAATAAACAAAATAGACAAGCTTCTAGCAAACTGACAAAGAAAAAAAATGGGAGAAAAATCAAATAAATAGGGCCATGAATGAAAGGTACACAGCAGAAGTCAAAAGAATAATCAGAGATTACTATGAACACCTACATGCAAACAAGTTTAACAATCTAAAAGAGATGGACAAATTCCTACAACTTTACAATCATCCAAAGCTAGATAAAGAGGAAATAGAACACCTAAACAGACCAATTACAAGTAGTGAAATTGAAACCGTAATCAAAATACTCCCCCAAAATAAAAGCCCAGGACCACATGGCTTTAAAAATGAATTCTACCAAACTTTCAGAACCCAACTAGGGCCTATCTTACACAAACTCTTTCAAAAAACTGAAAAGGAAGGGATACTACCAAACATGTTTTATGAAGCCAGCATTACACTAATACCAAAACCAAACAAGAACAACACAAAAAAGGAAACTACAAACCAATCTCTCTAATGAATACTGATGCAAAAATCCTTAATAAAATGAGGATCAAGGAAAGGAATAAGAACAATATTAATAATAACAATAACAGCAATAAGGACACAGAAACCAAAAATGAGGAGTCAAGGACAGACTGGGGACACCTGGTGGGGAGGGGAGGGGGAGGGTTGAGGGAAGATGGGAACACGAGGGACTGAGG
>JAGFMF010011447.1:254430-332027 GCA_019455555.1 Galemys pyrenaicus | reverse complement strand
TGGTGAGATGGTGATGGGGAATACATGGGGATTACAATTAATGGCAAGTATATGTAAATTTTAAAATATTTTAATAAAAAAAATGAAAAAAAAAATAAAATCCTTGCCAACAGAATTCAACAATGCATCAAAAAGATAATTTACCGTGACCAATTAGGATTTATCCCAGGGACACAAAGATGATTCAACATCCAAAAATCAATTAATATAATCCAACACATCAATAAAAAGAAAAATAAAACCATATGATCATATCAATAGGTTCTAAGAAAGCACTTGACAAAGTTCAACAGCCATTTATGATAAAGGCCTTCAAAAATTTTGGGCTAGATGGATCATACCTTAACATAATAAAGGCTATATATGGCAAGCCTACAGCCAATATCATTCTTAATCCTGACTAGCTGAAGGTCTTTCCCTTAAGATCTGGAACAAGACAAGGATGTCCACTCTCACGATTGCTTTTCAATATAATACTGGAAGTCTTAGCCAGAGCATTAAGACAAGAAAAAGACATACAAAGAATCCTAATAGGGAAAGAAGTAAAACTATCATTTGCGGACAATATGATAATATACATAGAGAAATCCAAAAACTTCACAGAAAAACTAATCAAAATAATCAACCAATTTGGTAAAGTAGCAGGATACAAAATCAACACACAAAAATTGGTAGCCCTCCTATATACAATCAATGAAGAAAAAGAAATAAAAAAATACTACTTTTATAATTGAAACAAAAAAAGTCAAATACTTGGGAATGAATATAACAAAAGAGGTGAAGGGTCTATACAAAGAAAGCTATAAACATTATTAAAAGAAATAGAAGAGGCAAAAAAGAAATGGAAAGACATGTCCTGCTCATGGATTGGAAGAATTACCATTATCAAAATGGCCATCCTACCAAAAGCAATTTACAGATTCAATGCTGTTCTAATAAAAATTTCAATGACATTCTTCAAAGAAATAGAACAAATATTGATGAAATTCATATGGTGTGGGTTATTATTCTTACAAACACAACTGTATTTTTTTTTTACTTTATATCCCTTTCATCACTGTGAATCTGACCAACAATAATTGAAACTTTATTTCATAATATTCTCTGTATTAATGAAGGGGTTCATAAATACTAGTTAAGTTTTTGTTTTTTCAAACTTCACTAATTTCTAATCTCTTAAAATCTTTTTAATTTTTTTTTACAACAGTATTTTTTTCCCTTTAATTTATATATATTTGACATCAATTGTAATCCCCAGGAACTGGAAAGGATTATGCTCAGTGAAGAAAGTCAGAAGGCAAAAGGAAAATATCAGATGGTTCCTCCCCTAGGAGGAATATAAGGGAACCAAAGAAGGATTAAGGAAAGGAATAAGAACAATAATAATAATAACAATAAAGACACAAAAACAAAAATGAAAAGACAAGGACAAATTGGGAACACTTGGTGGGGAGGGGGAGGGGGAGGGTTGAGGGCAGATGGGAGCAGGGGGGACTGAGGTGATGGTGCACTGGTGATATGGTGATGGGGAACACACCTGTATTTAAAAAATCAATTGGTAACATCTATTTGGATCTATTTCTGGGAATGAATTTCTATTTCATTAATCTACATGTCTATACTTTCACCAGTATCATACTGAAGGATTAATCTGTTGGCCAAATCTGTCCTTCCACCTTTTTTTAATAAAGTTTTATTAGAACACAGTGACCCCATTTATTTACATGTCATTTATGGCTGCTTTTGCACTGCAGTGATCATAGCAGGGACCAAATGGCCTGCATAGCCTAATGTTTCTCTCTGGTTTTTTACAGAAAATGTTGCTGAACCTTGTCATAATGTCTTAGTTGCTTTAATTTTAGAGTAACTCTGAAAATCAAGCAGTTTGAGTGATCCACATTGAGCTTTTCTCAAATTGTTTTGGCTATTCATGTTTCTTTACATTTTAATATAATTTTTAGAACCAACGTGTTGCTTTTTTAAAAGATTTTATTTATTTATGCATATAAGAACTGGGGTGTAGGCCAGAGGTGTGGGGGTTGGGAGGATCCACCAGAGACAGTGAGGAACTGAACAGGCAGATGACTGAAACACAATGTTGAAGGGAGAAGCAGGTGAAGCAGGAGAGGTCTGCTTTGCCATGTGGGTCCTCTCCCTGCCTGGGGATCAAATTCTTGCTGCAGTGGCTATGGAAAACACACATTGTGACACTCAACCCCTTGTGCCACCAGGGAGGCCCCAATATGGCACTTTTAACAAAAAGACCAGTGGGATTTTGATTAGGATTGTACTGAATCTATAAATCAACTTGGGGAGAAGTAAAACTATTAAATCTTCTGATATTAAACATAATATATATTTGTTTTGGTCTTTTTATTTTTGTCATCAGTGTTTTATAATGTTCAGCAAACAAATCTAATACTTAATATTTTAGATTTATCCCTAAGTAGTTCATGTTTTTGGATGCTGTTATAAGTGATGCATTGTTTTAAAAAATTCAATTTACAATTCTTCTTTGCTTATGAATATAAAAACAACTGAGTTTTGCATATTGGTTTTGTTTACTGTGATCTTGTTAAACTCACCTATTTATTCTAGTAGATTTTTTTGTAGATTCTTGTGATTTTCTAATTATGACATCTTCAAATAACTTGCTTTACTTCTGAGTTTCTATTCGGTATGCCTTTTATGTCTCATTTTTACCTCTTACTTTACTCAGAGTGATAAGAGTAGACATCTTTGCCTTGCTCCTGATTTATTGGGAAATAGAAGTGCTTTAAACAAGGAATTGATATCTGGTTTTAATCTTGTATAGCAAGATCCAGACACGTGGTTAGTTTTTTTTTTTTAAGATTTATTTATGCATGTAAGAACCGGGGTACAGGCCAGAAGCATGGGGATGCCAGGATTCACCAGAGACAGAGTAAGGAACAGAACAGGCAGATCAACTGAAGTATACTGCTGAGGGGAGCAGCGGGCATGGCAGGAGAGGTCTGCCATGCCATGTGGGCCCCCACCATGGCCGGTGGCAGCAGGGATCGAACTTGTGCTGCAGTAGCTATGGTCAACCTCATAGTGCGTTGCTCAACCCACTGCGCCACCAGGGAGGCCCTGTGGTTAGTTCTTACTTGTTTCAAAGGGATGGTTTCTGTCCATGTTTATCTGCTGTATGAGTTAGCTATCATCACAGTAGTGCTGTATAACAAAATAGGCACAATATGCCAGTGGGATACATGCCAATGGGTAGTTAAGTGAACATCTGTGGGTGAGCTGGAGCTCAGCTGCTCTAGGTTGGGCAAGGTTTTAGACTGTGGGCCTATTATACACATTTCTTATTCTTCTTAGACCATGTCTACTAAGGGGGGGGAGGTTTCTCTTGTGGAAAGGCAGAGGCACAAGAGGGCAAACTGTGATATGTTTCAAATTTCTGCTGATATTATTCTGTTAACTTCCCATTGACCAAAGCAAGTCTCATGGACAAGTCCAAGGTCAAGTGGGGGAAAGTGTATTTGTTCCACCATGAGGGTAGAGAATGAGGGGATGACATTACTCCACAGAAGTAAAGAACTGGGGCCAATAATTCAACTATCATATCTCTTAAACCTCAAACATTCAAGCTGCATGTGGTAGAGAAGTCAGATGTAGGTGTTTCAAGGGTCCTGAGGGTGTCCAACTTAGCCCTCTATATCTATTTCACTGGCAAAAACCTGCTCCCTCATAAGTGCTTAATATATGTTTGAGGTATGAATGACTGGAACTTGCTAGTGGTTCCCAAGTTAAACTGTTTTCTGTAGTCAGTCAAATGATTCCTGGCCCAACATAGATTTGACTTCTTACCTATGTTTATGCATCAGCTCAACAGGCTCTAAAAAACTTCCTTTCAATGACAGAAAAAGGGTAGCAAGATAATAACACATTTGTGCCTGACGAAAGGCAGTTCTCCCTGGAAAATGCTATAGAAAGGGCCTGGAGTGAGACTAGGGAGACCTGGCTTGTATTCTGGTTCTGTTCATCAGATGTGTAGTGGAAGTTCATATAATTTCTCTGAATCTCTGTTTATCAATCTGTATAATAAAAACACTCCTCATATGTACTATGCATTGTATACCAATGTATTTTTATGATTATGTGAAATATATGGTGTGGGAATCATATAATGCATATGAAATGATAATGTACATGAAATCATCAACGGCTATAACTATAAATGGATGCAAAATCTAGGGAATTGCTATCTGATAATCATGGGTTGTAGAGATGATGGAGAGACCACTTTATCTCTGAAAAAGTATGGCTTTCTCTGATGGCTGATGGTTCAAGAGAGAAACCTGGGGGCTTTCAAACCCTCTTTCCAAAATCAGTATTATATTTCCCTACTCCGTACTTAGTGCCCCTGCCATGATATTCTTTTCTCTACCTGCCTTTCCATCTTCACCTTGTCTCTCCTCACTCCTTTTCTTCAGCCACATGAGCTTCTTTCCATTGATGTGCCAATTGCTCTTTCTAATCCTCAGGGTGCGCATCTGCTACCACTTCTTCCTGAAATATGCTCCCTCACCCTGAAACAGGGCTAAATCCTGCTCACATCTCTGATCTGAGCTCTGCCAGAAAATCTTACCTGTTTCCCCACACCTGCCAGTCACAGTTTTATGAATTTGTATACATTCTGTGCAAATATAGTTTAATACAACATTTGTGCTGTGCTATTAAATGCTATTTGTCTCTGAAATGTGATCTAAAAGCCATAAGTAGTCTATACAATATTTCAGTATCCAAAATCCATTACACTACTCTGTGTGTGTGTGTGTGTGTGTGTGTCTTCATCATCATTATATTCTGTGTGCCAATGCCTCTCTAACGAGGGTTGGGAACCAGGCAGACTATCCTGCATACCCCTGACAATTTCACTTTGGGAACATTCTCCTCCTGTGAGCACCTACAGATGACCCCAAAGTGAGTATATTTGACAACCTATGTTGTTTCCTCTGCAATAACCTTCCTGTCATGCACTTAGTGTCCTGTAGAACAGTTCTGATTCCAGTAACTGAGGACAGGTGTGTAGGTGATAATATTGTACCTGCCCCAGAGAGCCTAAGGAAGACTATTATGCTGAGGCTAGCAGACTCATTTGACCATGACTGGAGCTCACGGAAGGGCAAACTTGGTGCAGAAAACAATAGGGTTGGGGAAGGCAGGACGGGCTCTGAAATTATGATAACACTACTACCATTTGGGAGTATTGTTGAGCATCAGCTTGAGACCATTCACTGGGAGAAATTATGAACAGGTAGAGGATTTGCAGACCAGTTGCAATGGCAGGCCCCACAAATCCAGATGATTTTTGGTATAAGGACTTAATATGGCACTGACCTAGGTTCTACTCACATTGTAGGACTATGTTCCTCTATGCTAAATAGATCAGATGTGAATCTATAATGATACTGTTGCAATGTTCATAATTGGTATGTTGTTTTTTTCTTTTCTCTCTTTCTCCCACTGGTTTATAAACTCTGTAAGTGCAGAGCTCTTGTTCATCTTCTTCACCACTGTAGTGAAAGCAGTGATCCACCATCCATTTCCCCATTCACAGCTGATTTTTTCCCTGGGCTGTAGAAAATTGCCTTGTCTAAGATTATACTCCCTCCCTGCTGATGAATTGTGGATTAAGGGGTGTACCGTGTGGTGGCTATGTTGGGTAAACCAAAACTGCTTCTTTTGCCTCAATTTGGGAGAACTCTGCAGTGTCCACTAATCTCACAGCTTCCATGTGATTGGCTGGTCATTTTGCAGCTACGGCACAGTCTAAGTTTCCTCTGTCTAATCTAGCTTCTTCCATAGGTATTGTTCCTGAGTTTGCTCCATTATTAGCTCCCTGCATGCAATTCTACTCAGAATCAGTTTCACAGGAAATCTAAGTTATCTCCTGATGTATTACTCTTTTTCCAGCCTTATTGGGTCAGTAGTCCCTCCATTTTATAGATGATAAGAAGGAAATTTGGGCATTTCAGTGACTTGCCTAAGATGCCCAGATACTGTGCTGAACTGGGAAAACACTTGTTTTAAAGAATTGATGGTTTAAATAAGAATGCATAAAAACAAATGAAGAATAGGTTCTCATTAAGTCTGGCATCTTTTTCTAGAGAGTTAGGACTAAATGCAGAGTTGGAGAAGGGGAGAAAGTTTACACTGATGTGAGCAATTTTGCAGCACCCTGTGATGAAAGGGGTGCAGGGTGTGTTTCTATATCCTTCCCTGACTCTGCATCCTTGACCACTTGGTCTTTCTCACATCCAACAGCCTAACTTCATAGAAGGAACCCTTCTTTGTGATCATATTTGATATAAGGAAACACTAACCCATAAACTAACTACTTTCTAAAGATTCCTATTTCCATGTGCCAGAATGCTTTTTTTGTTGTTGTTAGAAAACATTTTGACCACACACTGAGTCGACTATCAATGTAATTGTGCTGTAATCATATCTGAGGAAAGTACCCAGCAAATCAACTTTGACTGTTCGCCTACTCAGAGGGAAGCAGCTCAAACCTGTCAAATAGGTATGTAGGAACAGGTGGCCTTATTCACAAAGAGCTCCTTCTATCACACAGCTCTCTCTGTAGATAAATAGAGTAGATATACAGGTCGAGAGACATTTATCTAATACATACATAGAATGTTCACAAATTGATAGCAAATGGCTAATCATTTTTCTCAGAGAATTTTGTTGTAGGTGGCTTATGAGTTGTTGTTGTTTCCATTCTAGATATAAGGATGAAAACAGATTCTGGATATAGGTATAATAAAGAACAAAAGGCAAAGTCTTATAGTAATTCACTCTTAAACTCTAAATTCAAGATACCTAAGTTTGAGTACCAGTGGCCTTTGTGATCCTAAAAGTATTTTGAATTAGTCAACTTAGGCTTAGTGTGCTCTAGTAACAAATAATCCTTGTGAAATTTCTTGGGTTCATGGCTACTCAAATAAAGTTCTTTGCTCATTTAAGCACTCTTCATATTAGTTCCCTCCCAAGTGAGACAGTCAGTAAGATAAGCATCCAGTGGATTTAAGATAAGCACCCTATAAGTTTCCACTGGCTGGAGTCCCCAGGCCAAATCTGATATCAGAAGAAAACACCTGCTGACCAAAAAGAAAGACAATAAGGAGAAAAAAAATCTGGGAATGAAGGAATAGACTTCAGCAGTACGTGATGCAGCAGGAAGCCAGAAGACCTTCTAAAAAAATATATAAAGTACTCTAAGAAACTAGCTCTTAAGCATCTCACTCAAGACTTCTTCCACTGCAGGAACTGCATTCTACTCTCCATTAATAAATTCCTTACGTCTTTATGTCACTGATTTTCTGGCATTCCTTACTGATGACTGTGGGAACTCACTTCATTCTTTGAAGTTCAAGCTTTCAAGAACTCATTTGGGCAGGTTTGTGAACCTTTCTGTATTTCACAAGGACCCTCAGGGGCTAAGGGTACCGCCTTGAAGCCTCTTCTTTTAAACAAGTGGCCACTCCAATAACTGTACTGGGAGAAGGAAGAATAGAGGACTTCTACCCCAACTCTTTTAGGATTTGGCCATGAAGAGACATGTTTCTTCTGCATACAACTCATTGCCCAGAACTAATCACATGCCCTTGTGTAATGCTAGGAGACTGGAAAATGTTGGAGAACACAGAGATACTGGGGGGAATAATAAATGCCTCTGATGTAACTGTACCTCAATTTCTATATCTTCAAACAAATTAACCTACTAATTAATTCATGCATTAAAGAAAGAAAGAGGTACATATTTTGGCTTGGTCATTATGCTAGCCTCTAGGCACGTAGTCATGAGCAAGATGCTTGCATTCCCTGCTATCACAGGGCTTGTTTTGTTGGGAAATGAGTCGTGCAAGCAATCAATGACAATAAAGTGCTATGAGTGCTACAGTACAGGAAGCAGAAGGTACAATGGCAGTGTATCGCAACATATCGCTAAGGACAGTGTCTTCTGGAGGAAATGTTGTTTTAGTTGAATTCTGTAGGATGACCTGGAGGGGGTCAGAGCAGAGCAATTGCCACCACGAAGGCTTGAGAAATGGCAGATTATCTCCTCCTTCTCCACAAGAAGGAGATATTTCCTTGAGATAGTATGTATTTGGAGTGTTTTGCAAACTGTTAAGTGTCAATACTATTGTACTTGGAGGGATTATTGTTCAGTGCTTAGAGTGGAAATTTGAGTACAGTTGGTACTGGACAGATCAACTTTATGGACATAGAAGAAATATCTTAGTCAAGAGTTGAACCTAGGCATTCAGACTTGAGAGCCCGAATTCTTACCCACAAGGCAACACTGCCTGTCCAGAAGATGTTATTATAGGGATAGCCATTAGCTTGATCCAAGTTATGCTTGTACAGAAGAGTAAATGACTCACACCTTCATTTTTATTTTTTAAATTTTATTTTATTTTTATTCTATTTTTTTCCTTTAATTTATATATATTTGACATCAGTTGTAATCCCTATGTATTCCCCATCACCATATCACCAGTGCACCATCACCTCAGTACCCTGTGCTCCCATCTTCCCTCAATTCTCTCCTTCTCCCCTCCCCACCAAGTGTCCCCAATTTGTCCTTGTCTTTTCATTTTGGGTTTTTGTCACACCTTCATATTTAGTAGCAGATAGTTACATTCTGATTACTTATGAATTAGGTTGAAAGCAGGGGTACTGTGTTAAATCTATAAAAGTGGACTGGTCAACTGGCCTATTTGTCCACAGCAAAGCCAGAAACAGAGAAGTATTTTCTTTAGATTTACTGGATCATGTCTTGTAGATCTAGCCATGCACCTGCCACTTTAGACAGGCATCACCCTCTGACTTCCGACCCCACTCCTTATTCATTCCACACTCATAGAGAACTAGCAGCCTAGCAGTGGAGAAGGCAGGAAGCGGGTAGGAATAGACAAAGGAAAGTTTGTTGTGCTAGGTTCTCTCTGCAAATCCCTGGTCTCTCAGTTTTGCACTCATCCCAACTAATTTTGCCTCCATTTTACGTGGGACTGAAATATTCATTTCATTAAGAAATTGTCAAACTTTAGTGCTTTGAAATAATTGATGCATTTCATCAGCTCACTAAATTGAGAGAGTGACTCGACAGAGGTCTGCCATCAGGCAGTCTCAGCTGAGAATCCTTTCACAACTGTCATGTGAAGATCCTCCTTGGAGATGCTGGTAAACGGCCCAGTAATCGGGAGACATTGGAGAAAACATACTTGCAGAAACAGACAGGGAACAAAGGGCTTTTGCGGCCAGGAAATTCATTCACCAGGGACTTGTCGGTCTCAGGCTCTGCTTCTGATTGGAAATGCAATCGCTTGGCTGTGTTTAGCTGTGTCCAGTAAGGGGCCATTGACGGTGACGCTCCACTAACTAGAAATCTCTTCTGCAATCAAATTAAATGCAGCCACAGCTTCCTTGTGATTCATGCTGGTTATCACAGAGACATTTTATTGCAGAAATGCCTTTTAAACATTAATTATGCTGCATATAGTACGACCCAGATTAAATATAGGCACATTATGACTTGTCTGTAGCTTTAGGCTGTGCTATTTAATCCCTGGCAAGGGTTTACAGAATGAAGGTGGGTCAGACCTTTTGTTTTGGAATTTAGTTCCTGGGGCATTCTTTGTACACATTCCAAAGGTGACTGCCAAAGGTTTGGGTTTTGATGGTTTAGCCCCAGTTAGCTTTGTCTTTCCCCCACAATCCCACAGTCTCCTGGAGGGACTGTGAAGGTCCTGAGATTGACCCTGTGTCTACCTCGTCAGTGACTCTATGTCTACTCCTGGGCACAGCTGTCTTCCTCTTCTGTAATGTTGGCACCAGTGTGTGCTGATTGGCTATGGCTTTCTTCCACCAATATTTACATATTGTTTATATGATCCCTGGAGGTATCCCCTATCCTCATTTTTCACACACAGAAGCTGAAGCTCAGAAAATATAATTTGGCCAGTATCTCACTGTTTTCAGCAGTAGACCTGAAATTATAATCTATTTCTTCTCCTTTCTATGATCTTTCCTCAGTGGTTTTAAAACTTTTGTCTTAAAGCAGTAAAAATCTTTGCAATCTTATGTGCAAGTTGAAAGAGACAAAATGCATACAAATGAAGCTGCCTGGGGAGAGGAAGGGGGCCCCAGAGCCCTGCACACACAATCCTCACCCATCACTTGCCCTACCTGGAACTGTAACTGTAACTGGTGATGCCCCCTGGAGGGGGTTGTTGGTGAGAATAGATAGCCCCAGGGAAAATGTTAAAAAGTTTCACATTTGGGGGTGGGGCGACCAATAAGAAATGTAAGTGACTGCAGAAGGAGGCACTGATTCACTCAGTCTTCAGAATTCAGCATTTTTTGGATCTTTAACATTTGGGGTCAGTGGATTTGGCCCCTAACATGCTGATCTTCCAGAAAACTGTTGTGGGCCTTTGAAGGTGGAACCTCCAGCAACCAACCTCGGAGAAGGAAAGTTAGGAGAGTTTGCAAGTAGCTGAGTGAATGAAACTGTACCTGGTTTTGCTGCTATTATAGCCTGGCAGGGAAGATGAAGACCAGGAGCTGAGTGCCTCTCATGAGCTGTGTGAGTGTGGCTATTTGTTGGGTTGTTCAGTCACTGCAGTTGCTGTTTTGAGTGTCACTTGTCTGGTTCTCCCCTGGGGCATTGTGGCATCTCTGGGGGCGTTTCCTATTGCGTCTAGAGTCTGGCTGCCTCGTTCTCCATGTAGGCAGAGGCAGGAAGATGCCATCTTGGACATGTGGCCTATTGTTCAGGAGAGGAGCTCCACATCCTAAGTGGTGGGAAGACATCATTTTCGCTGCTTTTGTTTAGGACTGAAACACACTGGACACTGCTTTGGGTGAGGTAAAGGTCTTCAGTAACTCTTTGTTTTTCCCTGGTTTGTTCAATAAAGCTCATTATTGTTGTGCTCTGAACCCAAGTAGTGCAATTGTGAGCCTGTGTGAAGAACTCAGACAGTGACTGGTAAACTATTTGGGCAGTGTCCTTGGTCAGTTTTAGTGCCTCTTGCTGCCCCGTATCAGAACCTCTCAGTGTAAACAAGGTGGTCAAAGGACATCACCTGCTAAAGAACTTTGAGACAAATGAATCATCTCCTCTAGACTGTTCATTTGTGGAGCCCAGTCTCTAACCCAGTATGCCCCAAGTATTAGGGAGACAGCTGTGGCCCAAATGGGCATCAGCTACTGTCCTCCAGGAGCTTGATTTCTTTCTGAGAAAACAGAAAATTAGGTGAGAAAAACATGTCCTATATTACATGGCGAAAATACCATGAATTTAAAGCCAAGCCAGACTGGAATGTAGGAGGCCCGTGGCAGAGGCAAGACCCAATTTCTACAGGGTGACCAGAAAAGGCCACACTGGGGGGGATGATGTATGAGTGAAGCAGGTAGGCTGTGCAGCCATCTGGGAAAAGACAGTTCCTGGTTGTGGGGAGAGCAAGTGGAGTGACAAGGGCAATGGAAACCATACCTGGAGTGTTTGAGGAAGAAGGATAGTCAACTGAATCCCACACATGATGTGACTCATGTCTTCACTGGATCCTTTTGATATCTATGTGAGGGACAGGCCAAACTGGTATAAAAAGAGTCCTGGCAAAAATTAGGTGTGTTTTAATAATAATGTTTGAGGCAAATAGCCCCATATTGGAGTTATTTTATTTCAGCATCCCCATAATTCAGCTTTCCCATAGTGTTTATCTGTCCTTACCATTAGACTGTCTGGCCGTCAATCAGCCACTATTATCAGAAGCTCAGACCAGGTCTACTTCCCTTTGAAATTGTGAAATTGAAGGGAAAAATGAAAACGTGTGTAAGTATGTCCATGTATACACTCATGAATGTGTGTGAGAATAAGAGTATGTAAATCTGAATGAGAGAGAGAGAGAGAGAGCGCATGTATGTATGGTTGGTTGGTAGGTGTTTGGGGAGATGGGAGTATATTCACTCACTGTACAGGCCTATCTGGACAGATCGTATAACAGAGATACCTGGCACCAGTGCTCTATTCTAATAGTGTAGGGCCAGCAGAGAGCCTAGGAGACCAAGCTCTCCTGAGGGGTTTAGAGCCAACAGAGTTCTGGTGCTGACTCCTGCCCAACATCCTTCTTACATGGCAGCATCTGGTTAAGGTCTTTTATCTGACTCCCCACATGAGAGGTCATTCTCCTGGTCTGCCGTGACACTGCATCTCATGTTAAACTTTATGTTTTTCACCATCTTGAACTTGTACAAGGAATTACCATTGAGGACTTTGACCAAATCTTGTTAACTGTGGGACTTTTAGAGCTCAGCCAGGGCCTGAGATTTGGAAGGAGTTCAGTATTTACAAAGGTGGTTTCTTTCCACTTTATGTGTGTTCCCATCAGAAGCATGTCTACCTAGAATCCATGCCCCGAAGCTTGACTGCATCCACCAAATAGATTTTTCTTTAAAATCTTCTTAATGATCAATAACTAACCAGTTGGCTACATCAATTTGGTCAGTCTGATTTGATTGTAATTTATATGGTGCAATGAGACTGCTTTGTGGTCCAGTAATTGTGCTTTCTTAGTACTGACATGGGACCTTAGCCGTGTGGCAACGAATAAGCAGAGAGGCATTGCTTAGACCTGGTCTGAGCTTTTGATGATAGTGTCTGATCAATGGTGAGACTGTCTAATGGCCAGGATAGATAAACACTATGGAAAAGCTGAATAAATGTCCCTAAAGAGGAGAAAGAAGGAAGGGAGGGAGGGAGGGAGGGAGGGAGGAAGGGAAAGGAAGGAAGACCTTTACTTATCATAGATTTGAAATAGGAAACATGGTGACCTTGATAGCACAGCCTGGCAGCAAGTAGAACCAGTTCCTCCTGAGCAGCATCTTGAGCTCCCATGAGCATCATTTGGGCTGTGGATTTCTGCAGTGCCTGTGCACTACCTTGGGAGCTGTTAGGAAGACGGATGCTCTGTGTGCATGACACAGCACAGAGGATGGTCCCCACGTAACTCACAATGGAATCTGAAGCACTGGAGGAGTTGGATTAATAAGAATCAAGGATGGAGAGAGGAGAGAAAATGGGTCACATGTTGTCCCAGGAACTGGGAAATTACACTGTCTAGCTGAAACTCCATGCTTACATGGAGGGAGGGTAGGGGAGCCCCCATGTGGAAGGAATGGGGCTGTGGGCAGTCCTCAGAGGGAGGTTATTGTTAAGCCCACAGGTCAGGGTTCATCCAGAGGTAACTGGGGGCAAAGTGAAGTGGGAAGGGTAGAGTCAGGAGGCCCTTGTTTAAATTTTAGCACTGTTACCTGCTTGCTGCCTGTTATGGGCTGAAGTTTCTCATGTTGAAGACATCTGCGCCTCAGAATGTGACTCGGTTGGAGATGGAACTTTTAAAGAGGTGAGTAAGGTAAAATGAGGTCATGTGGGTGGGCCCTCTGCTTGGTGTCCTTATAAGAAGAGGTCAGGACACAGACACATAAGGAAGGTTGACCACATGAAGTCATGTGGAGAAGATACCCATTTATTATGCAAGGAGAGAAGCCTGGAAAAGATCCTTCCCTCATTACCCTTAGAAGAAACAACATTGCCAGCAACTGAATATTGGACTTTTACTACCCACAACTCTGATAAAATAAACTTCTGTATTTAAGTCCTGTGTTTTCTGGCACACTCATGCACTACTTTAGTGAACTTAAACAAGTCATTTCACCTCTCTGGGCCTCAGTTTCTCCATCTTTAAATGAATATATTATTTATCTCATAGTATTCTAAATGAAGGTGAATGAAATAGTGTTTGTAAATGTCCTCTGTATAGATGTGTTCATTGCTATTATTTACAATTTTCCTTGGGCTTATAAAATTCATTTTACACATATTACTGGGTGATGATAATATGCCAGACACTGTTCTTGGGACTGAGGTTGCCACTACAGAAAATAAGGACAAAATTATCTCTTCCCTCCTGGAAATTTGAATTTATGGTATACTGGGGAGGGGCATGGAGGGCAAGAAATGGTAAAGAGGATAAGTAACATACATGGGTATGCAAGAAAAGAAATGGAGAAAATAAAGACAGGGGAAAAGATAGCAATGCTAGGATGTGAATGAAGAGTGGCATTTTAAGTAGTATGAATGTAGGGTAAGTTGAAACAAAGAAAAGAAGTAAATAATGGAGGGCCTCCCTGGTGGTGCAAGGGGTCAAGCGCCACACTATGAAGCATCCTCTGCCACTGTAGCACCAGTTTGATCCCTGGCCAGGGAGACGGTCCACATGGTGTGTAGACCTCTCCTGACTTATCTGCTGCTCCCCTGAGCAGTGTGTTTCAGCCAATCTGCCTGTTCTGTTCTCCACTCTGTCTCTGGTGGTTCCTCTCACACCCCACACCTCTGGCCTGTACCCCAGTTCTTATATGCATAAATAAATACAATCTTTATTAAAAAAGAAAATAATGGAATGAATGAGATGGACATCTTAAAGAAGAGTGTTCAGCAAAAAGAGAGTGTCATGTGCTTGGGGCCTGGATTGAAAAATTCCAGGTAATTGTAACTCCTCCATCCCCGCCCCCCACCCCCAACCCCCTCCACACACTTAGATGGTTTAGAGGGTGCTGGGCATTTTGGAAACTGTGTGATAAACACTTTTCTTTATTACATGTATTACATGTGTTAGCTCATAGGGTTATCAGGGATGGTGGTGATAGATCATGTATTTGTGACTGGGAGTTTGGTTTTGGGGAACTATTTTGTTCAAGGAAGAGACTCAAAGGTGAAATAGAATTAGCTAAGGAAGTTCACATAGGTCAGTGGGCTTCCTCTGTGGGGTACCTACAACCTACAGCCAGGTAGTAAATAGCATCTCTCAGGACTGAGAAGCTGAAAGGGCACAGGGCCCATGTGACCTAGGAAGTTTATAACAGAGAAGGGGTTATAAACTTTCTTTTAAATAAAAGGAAATAGGTGAGTCTATATTAATTTGTATGCTCAGTGAAAGAATCCTAGTATAACTGGGTCCTCTTAAGGAAATTGTAGTCTCATACATATGTATTAAGATAAATTGTAAATTACAGACAAGTAGAAAGTAAAAGAAAATACAAGTCACCCCCCTCCAAGGGACTGGCCCAAGTAAGCGTTGAATAAATATTAGATGGTGGAAAAAGTAAGTGATGGTGTTGAATGGGAATTATGACCACAGGAGAAAGAATAAACTGCTGCCTGCCGGGACACTTCTATTTTTTCCTACTGTTGGATTTTTAAAAATTTTTGATTCTGCATTTTGTATCCTTTTTTTTTTAATCTTAGCAATATAACAGGCACTTCTTTGTGTTATAACTTTCTATAAATATCATGGCATTATATTTCCCTGAGTGAATGTATTACAATTTATTGGAAGCACTTGTCCAGTATTTGCATGCTACAATTATTACTCTGATTATAAATAAGACTATATGGAACATCTTTGGCATGTTTTTTTCTTTTTCATTTTTTATTTCCTCTTTCAACATACTTTCTCTGGAATCAATTTCCAGAGGTAGAACAGAATTACTTTAGTAAAGGGTCCAATTTCTTCAAGACTGTCAAAATCAATGTGAATCATCTTTATTTTATTCTCTATTGGATCACTTATCTCACTCAGTTTTGTTGCTTCTACAAATTGGAAGAACATTCTTTCTGTGTCTTTATCCAAGAAGCTCCTAAACACGTTGATCAGAACAGAGTCCACAGTGTGATTTACTCCAGTGTGAAAATTGTTTACGTTTGAAATTTCCATTTCTATAAATTATAGTACTATCTTCCTTCATGTTAATTTAAGATTTTGTCCAATTATCTTGCTTAAAGAGGGTTGTCTGAGAATAGTCATTGATGTCTAAGTGAACAGCGTATGTTTTCCTTCCTAGTGGAGAGAATTTCCAAGCTTGATGTATTTAAAGAGAGATTTAAAAAAGCATTTAGCTCTGGTATCAGATTTATTTAGTTTTAATTGTTTTATGTGAGTTGAATTAGTATGAGTAGATTTGTGATGTTCTTTGTGAAATTCATTCCTTTTTTAGTAGGGCACATTTCACAAAATAATCTTGAAATGGCAAGACATCCTTATCTTTTTTAATGGTTTTTAACTCCAATTAGCTATAATGGGATTTCCACAAGTAAGTTGTCACATTCTTATTGAAAGATACTAGAACCCCAGCCCAGATGACCCTCCCCCAAGTAAATGTGGGGTCAATCCATGCTTACATACATTTCTTTGTTTTCTATCTTCAATGGAACACAATTTTAAAAACTCCATAAAAGAGCAAGAACATATTTATTGGGCAGTGATGTGATTCTGGTTTTTGAAGGCTGACAGTGTGCTTCAATCAGTGTATTTGGCTGACCAGGAAAAACAATTCCTTAAAAGCTCCCAATAAATGACATAAATAAACCAGTGAAGAGTCAGGGGTCTGCTCAGACTCTGTTAAATCATCTGTCCTTGTGACATACTATTTTTTGAGGACAATGACAAACATTTCAGATCATCCACAGAAGTCACTGGGGGAACTTTTGTTTCTCTCTAATAGCTCCTGAAGTCTTTAATGGCTAATAGTGTGTTTAATGATTCTAGTTTCCCAGTCCTTGAGAGAGAAGTGGGGTTGGTTTAGTGTGGGAATGGAAGCCTTCTGAACATTTTCTCAGCAGTGATGGAATCAGGTCCTTTATAATGGAGGCACACAACCCCCATCACTGGGCAGAGAAGGTGATCATAAGCCAAGATGCCAAACTAGGACATCAAATCGAGAGCCCAAGTTGATATCAGGAGTTAGCTTTATTCAGAGCATCACAGTCAGAGAACAGAGGGCAAGTCAATATTCAAGCCAGAAAGGAATATGCAGAGGCTTGGAGGTCATGGATTGCGTATTTTGGCCTCAAGGAGGAACTTTAATCAAACTTGCTTCTTTGTCCCCCTTGGTTTTCCCTAAGCACTTGGACACCAGGGATGAGATTCCAGATCTTCATTTTAACAAATGCTACTGGTGATTCTGTGCCTCCACCAAGTGCTACTTTGCCTTTTGGTTAGCCTTTTCTAGGAGTGGGTAGGTGGCATCTATCTCCATTTTGACATGGATCATGTAAATAGGTATTGGGAGAACAGATTCCAATGTCTATAGAACCTTGAAAAATCTTTGTTCTCTCTGAGTCTTGTACCTTTATTCATGAAATTAGGGGATGGAATGGTGGCTCTCAACTCTGGTGATATAATGTAGTCACCAAGGAAGCTTTGTGTCTTCTCTCAGTCCCATGAAATCAGGACATCTGCAGGAGCTGTGGGCACCTATATATTATTTTTTGTAGCCATGAAGCCTAGAGGAGTAAAGGCATTTGACCAAATTCTTCTCAGTTATTTATACACATGGACTTGAACTGAACTTGAACCTTCTGTGTATTGGACGAGCATTTACTAATAACAGTTGCTGAAGGCAGCAGTGATACTCTCACAGTGATTTGGCAGAAATGAAGGACAGGCAGATACATGGCAGCCACCCTGCACCCTCCACTTACTTGGATTCTTTTGCTACTTAGAAATACCCTTAATTTAACAGACTTAAAACAGGCACAACCTCTCATCTCTGAATACCTCACAAAAGAATCCTTGAATGTCTTTTCCAATGATTCTGATGACTGACTTTATGTGTAAATTTGATTGGGCTAAATGAGACCTAGATAGCTGGTAAAACATTATTCTGGGGTATGTATATGAAGGTATTTTCAGGTGACTTTATCATTTCAATCAGTGGACTGAGTAAAGGTCTGCTCTCATGAATGTAAGTGGACATCTACTCCATGGAAGGCTTGAACAGAAACCAGTGGAGAAAGGAAGAATTTACTCTCTCTACTTGAACTGAGATATTCTTCTTCTGCCCTAGGAAAACTGTGCTCCTGGTTCTTGGGTCTTTGGACTCAGACTGACACTGACACCATCAGCCCTGATATTCGGGTCTTCTGACTCAGACTGGATGGCACCACTGGCTTTCCCAGTCTCCAGCTTGCGGTCAGCAGATTGTGGCACTTCTCAGCCTCCATCACCATGTGAGTCAAATTCCTATAATTAATTTCCCTATCTATCTATCTATCTATCTATCTATCTATCTATCTATCTATCTATCTATCTATCTCCTATTGGTTCTGTTGTTCTGGAGAACTGTGACTAATACAATGATGAATGTATTTGTTACAGTAATGTTTAAGAAAAGACTGGTGGTGTTGAAACTCACATTAGAGAGACCTACTAGAAACTGGCCATTTAGAAGGAACTGAGTAATTCTTAAATCCCAAATCAGTGGAGGTGTGAGAAGAATTGACCGTATGCTGTCATTTATAAACTATACCCTCTTCTTTGAGCCCTGAAAGCAAAAGCATGGTTTGGCTTGAAGTCAGTATGTTTGTGAAATGTTTGTTTAGTTTGAGTGCAAGTAGACATTTGCTAGGTCTTTGTGGCTCGTGGCTTGATGGAATGTCACTTTCTCTAGCTTGTCTGGGTCTGCTAGGATAATTTTGATGGTAACTAGACATTTCAAATCAGTTTCCCCTGTGCAAGTATATTTCTTGCCTCTGGGAAATGCTAATGTAGATATATCCAGCTGCTTCCAGTGAGGACACTACAGAACCCCAGACTTCTGAGATATCTGTAATTATTTTTTAACTTTCTATTATGAAAGAGTTCAAGCATCGACAGAATAGTACAACAAAGCTTGTGTAACCATTACCCAGCCTCAACAATTCTCAACAGGTGTGTTTCATCTTTACCTCCACCAGCTTCTCTTCACCTCATTTACCCCAACTACTTTATTTTGAACCAAATCTCATTTATCATATCAGTATGTAACTCTAAAAGATGATAAGTCTCTAAAGAAACCATAATCACAATATCATTATCACATGTAAAAAAGTAAAATGGCAGGATCAACTTATTAGTATCAAATATCCAGTCAGTCTTCAGTTCCCTGTTTGTATCATAAGTGGTACTTCATTGTTGGTTTGAATCAGGCTTGATTAAAGCTCTACATTATATTTAGTTGGTGTATTCTAAAAATGGGACTTTACATCATTACTTTTACTTAGCCAACTTTTTTCTTTTATTTGGGCTCAGGAGTCCTAAGTAAGTGTCACGGGGCTTAGGTCACCCTGCCATCCCTTCACACCCCAGTGACTTCCCACCAAGCACATCATTTGTTAAATTCTGGCAACAGAGACCACAGGGCAGGTGGTGAAGATGAAATGAGCACAGTTTCCAGGTGAGCACAGCCTGGACCTAAGCTGTGTTGACCCTAAAATAATAAGTGTTAAGCACTATGGGGAAAGACAACTGTGAAGTCTACTTGATGAGAAGCTGGGTGTCCACTTGGGAAAATATTTACATGAAGGGTGAAAGAGTTTCTCCACAGACTGGGTCATAGGGTGTGGCTGGTCAACAAGTGTTCCAATGCCAGTAGATTCCATTAGCCTCCTGGAAGTGTGAAATATGAAGGCTCTGAGTTTGAAGATTGTGTTTGTTATTTAGACACTTGTTTTGATTAAGGTCAGGTGCTCACTAAAATCTCCCTGGGACTTTGATAATTCAAATTGTAACACTGAGTAGCCAAGCCAAAATAGTTGATGAATTTGATTAAAGTTTATGTCTGAGTGGGGTATCAGATTGGAGAGAGATATTTTAATGCTTTGGGACAATTTTATTGGTATCTCTATCCCCTTTAAAGGAAGATAAGGGAGAGTTCACCCACTCTTCCTTCTATCTATCTGTCCATCCATCCTTTCTTCCATCCATCCATCCATCCATCCATCCATCCATCCATCCATCCATCCATCCATCCATCCCATTTCTTTTACTCTACTTGTTTCTGGTTCTTTTCACTTAGGCAGCCAGGTTATTTCACATGGCAAGGGACAGTAGCTATGGGCAGTAAAATGTTTGTTTAACTTGAGTGTAAATAGATACGTCCTAGGTCTTTGTGGCTTGACGGACCATCACTTTCTCTAGCTTGTCTGGGCCTGTTTGGATATTTTTGGTGGTATAGACATTTCAAATAAGTTTCCCCTATGCAACTACATTTCCTGCCTCTGGGAAATGCTAATGTAAGATATATTCAGCAGCTTCCAGTGAGGAGGTTCCAGAAGAATTTTTATTGGCATCTTTGCCCCCTTTAAAGGAAGATAAGGGAGAGCTTATTATTCAGAGAGCAGATTATTCAGTTGCTGTGTTGTAGGGTCAGAGAACTATCAGGTCTTTCCACCTTCCCGCCACTGGTATAATGATGGACACCTGTGGTGCTTAGGCACGCGCAAATGGGCGCACCTGAGTTTGGACACAGGCTTATATGAGCGGCGTCATGAGGATGCCAGTACCAACCATCGTGAGCAGCAAGACCTACAAGCAGCGAGAGCAGCGGGAGAACAGAAGCAGCAGCAAAGCTGCTGAGAGGGTGAGATGCACCGGGGGCTGGGAGACCTGCCAGCCTCCTGGTCCCCTGGCACCCATGCCTGCCATGTACCTGGTCATCTCTGACAATAAAAAGCATAAAAGCCATTGAGGGCTCCAAGACTCCTTCCTTTACAGCCCCCACCCCTGATAGAACCATCCAGAACTTGCCCTGTGCCCCCTTTCCTGCGGCTACATGTGTTCATAAAAAAATGTTACTTCAATTGGTAAGATACCATGTGACCAGAGCAGAAGGGAAAAAGCAAGGAATATGTGTAGCAGGAAAAACAAAGTAACAACCCACAGTAGCTATTACACTCTGTAGCGTCAGGAAAGGTGGCACAGGGCAGGTTCAGGATGGTTCTTAGCAGATAGGAGGGTAAAGGAAAGAATCTTGGAGCCCTCGGTGGCTTTTTAAGCTTTTATTGATCTCTACATCAGAGGTGGCATCAGGTACATGGCAGGCATGGGTGGGTGGGGGAGAGGTTGGGAGGGGGCGGGAGGCTGGCAGGCCTCCCAGCCCCCAGCACATCTCACCCTCTCAGCTGCTTCTTCTCTCTCTGCTGCTGCTGCTGCTTATTGGTCTTCTCGCTGTTGGTCAGTCAGTACTCTTGCTGCTTGTTCGTACTGGTGTCCTCATGACGCCGCCCTTAAACGCCCATGTCCAAATGCAGGTGCGCCCACTTGCGCATGCCCACCTAGGCATGCTCGCAGCACCGCAGGTGTCCATCATTATATTAATGGCGGGAGGGCGGGAATGCCTGAGACTTTTCTCAGACCTTACACACTCCAATCCACACCCCCTCCTACTCCCCACTGACATATTAAAGCTTCTGACATTGGTAAAAAGGAAATATAGATACATATACACACATCCTTGCACATACAGATACATGCATATGTATTAGTTAATCAATGCTTTGTGAAACAAACAGTTCTGAGGTTAAGAGTAAATTTGTGTCAATTGATATGATTTAGAATATCACCTCTTGCTCCAGAAGATTTACAAGAGAGAAAAATTGACATTTGGTCAACAATACCTGAGAAACTAAAAACAAAATAGATCCCTAACAACTTTCCTTAAAAGTTACTCTAAATCTTAAGAATAAGGTCTAGTTGCTAACTAATAGCCAATTTACTGGATATATTGACTAAGATCATAATCTGCATATATGACATGTTTATGTTCATTTTATGAAACAATATGATTTCTCTAAGTTTTTAATTATCCAGAGGCATTTCTTTATCTTTTCTTTCACAGCATGTGTGTTGTAACTATTACTTTTCTCATGCTAATCATTGGTGAGGAACTGTTATAAAAGTGCTTCCAAGAGAAAAAAGATTATTATTATTTTTTTGGTAATGATCTCCTTAAAAAAGACTTATAGGAACATTCTGTAGCAAGCAACTAACTGTGAACACAGTACTTTTCTTTTGATTCTAATATAAACATGGTCAGAAAGTCTGGGCATGAGTCAGAACAACGGAATATTAAAAATGCAAATGGCACAGCTGAACTCAAGGGAAATGCTTCACAAGCAGACAAAAGTGCCATCAAGAATGCTGTCGTGGTGTTATGAAACTTTAATTCATGATCAAAACATCTTTTCCCTAGTCCCAATACTTCTTTCCAATATATCTTTCAAATTATAGTGGGACCTGGTGGATAACTTCTTAAATATCCCTTAAATTACAAATAGATGAACATTTGGTCCAAATACTTTAAAATTCTTACTCTGGCTAAGCTTGGGGATTCAGTAGGAAGAGTTACATCAGCATAGTGCAGCCCTGCCTCTTATATTTTATATCTTCCAGCAACCAGAATGTGTTTCAGGCACACATTCCAGAGTTATGTTTAACAATCCCAAGACATCATCTCTATTCAGCCTCACAGCCTCCAGTGAAGATGAAGTGAATGTTAAATAATCGAGAGGTCCTGCTGTAAAATCCTACTGCACCTGGGTAAAGCTCAGCAGTAGGGTGACTGCTTGTTTTTTTGACACTATATTTGCATCTTGTTGCAGAAAAATATGTGTTTAAGCTCTAAAATGAGCATCACTGGGCAATTAAAGTCTGGTGCAAGCTTAAGTATTAATGGAGTGTTAAAGGAAGTTCTGGTTTAACTCTGTAAAAAGTAAGATCCCTTGGTCTTAAACTGAAAAAATTATTCAGATGTGGTTGAGCTCTCAAGACAAGGTAAATCATCAATACATATAGTGGTGTGGAAAAAAAATGGAGATAAATGAAATGTAATTATTTTGGGGTGAGCAAATGTCCTGAGGTATTTGCTGTGACTAGAGGTCTGTTTATTATTGCATTCATTCTCTGTGACTCCATAATAAATGACCACAGATTTAGCAGCTTGAACAACACACATTCATTATCTTACAGTTCTATTCAGCGTGGTGTAATCCACGTGGTGGATACTCCTCTGCTGAGAGCCTTAAGGGGTGCAGTCAGTGTGAGCTGGTCCTGCTTCTCACTAGAAGACTCTAGGGATGCATCTTTTAATCTATTCTTCTTGTTGGCAGAATTTAGTTTCTTGTGGTTGTAGGACTGAAAATGTGATTTCCTTGCTGACATCCAGGGTGCTCTCAGGCTACCTGGCCATCCGGTTCCCTCAATCTTCAAGTCAGCCATGGCATGTCAGAATCTTCTTGTGCTTTGACCTCTGTTCATTAGATCCAGATTTAAACAGTTTCTGTGATTAGGTCAGGCCCACCCAGATGATCTCCCTATCTTAAGGTATGATTTTGATTTGGGACATAATTACATCTGTAAAATCTCTTTTAACATAAGCATGGGATAATAGTTCATCATATTCACAGACCTAGGCATTATATAAGGTGTGTATATTGGGGATTGGACACCTGAAAGCAGACTCTGCCTCCCATCATGGTGTATGTGAGGATCCTCATCCTATAACAACAGGCACTGTCACTTAGATGCCACCTAACAAAGTTTTTGAAAGGACGGAAACAGGAATGATGCTTAGAGGCTAATTACCCTACTTCCTACGAGGTGTACTTAGTAATGAAACAAGCAGTTCATCATATCCTCCTTAAGACCTCAAAGAATAACATGAACTAGCTAGAAACCTTAATAAGTGCAAATACAAACCTTGCCAGAGAGGTAGGAAAGAGTCTGATTTCCTCTTCTACTAACTCTTAGGAATCAATGATATTAGGAAAGAGGTTCTCACTGGCCAGAGACAGTTCTGTGGGTACTGCCCATTCAGTGGGCCACAGACTCAAATTAGTGCTACTCAATTAGAACCTGTACACAGCCATGAGCAACATCCCTGCTGTAGCAAATGTATCCAAACCAAACTATGTCAGGACATATTGTTAGGGGGGAAAGGTAGTCCTGAATGGATTATGGGTGTGTGGACTCCAACCCCCACTCCAGACCATCAGTGTTCCATAACCACAAATCCGATAAGATGATTATTGAAGTGTGGATCACTGGGACCTGAGGGTGGAGTTAAGCCGCTGGGCTGGTTGTAAAACCAGAGGTGAGCTTGGGGCTCGCTCTCTTACTGAGGAGCCAGACCCCTTCCTTTGGGAGACATCTCTCTTCCTTTGGAGCCATCTCATTTGACTCAGAGCCAGCTCTCAACGTGCCATTGCTTAGATCTGGTAGGATATTTGTGGATTTGTATCCCTCTCTTTTCCCTTGGTATTATTACTATTTTATTCCCCTTCTTTCATAAAATAAAAAAACCTGTTAATAACTTTTTCCATATGTACCTGGAGTTGGGACTTTTTAAAAGTCTTCTGAGTGCGCGGGTGGAGGACCCAGTGAGGGGAACCCATTTTATATTATGGTTGCCCTGTAACAATATCAGGCCTGGGCAGCAGACCCAGTGTTTTGTTGCACTTAATTGAGGAAAGAAATACATTCACTGCCAATCCATACAGCCAAAAGGCATTAAAGAAGTATTCTCACCTCAGTTCCTCTGGCATTTGAAATCAGACAATTCTCTTTCTCTCTCTCGCCTCTCCTCCCTTCCTCCCTCCCCCTACCATATGATGTTAGATGTTAGCAACATCGCTGGTCTCCATTCACGAGGTGCAGTACTATGTTTCCTAAGTTGTGACAAACAAAAATGTTTCTAGACATGGTCAAGTGTCCTGTCAGGGTCAAAATCATTATATATGTGCCTAAAAGTTCATAAGCTAGATTTTGTAGTCTATCTTTTAGGGCTAGAAATTAGAGGATGTAAATATTGGAGAAACCATGATACTTATGTGATCATAAGGCTGAATGTGAAGGGAAAAGTGGGCAGGTGTGTGTTTGTGTGTGCTTGTGTGTGTGTGTGTGTGTGAGAGAGAGAGAGAAAGAGAGAGAGAGAGAGAGAGAGAGAAGGAAAAAGAGAGTAGAAAGAGAGTATAAAGAGAAGAAGAGAAGTCTTTGTTGAAGTCCTGGCTGATCAGGTGCTACCTGAGTCAACAGCAGTGCTATCCCTGAGCTTTTTAAGTATGTGAGCCACTAAGTTTCTTTTGATCTTAAAGCAACTTATGCCATTACTTTGCTCTCTGTCACTTACAACCTGGTGAATCCTAACTGATACAGTGAGTTTTGCAGAGAAAAAAAAAAAAAAAGAACATCAGGATCTGTCATGTCATTCATGCATGGGAGGAAGAATGGGAAGGCCAGTTGGAACTGAGTGGTTAAAGGCTTTGTATGGCAGTCTGAGAAGATTACACCACCACAGATGGTTGATAGAATAAGTCTGCGCAGAAATCCTGAAACTTAGAATCTGACTTTTATAGGCAGAAGTGTATCAGAAAAGCACCCTTATTTTCATTGTCTTAGATGACTCACTTCCATTGTAGTAAAACTATGGAACTGATATTAGGAATGAAAATCCATACACATCAAGAGGAATGTGTATCCATTATCCATAAAGTTGATTTATAAAGAAGAATTTGCCAAGAAAACTTGATTGTTTTTATTGATAGAATGGCTAAATTAGAAGATGAAAGGATCACACTAGAAGTCATAGATCTTATTTCAGTAATGCAGCTGATATATTATCTTACAAAATTTTGCTTGACAAATTAATTCAAATTGGATTGGCAGAGGAACTGTTAGCACAGACTGAGAACTGAATGATGACTCATAAAGCAAAGGTAATGACAAACAGTCATGGATGGAACTTCTACAAGCTGCCCATGTGGGACTCAAGGAGTGATCTAGTTCTGGATTTGTGGACTCTTTTAATTCTTTATTGAGAAGAAGGGCCCCATAAATGCAGGACTGACTTCCAGCCACTTAACAGAAGAGTTAGGGACATCACTGGGAATTGAGGAGGCACATGGAGGAGGAACTGGAAGACTGAGCCTCCTTAGGTTGAAGAATCATGTAGGCTGAATTCGGAGGGTTGCAGAACAAGCTGGTTGGAGTGAACAGAGAACAGAATTTGCTCATAATGTTAACTATTTCTCTGCATCAAGGGGACTGTATATTTTGATATAAAAACACAAATCCAACTGCCTATACTAGGGCCAGGTAGAAAGATGGCAGGGCAATGAAATTGAAGGATGCATGAATTCTTCATAGTAACAGAAACAAGTGAAATCTGTCAATATGGGTGATGCTCACATCATGGTGTTGAATGAAAGTAGTTAGACCCAAAAGAAGATATTCAATATGAGTTCACATCCACACAGCTTTCCAAACAGGCAACACTATGTTGTTAAAAATGCATGCCTACGTGGTGAAAATGGTGATTGCCAATGACAGGATGGTGGTGGCCTTGCAGGGAAGTAGAGGCTGATTTTATAAGGACGTTCAGGTCTTCTGAGGGTGCTAGATACAAGTTCTATTCTTTGACCAGGGACTTGGTTATATAAATGTTCTTTATAATTACTCCTAAACTGTGCATATATTTCGTGCACCCTTCTAAATATATGACATATATCACAATGAAAAAAGGAAAGATAAAAGATTCAGTATACATCCAAAGGGAAAAACCACTAATTAGCTCCAGTGGTTGTTGCCATATGGGAATGGGACCAAAGTTGTCAGATCAGGCCTTTCAAAGAATTAAGATATATGGATTTTTTAAAAATGTGAAATAATTAATAATTTTTATTAAAATAAATAATAATAAATAATTCCAAAATTATTTAGACACAGTGCAAGTCAACAACATGAGCCAAATAAGATAAGTCTAAAGGTGGGATTGGACTCTTGACTACCAGTGTGTGACTTCCATCCAAATCCAAGGAATGGAGATAATAAGAAAAACTGTCACCTGCTCAATTTTGCTGTGGCCTTTGCACTACTTTTTATCTGAGGAACCCAATAATAATGGCTCATGAATTAGTGTACTTTCTCTAAGTACTTCTGAAACATTTTGGTCTTTATTTTCACAACTATTCAATTTTAGCTGACATTCAGAAAGTTTAAGAAAATTTTCAGTATTATACAACTTGCAAGTAGGAGAGCTAAGATTTGAACTGAGGTGGTGTTAACTGCAAAGTCTGTGCTGTTTGCTGATTTTGCAGGTGTCTGTGAGCCAGCTGCCTCTTTTCAAGACCTCTACACCTGGCAGACATCATTAATCGATCAGTGCTCTTTCTTGCTGAACTGAGACCTGTATTCTACTTTGTTTCACCCCAGCACTCCAGGAAGCTACTCATAATCAATTGGAGTTGGTGACTTAGATGAAATACAGTTACTCTCCTGACATCACACTGCACTAGGCCCCCTGTGGTTTCAAGGCTAGCATAGCTGATTCCTGCAGAGTGCTGCTGGAAGCAAGTATTGTCAGCGAGTGTCTGGTCCTGCTTTGATAAAGATCAGGTCAACCTGTATTTCTCTCACTAGATTGGATTATTTCTTCTGTTGATGTTGTCTTCTTTGTATCTGCTTGTTCTATCTACCTGCTAGCTAGGTGTTTTCTAGTGCTCGATAGACCCTCAGTACAGAGAAATCACCTCAAAGCCTTCTCTTCTTACTGTATACCTTTGGAAAGAATACCATTATCAAGGGTGATTAAGTGGGGGTGTTAAATGATCTTTTAAAAAAAGGAAAGGACAATGATGTTCATATCAGGAGGTTAGTACAGTAAAGAGAATAACAATGATGCTTCATGCTAGCTAGAGCCTATCTCTGATTTAATGATTAGAGAGGAACCCAAACAGAGGGGCTGCTCCAGGAAACCGCAGACCATTAGATCCTGATGTGACCTGAGGGAGCACATGGCCCATCTCCCACATTTTACGAACCAGGGCCACATATATGACATGGCTTGTCCAAGGAACTTTGATCACATCTTAGCTCTTGGATAGAGAAAAATGTGGTACAGTAGCTAGAGAACAAGCCTTTGGTGTACAGTCAATTCCACTATGTCCTAACTATGTGACCTTGGGTGAATTTCTTACCCTCTCATCTATAACATGCAGGGCATATGTTACAGAATTGTAAGAATTATAGGAGGAAAAATAAGTAAAAATATGTGTGCCTGGTACCTGGCATAAAGCAAAGATTTATATTTTAATATATACGTGTATATTTATATAAAATGTTTATATTTAATATTGTGGTAATTGATATTCTCTAAGACGTATATTTCTAAAGGTTTTAATAGTTAAAACTGAATCTTCTTTAATGAAGTTGGGTTTATATGGCCATTTTGGTTCTAGTATGTCATGTTAGAAGGACTAGATAGTATCTTTTATAAAGAAATATTACCTGAATGTTGCTTTGAGAAGTAACATATCCCAACAGACTTCTTGGTGCTTGTACTGACTCCATTGTTTAAAATGTAATGCTTCTTAGTACCAGAATGCTAAATATAAGTGACCTGAAAGTTTCCTGCCAATAGTTGGAAGAGCTGTTTCACATCAATCGTTTGTAAAGTAAAAGACATACTCATTGAGAACAAAACCAATCCTATTCAAAGAAGTGAATGAACTATGTCCTGATGATTTTTGCCTCCTTCCCCAGTAGCCAAGGCCTGGGGTACTAGTCACTGGTTGGGTGAGTGACTAGTGAAATAACTACCCTATTAAAGATGGGGTAGTGGGCACTTACTTGTTGACTGGAGTTGAGTATCCAGAGGTTGAGTAAGGACCCAGAATTGACCAGTTCACTGGAGTGAAGTTCAAGTAGAAGTCAGAAGTCAGTTAGAAGGCTCTGGGAAGAGATAAGGATGCCAGGACACAAGTGCAGGTTGGAAATGTTAGGGGGAAAGGTGGTCCTAAATAGATTATAGGTGTGTGGACTCCAACCCCCACTCCAGACCATCAGTGTTCCAGAACCACAAATCCAATAAAATAATTATCGAAAAGTGGATTACTGGGACCTGAGAGTGGAGTTAGGCAGCCAAGCTGGCTATAAAACCAGAGGTAAGCTTGGGGTCTTTCTTCTTACTGAGGAGCCAGACCCCTTCCTTCGGAGCCATCTCATTCGACTCAGAGCCAACTCTCAATGCGCCATTGCTTAGATCTGATAGAGTATTTGTAAATTTGTATCCCTTTCTTTTTCCATTAGTGTTATTACTATTTTATTCCCCTTTCTTTCATAAAATAAAACGTGCTAATAACTTTTGCCACGTATACCTGGAGTTGGAACTTTTAAGTCTTCTAAGCGTGCGGGTGGAGAACCCAGTGTGGGAAACCCATTTTATATTAAGGTTGCCCTGTAACAGAAAGATTCCCACAACTTAAGCAGTTACCATCCAGGCTGCCTAGTGAATATTGCTGACCTTTCCCAATAGGAATGTGTTTGGGGATAAGAGGGAGAAGGCTGTTGTTAAAGGAAGTGAACCACTCCATGTAACCAGGATGGATGGATGGATAGACAGACAGACAGACATATAGATAGATGGATGGATGGATGGATATAGATAGATCCCATTTAGGCAGATAATAAGTAAGTGACAGGTAAACATATGTGATAAGCACATTATTAATGAATAATAGGAAGATAAAGTAAGTGGTATTAGATAATAGCTAAATAGGATAATAGATTGATGGAAGGGCATTAATTTTCTATTATTGCTGTAACATGTAACTACACACTTAGTGGTTTAAAACAACATAGCTCTCTATATGTCATAAGTTTGGTCACCTGGATTGGTTTTTCTCTTTTATTTTCATGAGGTTAAAGTCAAGGTGTCAACCAGATGTATTTCTTGCTAGAGGTTCTGGGAATGAATCCCCTCCAAGACCATTCAAGATGTTGGCTGAAATCAATTTGTTGTGGTTGTAAGACTGGGGTTCTCATCTCCCTGCTGGAGGAGGCTTTTTTGCTTTCTGAGGCTGTCAGCATTTATCCTCATATCCATATGACCTCCTTTCCCCCAACCCCAAGTAAGGACAAGTCAAGTATCACTTACTGTTTCCCTGTCCACAGGGAAACACTTCTGCCTTCTCACTTCTGCCTTTTCACTTCTGCTTTTAAGGGATAATATCATTAGATACAATCCACCAGGATGATCCAAAATAAACTCCCTATTTTAAGGAAAGTTAATTAGAATGTTAATTACAGAAGCAAGTTCCCTTTATAGCAGTACATAGATTTTTTTTTTTTTTGATCAAATAACCAGAGAATAAGTATCTTCCGGGACAGCTTTAGAATTTTTCCTGCAACAAATGCATGGAAGGATGCTGAGTAGAAATTTTTACTTCTTGTAAGTCATTGTCCCATGATCTATTTATTCTTAATCCACTCGGAAACATTTCTTGAGCATCTACTTTGTGCCAGGCATTGCGGAACATGCTAGTGATACCAAGTAAAATACACACAGACCCAGCTCTCAAAAAAGAGCTGCATAGTGTAGTGTAAGTATAATGGGGAAAACTGAGAAGTAAAATAGTAATACGAGCTTGTTAACAGTATGAGGGGAAGGCTGAGGGGGCACCCTCAGATTCCCAAACCTTGCATACTCTAAATGGGTTCTAATATCTGCTGCAGAAATATAAAATATATTTAGTGCATAAGACTTTCGGTAGAAAAGAACTTTATTAGAATTAGTGTACATAAGAAGAATAGCTTCCAAACAAATATCCAAAATTACTCATCCTCTCCTGGGTAAATATCCAGGCAGATAAGTTTGGCCGGAAAGCTTGTTGTAAGTCTGTCACCTTCTGGAGGGGGGGACCCATAGGAAAGGGGCAGAAGGGGCCAGGCAAGTCTGGAAGAAAAAGAACAAAACCAAAATCAAGTCAAGATAAGGGCTGCTGCTGTCAGTCTCCCCATGGGCTTCTCATTATCTTTTCCAAGTGTCTCCATGTCTCCCAAGTCCCTGTACAAGTCCAGGCTGAGAAGCAAGCACAGCTTCTTCTTCACATGTCTCTGCTTCATATGCTTTCTCCCAGTGTTCTCCCAAGTCTTCCCAATTCTTTTTTAGTTTCCCTTTGACACTCTGCCCTACTCTTTGTTAGGTGGGGCAGGGAACCTGGAGGTTCCTCTTTCTGTGGGGATTACACTATTACAAATGCAGTTGAAAAACGCTGAGAAGGAGAAATACAAGATGCAGTCTCTCAGATGGGAATATAGTCTAGACTTTGGGGTCTGGGAAAACTTCATAGAAAAAGCAACATCTAATCTGAGACCCCAATAATATATAGAGATTAGTCATATAAAGGAAGTGGGTGCCTTCAACCTCATCAACTCTAATTCAGTTGCACTGGTTATTTCTGTTCCTAATTACTACTACACAGATCTGTGCATACGCTGCAAATTTTGGATATGTGGGTACTTTCAAATGCAAATGTGTTCAGCAAAATATTTCTGCTTGTACAGCTCGGCAAAAGCTGTATGTGGTTTTGGTGATGATATGGGCTTTGTAGATTTTAATTTTAACTTAATTTCATTTACTTTAGATTGGGAAAGGACTCAGTGTTTGTCAGGCTAAGGGCTTCCTTGATAGCTCTTCTCCATTACCAAGCAGGCCTTGCACTTTGTCTGCTACTTGCTGTGTTCCCCAAGGTCAAGGTTTTTTGTTAAAGCTATCATTGCAAGGAAAAATGCTGAAGCAGGGCCTCCCTGGTGGCACAGTGGGTTGAGCACCACACTGTGAAGCATTCACTGCACAGCAGAGAGGGTTTGAACCCAGGCCAGTGAGGGGACACACATGGTGCAGCAGACCTCTCCTGCCTTGCCCACTGCTCCCCTCAGTAGTGTGTTTCAGTTGATCTGCCTGTTCTGTTCCCCACTCTGTCTCTGGTGAATCCTCTCACCTCCTGTGACTTTGGCTTGTACCCCAGTTCTTGTATGCATAAATAAATCTTTAAAAAAAAGAAAAAGAAAAATGCTGAAGCAAGAGGGGTTTTTGTTTAGTTTTCCTCAATTTCCTAAGTGTGGAGTCAGGGTGGGAGGCAGTGCTGAGGAAACAGGCAAATAAAGAAATGGGGATTCCACTGTTTGCCGCTTCTCTCTCTCTTCTGTCCCTTAAATTATAGTTTCTCATCACCACTTACCCAACCACAGTTCCCTAAGCAGTGCTCTAGTGGTTTCTAGGAAAAAAATGGCTTCTAAAAAAAGTTGCTGGAATGAATTGATGCCATATTTTCTCCCAAATAATATATGACCTGATGACTGATCTAGGTTCATGTAATCAGAGTATAAACCACCTACTTCTCTGCACCTCCACTTCCTAATCCTTAACTCAAGGGGAAGTGTTTAAGTAATACATAGTGGAATTGTTAGGGGGAAAACTAGTCCTGAATGGATTACACAGATAGGTTTATGGACTCCAACCCCCATTCCAGACCACAGGTATTCCAGAACCACAATTCTGATAATATGATTATCGAAGAGTGGATCACTGGGACCTGAGGGTGGAGTTAAGCAGTCAGGCTGGCTATAAAATCAGAGAGGTGAGCCTTGGGCTCTCTCTTCCTTTGGAGCCATCTCACTTGATTCAGAGCCAGCTCTCAACATGCCATTGCATTGCAGCTCAGAAGATCTGGTAGAATATTTATGGATTTGTAAATCCTTTTTTCCCTTGGTGTTATTTCTACTTTATTCCCCTTCTTTTGTAAAATAAAAACCCTTTAATAACTTTTGTTGCAGGTGGCTAAAGTTGACTTAATATTATAAAAGTCTTTTGAGCGTGTGGGTGAGGACCCAGTCAGGGCAACCCATTTTATATTAGGGTTGCCCTGTAACAGAATAAGGTAATGTTCTGGTTAAGGACATTTGTTCTAAAGTTGGTACTTGTATCAGCAGCTTCTCTGCTTATTGATTGTATAGTCTACTCTTAGGCATATTACCTAACTATTGTGAACTTCTGTTTTTTCATCTTTGAAATGGAGGCCACAAGATACCTTCCAGGACTCAAGGAAATCATGTACATCAAGTCATCAGTCTATTGCCTACTAAAAGCCTTATACTTTTAGTTATTGTCACATGTTCTATGTACTTTGGATTCCCTAAAATCACCTCTTGCTCAATCAAAGGCATGATTTTGCTTTATGGTTCATAAGGAAATGGTGAAGTTTGAAAGGATATACAACATAAAAGGTGGGTGTCCTGGTATCATTGCTAAATTTAAAAACTCAAGTCCTCATTCCTTGCCCCACAGGCATGTTTGGGCTGCTTGAATGGATAAAGGGAATAGATGGAACTGCCATGGGAACCTGAGAATTAAACTGATAATCTGAAGAGCTGATTAATTAGCTAAATTTTGTTAATTTAGGTCATCAGTCAGGACACACCCATGACTAGTCACCCAACCAGTCAATGATGCCTGGAGTATAAACAGCATTGGAAGCCTCATTCTCTGTGCAGCAGATCCCTCCTCTTTCATCCAGTCTCTCTTAGCAGTGTTTTTCGATAAATCCATCTGTTTCTGTTCTCCACTCAGTTTCTGGTGAATTCTTTCACCTTTGTACCTCCAGCCTATATCTGATTCTCTCCCACAACAGTAAGGAAGGAGTTTAATAATAAGCAAATGTAAAAATATATTCTAGAGATTTGATTTCTGATCTTATTAACTGAAGCTAAGAATTTAAGTTAGATGCATTTAAAAAAATTGACAATGAATTTTATTTTTTTATTATAATTTAAAAAAAATTTACATATATTTGCCATCAATTGTAATCCCCATGTATTCCCCATCACCATCTCACCGGTGCACCATCACCTCAGTCCCCTGTGCTCCTGTCTGCCCTAAACTCCTCCCCTCTTCCCTCCCCACCAAGTGTCCCCAATTTGTCCTTGTCTTTTCATTTTTGGTTTTTGTGTCTTTATTGCTGTTATTGTTATTATTATTGCTCTTATTCCTTTCCTTGATCCTTATTTGGTTCCCTTATATTCCTCCTAAGGGAGGAACCATCTGGTATTTTCCTTTTGCCTTCTGACTTACTTCACTGAGCATAATCCCTTCCAGTTCCATCCATGTTCCTATGAATGAGTATAGTTTTTCATTTTTGATTGCTGAGTAGTATTTCATCATGAATTTTAAAATGGGGGAAAATGGCACCCTTAAATTGTACATGCATCAGAATTCAAACCATTAAAATTTTGCTGTGGTTAGTAAGAGAGATTCATGAGTTGAGTTTATTTCAATGTCTCCATAAGTGTAAGTTGATGTTGAACAATAAAAGGATTTTCCAAAATGTTAGATTGTTTAGTAGACAAGTGAATCCAGTTGATTGACACCTCAGTATTCCCCTCTCACTAATCATTTTTACCATACACAGAATCTAAAATCCTTTGGTGGGACTTCCCATTTCTCACCTGTATGGGTCTTTTTATTAGCAATGAAATATTGATAATTTTATAAAGAGAAAACATGTCTGTAGAAAGTGATTGCACATGTTGGCAATGATGAAAAAGGTGGCACTTCTTTGAGGGGAAGGAAACATGGAAGGAAAGTTTAGTTTTCAGGAAGGCAGCTTAAGCATATTGATATATTGAGGGGGTGCTTGTGAAGATACTGAATATAGAAATAAAATTGATGGTGTAGAAGTTTGCGCAGTCAAGGTGATGGCATTCACTTTGGGAAGAAATGTGACCTTTTCTTTCAAAACAAAAGTAAGAATGATGTAAGCAAGGAGAGAAGAAATTGGGGAGTGGGTCTCCTGTTCATACAAGAGCTGGGATACATGCCAGAGTTGCGGGACATGAGAGGATTCACCAGAGGCAGAGCAGGGAACAGAACAGGCAGATTGACTGAAATACACTGCTGACGGGAGCAGTGGGCAAGGCAGGAGACGTCTGCTGCGCCATGTGGGTCCCCTCCCTGGATGGGTATCAAACTTGTGCTGCTGTGCAGTGGATGCTTCACAGTGCAATGCTCAACCCGCTGCACCACCAGAGAGGCTCCAGTCTTACTTTTTCTATTATTATTTATTATCTATGGTGTGCTAGGTGAATACAACAGAGGACCTCTGATCCCATGGAACTTAGTGAAGGCAACTCATGTATTCAGCTTGGAAATGAGAAGACCCAGAAAGAATGCCAAAGTTATATCCAAATATTTAGGTGTTGGTAACACCTTCCTATTCTATGTGCTACAGAAAGACAGAACTAAGAGAAGTAGGTAGAACATATAGGAAGATCTTGACTTAAAATAAGGAAGAAAAGGATGCCTTTGTAGGAAGTGAGCTCCTTGCCATTCTGAAGAAGCTCAAGCAGAGACTAGGTAGCCATTGTCTGTGATTAATAGAGATGGCTTAGATACTGGAAAGCAAGTATAGTTAATGTGCTTTTAAGACACCTTATATTTCTGTGAATCTGTGAATCACTGGATGTCATCGCACAATGTCACTTTTAGAAATTATTGCATAGATTGTCATCCTGCCTGAACGGATGTCAATGTGGATTTATTTTATTTTAAGGGATGGGAGGGACCTCAAAGAGGGTACAAGTCTATTTCCTTTAAAGTGACTACTTTTCTATTTTCTTGTGATTAAGACATTTATTTAAAAAAAGACTTGCTAGTAAAAAAGGCATATAATCACTGGTTCTCTTCAGCCCCTGTCATGACAGATTAGCATTAATAATTTAGAGAACAGCAGCATTAAAAGTAATTACAAACTGTCAGAAAGATACAAGAAATATGACATAGCTCATAGCTTCTTTTCAGACCTCAAATATTATTTGAGGGGAAAAATAATTACATTTTCCTGTTCATTTCCTAATATAAATAACTTAGGAAATCTCATAATTCTTGAAATTTGCAATTAATTCATTGAAATACTAACATCAGTTTCTAAAAAAGACCTCTTTGGTCACATGTTTCCATTGTGGAATGATTCCTTAGGGCATATTCCCAATTGCCTTGTCAGGTTTTGTTTTAAATGCATTAACATAGTAACATGAATAAATCGACTATTGTTTAAAAATATAAGTTGGCTAAACTTCTTTAATTGTGCATGTATTTAGCTCCTTTTGTCTGTCTAAATGCTCTAACCTTTTAACTCAGGTATACTTCTCTATGGGCTTACCTAAGATAATAGAATCTAGTAAAATTCTTCCTTGTGAACTTTTGTCAATCCAGGTCTCTTTTGTTCTACCCAGTACTGTATCTCACATGAGAAATGAGAAAGGTGTCTGCGTTCATTTCTTAATAAAATTTTTAAGACTTCTTCCACATCTCCCCTCTCCCAGCAGTCCTTTCTTTTCATGTGTAATCTTTACTCTGAGAAGAAATAAGAACAGAAATAATCACTGTCACTCCTACAATTATTTTTATTGTTCCAGAGAAAGGAGGGGGAAAAGCTAATGTTTTCCTATTTTGAAGTATAATTCACTAGAATCTTGATACAAATTTACTGTATTTATAATGTATGATTCATGCAGTTGAACACATCTTGTGGTAGTCATGTTTTGTACAAACAAAACTTAATAAAATCATTGTTCAGATTTTAGCAGAATAGTTTATATCGGGAAAAGATTATATGTGGCCAACAGATCCACTCAGATTTGAATGGAGGTGTTTGGTTGATGTTTACGATCTTTCTATCCTTATGGTGCCTAGCATATTTCAATACTTAGAATCAGGAGCAGGTCAAGGATGTCACTTGAAAATTAAAGTATGGAGGGAGTAAAGGAGGGAAAATGTTACTACATCTTTATTATTTTTTGGTCTTAAAACATCACTATTTTATTTGGCATATTCTTTAGATACAAGGTCATATCGTGTGACGTATTGGTTTATATTTGCGTCAAATAATTACAATCTTATTTGGGTCAACATTGTCTGAAAAGAACTAATTTGACTCACTGGTATTTATACGTTCTAGTTCTTTCATTTTCTATGAGATTCCTTCTAAAATAGCCTGTCCTTTTTGGGAAAGTTGCTCTTCAAATAAAGTGGTTTATAATGACATGAATGAACTAGATTATTTGGAGGAAAGTATTTATATTATATCCTTCTCAACAAAAAGTCTTATATGGACATAATGCATATATGGAAAAAAAATCATGTTAACCTCTCCAAATAACTAATATTTGACAGTTACCAATGAATACAATTTTTAGATTTTTCTTTAATGTTTATTTATTATACAGGTCACTCTTGTCTACCACAGAATATGTAGAATAAAGAAAATTAGAGGATCACTAGAAAAAAATAAAAGATTAACTATTCATTGATAATAATTGTTATCAAGATGATGTTTGTTTTTTCCAAATTTTTTCATTCAACTTATATCTTTAAAAAGCAAATCATATTGTACACATTGCTTGGGATCACTTTAGTTCTTTCAACAATATATAACAAATGTCTTTCCTCATTGACAAATATGGGATAGCTTCACCTTTTCTAATGACTGCAGAGTACTTCAGTAACAGAGTACTGTTATTACTTAAGAATGCCCTTTAGAAAATTCAGGCAATTTCTACTTTGTTGTCATTAAAGGATTCTGTCATTAAAGAATTAGGGGATGTCGATTTAGAGTAGCAGTCCTACTTTGCATTTATTTAGGATACTCTCAAACAGAACTTCCAAGTGTGCTCCAGATCTTTTAGAGGGTTGCTCCATCTCAGGTCAGAGATGGGAGTCAAGGACAGACTGGGGACACCTGGTGGGGAGGGGAGGGGGAGGGTTGAGGGAAGATGGGAGCACGAGGGACTGAGGTGATGGTGCACTGGTGAGATGGTGATGGGGAATACATGGGGATTACAATTAATGGCAAGTATATGTAAATTTTAAAATATTTTAATAAAAAAAAAAGTTAAAAAAAAAAAAGAGATGGGAGTCAAATCTAGTTCTTAGTGCTAGGTGGGCAGGGTCTGACTGAATGTAAAATGGATCAAAAGGAGAAACTGTGGGATCTCCAGGACATTTTACCCTTTCTACTCAGCATCTTCTGCATCTTTTAATTTTGTATTAGTAATGGTGGCAATCTAACCCTTTCCCAAATAAAGTTGTGGATTTCTGCAGCCACAGTTGCTGGAAAGGAATTTGCATTTACCCTGAAAGATAGTTAGGCCTGTCACAAAAAAAAAAAAAAAAAAAACCAAAAAAACAACACGCTTATTTCAATGTGTATCTGTCTATCTGCCCATCCATCCATCTATACATTCATCTAATCTATCTGTAGATCTGTCTGTGCAGCAAATTTGGAAATAAAGGTAATGGATCATTGCATATTCTTTCCTTCCTGGTGCAGAATTTTATTTAACTTTTTCAGCCTTATTTTTAGATATAACAGGGCAAATGAGAATATAAAATATTTGAAGAGCATATCACCGTAATTTTATACCTGAAATGTCGTGCCCAAGTGTTGCCCTGTAACACAAGGACTGACATGCCCATCTATGATTCACTACTTAGGGAAGAGGTAAGAAAACTTTTTTCTGTACAAAGCCAGCAAATACATATTTTAGGCTTTGCAGATCACATGGTCTCTGTCAGGATCACACAACTCTGCTTTTGTGTCTTGAAAGCAGTCACAGACATAGATAACAAATACGTACAGGTATGTACTAACAAAATTTTATTTATAAGATCAGGCAGACCACAGACCTTAGTCTGCTGACCTCTGCTTTAGGAGAATGTAACTTTGCTTATTTATTGTACAAGTTGTTTTTATTTGGTAGAGGTACAAATGATTTGCGTGTGGTATACAGTCTCAACAGTTAGGGCTTTATTGCCTTGTAGGATGTAAACTAGTTTAGGATCTAACTTCTCAAGTTCTTCCAGCAATCCCCCTCCTTATATGTTAGTTTCTGTAAACAGCTTTGTTATTTTGTTAATTCTCTCAGTGATAAATTAAAGAAACCTTTGGCGTGAGCTCATCATTTATATGAAATTTATATTTTTATTTTTTGACAGTTATTTTTCTTTGACAGCTTATACACCACAGGCAAGGAAACCTCTAAGAAGAGACTTTGCAAGGAACATGACCTTCAAAGGTTAGCGCAGGCTTACATCTGCTGCTTTCTGCAAACAGATTTGTCTCATTTTCTGTTTGTCTCTCCCTTACTGTGACCAGATAACTTACTGTTCCTGTAACATCACCCTTTGTCCCCAAGAAGCTCTACTGTTCAAGGACAGGGCATCTTCACTGATAGAGGGATAGTCTTGTTTCTAAACATTTGTGACAGGTCTGTTAAGAACATGCTGTGGCCAGTGGAACAGTTCCATTAGCAACTCACTTAGGAAGAATAACACATTTAACTAGATTATAAAAAAAAAAGTCTTCACACTTTTTTCCTTTTATGATTTTACCCTTAAAACAGAACCAAGTTTGTAAATCCTTTCTGGATTTAGCAGAGCCTGGTATTCCAAGGTCATACTACACTGCCTTAGGGATTCTACCGCCAGTGACAAGCCTCTAGCTCAGCATACCCTTCTTGCTTAGACTGTTGTTACATTGTTTTTGATTTTTCTTTTTAGAAAGCTGCTATATGGTTACTGTATACAGGATTTTCTTCTCTTTCCCTACATCATCTCATTTAATCCCCTCAGACATCCTATGTACTTAGTGTACTATCACAATTTATAGAGGGGGAATCTGAGAAATCAAAAAAGACTAGGTATTTGCTCAAGGTTACAAGGTTAGTAAATGGCAGAGCTAGGGTTTTAGCCTACTTTCAAGCACCCCTCTCCCCAAACCCATGTCTTTGGTTGGTACCATTCTCCTGCCAAAGTCCTCACTCCCACATGTACTGTCAGGGCCTATCTTCAGATCAGAACTAGCTTTATTACAGGGCAACCCTAATATAAAATGGGTTCCCCTCACTGGGTCATCTACCCGCGCACTCAGAAGACTTTTATAATAAGTCCCAGCTTCAAGAACACGTGACGAAAGTTATTAACAGGTTTTATTTTTCAAAAGAAGGGGAATAAAATAGTAATAATACCAAGAGAAAAAGAAGGATACAAATCTGTAAATATCCTACCAGATCTTCTAAGCAATGGCGCGTTGAGAGCTGGCTCTGAGTCGAATGAGATGGCTCCGAAGGAAGAGAGAGCCCAAGTCTCACCTCTGGTCTTATAGTCAGCCTGGCTGCTTAACTCCACCCTCAGGTCCAGGGATCCACTCTTCCATAATCATCTTATCGGATTTGTGGTTCTGGAACACTGATGGTCTGGAGTGGGGGTTGGAGTCCACACACCCATCTGTGTAATCCATTCAGGACTACCTTTCCCCCTAACAGCTTCATTCCTGGGCCTTTATGATAAAGATGAATAGGATTATATTCTTTTTTTAAAGATTTTACTTTTTTTTTGTTTGAGCAAAATTGAGAGAAAATCACAGAGATTTCCCATATACTTCCTTTCCCCTCACACACATAGCTTCTCTTATTATTAATACCCCCCACCAGAGATTTATAGTTGATGAACCTATATTGACACATCATAATCACCCAAAGTCGATAGTTTACATTATTTATTCTGTGTTGCACAATTCTGTGAATTCAGACAAATATATAATAGCTGTTCAATTTTCTGGAAGAATTTGTCTAGAATTGGCATTATTATTCTTTTATTTGGTAGAAATTTCTGGTAAAAGCTGTCTAAGCATGTAATTTTTCTTATGGGCATTTTTAACAGCAAATTCTTTTAACTGACTGTGGTTCGCTTCATAGTGTGCTGTCCAACCCACTGTGCCACCAGGAGGCCCTAAATTCTTTTTTTTAATTAAAATATTTTAAAATTTACATATACTTGCCATTAATTGTAATCCCCATGTATTCCCCATCACCATCTCACCAGTGCACCATCACCTCAGTCCCTTGTGCTCCCATCTTCCCTCAACCCTCTTCCTCCCCTCCCCACCAGGTGTCCCCAGTCTGTCCTTGTCTCCTCATTTTTGGTTTCTGTGTCTTTATTGCTGTTATTGTTATTATTATTATTAATTGATATAGTGCTATTCAGTAATCTAGCTCTTCTTCTTGAGAAATCTTGGAAGTTTGTGTTTTTGAGTCATTTCACCTAAGTTGTCAACTTTTGGCATAAAGTTGTTCACAATATTTGCTTATTATCCTTTATAGACAAAAATTTTATGATGTTACCTGTCTCGTTCTAATTTGGAAAATTTGTATCTTCTCTCTTTTTTTCCTGATTCGTGGTTAGAGGTATTCAGTGTTATTGAGCTTTTATGAAAGCAAAAGTTTGGCTATGTTGTTTTTTTGTGTGATTTTCTGTTTTTAAGCTCACTGATTTCCATGCTGATGTTTATTTCCTTTCACTTACTTTGGATTTTATTTGCTTTTCTTTTTCTATTTTCTTAGGGTAGAAGCTAAGGTCATTGATTTGAGACTTATTTTTCTGATATACATGTTTTAGCGCTATTAACTTTTTAGAAGTATTGCTTTATCTGTACCCAACAAATTTTAAGTAAATTCCTTTCATTTTGAGTTCAAAATACTCTTGATTTTTTTCTTTGACTTATGTGTTATTTAGAAGCATGCTATATAATTTCCAAGTATTTGGAAATGTAACTTTGATTATGCAAACTGATTATATTTATATATTAATATAACAGGCTATTTATGTAGTCTTTTCATCTTTATTTTGATTGGTATTAGCATGGAATAATTCTTTTCATCCTCTTACCTGTAATCTATGTTTATATTTAAAATGAGTTTTTTGTAGGCCTTATGTTTAATGTGATAATTTCTGATGATTTTTCATTGGGGGGATTTTGGTCATTTATATTTGATTTGATTATTGATGTGTTTAGGCATAGAGACATGTATCTGAGCTGTATCATGTCATTTGTTTTCAATTATCTCCTTTAAATTTCCTTTTTCTCACCACCACACTGTGGATAAATATCATCATTCACAAGCTGGTGAATAAAAAGACTCAATGTGATGCAGGAAGGCTGGATGTTGCTTATTCTGCTACCTATCATGTTTCAGTGTATTCCTGCCTTTGTCAGAAGCAGTTGTTTCTTTCTAGACTGTTCTTCTCACAAACATGCAGCTGAATAACTATTTGACCTTCCTTCAGCCTTTATTGAGCTAATCTTTCTCCATCCATGGGTGCCAGGTTGGTGGGTATGGTGTGTTAGCATGTATATGAAGATGTAGAATCCTGTATGTCTGAATCATATACAATGTTGTAAACCAATATAACCTTAATAAAATTATAAATAAAATAAAATTCTAATTCTCAAAAAAAATTTCCTTTCTCTATTTCTCTGCCTTGTTTTATATTGAATAGTGCTTATGATTCCATTTTCCTCCTTTGTTGGTTTATTAGTTCTTTATTGTGTTATTTTAGTGGTTGCTTTAGGGTTCATAATTACATAAATTTATAATTGTACGTATATTCTTATGTATATATGTGTATCCTTTAAGCAGTTCATAGCTCTTATAAATATTTAAATGGTAAATTTAAGTGAAAAGAAAAAAATTATATTTATCCAGGCAGTTAAAATTTCTAATGTTCTTCATTACTTTTTCCCAATTCAGGTTTGTATCTGGGATAATTTTTCTTCTGTTTAAGGGGCTTTCTTTAATATTTCTTGTATTACAGATCAGAACTCCTTTCATGTTTCTGAAGAAGTCTTTAGTCTGTTTTTAAAAGATTTTTTTCTGGGTAAAGAATTCTTGGTTGACAGTATTTTATATTCCTGTAAATGTTCTTGCACATTTTTCTGGAAAGTAGTAATTACTAAGAGATAGTTTAATTCGTAAGTCTTACTTTTTAAACTGTTAGGTGGGAACAGAGCAACATTTAATATAGGGGTAATTTTTGCATACTAATGAAGTGAGACCTTTCTTAGTAATTGAGCCAATGACCCATGAATTATAAGACTTTCATTCTGGATGTTGAGAAAGCCACTAGTAGAAGATGTTGCTCTACCCCACTTTGTGGTTCTCTCCCTGCACTGGGGGAAATTTCCTCTCACTTACGCTGATTAGAACTCAGGTTAGATTTTCTTCAACCTCCCAAGTTCTATCTCTGGGTACCCTCCTCTCTAGCACTTAACTGTGAGAGCTCCAGCACCTTTGGCATTCAAGAATTTTCCACTCCAGTGTCCCTTGCTACAGTGTGGCTTGGCAAGTTCTTCCAGTCCTAGAAAGGTCTGGACAAGCTAGGGCAGTCAGTAGACTTTTCTCTTAGAGATCATTGCCTTGTTCTCTGATGTCTAATATCTTGACAACCATTGTTAATTACATATTTTTGTTTGTTAGTTTCAAGTCTTTGGGTAATTTTGGTCCATGTTACTATATCTTGGCCAGAGCAGAAATCAAACAAGAACACGTGAGGGTAAAAAGGAGCTCTCCTAATAATTACATCTGGTAACAAGCATAAACTAGACTGTATTGGACATGAGACAGACATGGCTATATGGTTATCTTGAATATTAAGGGCTTACCTGACTTAATTAGTTCATTTAGTCTAAGCAGTAACTCTGATGTAGGAAGTGTTAGCTGGCTTTACTCACACATAAGATAAGTAAGAATAGAAGTCAAGTAACTAGTTTTAAGGTTTCACAGACCTGTTGTGAGTGGTAGGATTTGAACTCAGGAAATGATCTTGTCCCAAACATATGGTACTACTCACTATGATCCCTTCCATGTCAATATACCTGTGTGCAGGGGTTTTGAATTAGGTAATGTCCCCCAGACTTTTTCCATTGGATCCCATATCAGCTCCAGGTGATGTTGTTTTTGGTGTCAGTGGGTTTGGAGAGCAGGGTTCTTGGGTCCATTCTGGGAAAGGTTCACCAGAGCTCTCTGTTCAACAGCATGCAGTGCATTTCCCAGATGCATTTCTCCACGAGGCACAGATGTTAGTTATTTTAAAGAGCAGGTTTATTAGGGAAAGGGACAGATGAGTAAAGGGCACTTGCATAGACACAAGCGGGCAAGAAGAGCTGCCCTGAAGAGAAAAGATTTGCTGAGAGAGGGCAGCGTGGTTGCAGGTAGGTGACCTTGAGGAGCGCTGCCTCATTGAGGGAGGTTTGTGAAGGGAAGCCCCAGCATGGTACAGGTCACCACAGGGAGGAAGGTTACTGTGCTGCAGAGGAGAGAGTTGGTGAAGAGAAGCACCTGCATAGTCACAGGTGGTGTGACTATAGAACAGTAGATTCAGTGGGCAGGACAGCTGCCCCATTGCAGGGTAACATTAGGTTTTTAATCATCTTTTGGTAGGGAGTGGCTCATCCATGTGGGTAGATGGTTTATTCCTTAATCTTCACCTTCATGTCTGTGCTCCTGACACTCTCTATAGCAGTCTGGTCCCTATCTGGGTGTTGACCCCTAAGGGTTGTTGTTTCTATAACTGGGTTGATGACTTATTCTAATCCCTTCTACCCCTACCTCCTTGTGTGGTACATGTTCTTAACCTTGTGATGTCTCCTTCTTTTTTCTTTTCCCTCCATCACATCTCTTATTTCCACTGATTTCATGAAGTCCTGTACTCTGTTCCCTCTTTCTTGCTTTTACTTACTGTGGTCTGCCTATTTCTCTACCCAGTTAACCTGTGACTGGTTCTTTCCATGCTCTTGTCTGATCACAAAGCTGCCATCCCCTGCTGAATCCTGATCAAACCACAGTAGGATATGGTGTGCCCATTGCGCCCTGGGTCTATCCTCGGGGTACAAAGCCCACTGACTCTACTGGCTCCATGGCCAGTCAGCTCTGTCTCACTTTCTTTGTCTACCACTTACTTTGTCTTCCAATTCCAGCATGCATCATGCATATCATGGTATGTTATCAGCAGTCTTACCTGTAGTAAAACTCAGGAGATGAGGTCATCCTGGGACTGAACAGTCTCATAAAACTGACTCCCCATCTCCATTCAGTACTGTCTTTTCTTTCAGTGCACTAGCCGTAGGGAAAAAGTCACACCGAGAAGGCTGATTTAAAGCAGCACACTGATGATACATGTTTAAGCACTTTTCCTCCAAGTTTCCCCCTCCCCCTTTACTATCAAGTAGCTCCCCTCCTCCTTCCCTGCCCACCCTCTCTGAAGCCCACCCATGGTAGTCTCTTTTTTGTTTTGCTATCTCTAGTCAGCCAAGGATATGCCTTTGTTCCCTTATCTTGCCTTGTTCAAGAATGTTATCTATGTGGAGGCCTAATTTGTTTCATCACCTCCTTCACCTCTCTGGGACCTTCACTCTCCTAGAGTGAAGGTCTTTTACTTTTTTACCAAGGTCAACTCTAGTCCCTTCTCTTAGGAATTTTCTCTTTGTCTATGTAGAAAGGATGCATTTTATTCCACAATACTACTGGGTAAGAAATGTCATATTCTTTTAGTTCTCTAAATCAGGTTTTATCTAAAATCGCTGAAAAATTTAATCTTTGTCCTTACCTGAGCTTCTGCTACCCCGGCCATACTCTATATGGTCATGTCTTTGGCAGGCAGCTTTTTGGGGGAAGTGTCCTTTTGTTGCTGGCCTTCACAGGCTCACTGTCCCAGCTCTGATGTTCACTTGAAGGCAAAATTCTGAGACTTCTGTACCTAGCTTGGGTCTGACTCTGTGGTACTCACCTAGCCAACAGATATAATCCAGACTTCGTGGAAGCCCCAAAAGACTTGTTTTCTGTTGGGTAAATACTTTCCTCTTAAATTCAAGTTACTTATAAAACTCCATGCACCTTTCTCTTCTCTCTGTTCAGTATAAATCATCATAACATCTGTCAGTGAGGAAAGGCCTGAGAAAAACAGCTTTGAACTGATGTCATTTTGGAGTTGATGGGTTTAGAGAGTGGGGTCCTTGGGTTCACTCTGGGAAAGGTTCACCAGAGCTCCTTTCAGCAGCAAATGGCGAGTTTCTCCATGAGACAGAGATGTTAGTTATATTTAGAAGAGCAGGTTTATTAGGAAAAGGGACAAAAGAATAAAGGACACTTGCATGGACACAAATGGGCAAAAAGGGCTGCCCCGAAAGGGACAGTTTTGCTAAGAGAGAGGCCTTCATGGTTGCAGGTGGGCAGCCTTGAGGAGAGCTGCCTCTGCTGAGGGAGGTCAGTGAAGCCCTGGAGTGGTACAGGTCATGGGCAGGCAGCAAGGCTGCTGAGGGACAGGGAGGTGGTAAAGAGAAGCACCTGCATAGTCACAGGTGGGTAGAAGGACTGCTTCCCTTTGTGGGGCAGCCTTAGATTTTATCATCTTCTTTTGGTAGGGAGGGGCTCATCTTTGTGGGTGGATGGTTTGTTCCTTAATCTCCATATCTTCACCTTTGGGTCTGACACTCCCTACAGCAGTCTGACACCTGCCTGGGTCTTGTGCCTCATGATCTAGGTAGGCATTGGTGCCTAAGGATCTCAGTTTCCATAGCTGGGTTAATGGTTATGTTAATCCCTTCTACCCCCACCTCCTTGTGTGAGACACCCTTCCTGACCTTGTGATATCTCCTTTTCAGTTTTTCTATTCTTTATCCTCCATCAGAATAATATTATCCTCTCTGTTATACAATGATGTGACTACATTTCAGAGCTTGCAGGGAGACACATAGCCGACAGTAGGGAGAATAGAACACACATTTGTATCTTTATGCTCTGGTTTCTACCACCTGTTAACTGTGTGACCTTGGGTGCCTCTTTTTCCCTTCATCTATGAACATAAAAAACATCTGCTGTCCTATTTCTCAGGGTTTTTTAAAAAAATTAAATTAGTTACTAGGGATAGAAATGCTTAGAACAGTGGTATAAAGTGTTAGTTATTGTTATTACTAGCTAATTATGCTGCTGTGACCTTTTACTCTGCTACTTTATACAGTGCCCTTGCATCTTAGGTGCAGTTTCTAAAGTCAACACTTAAGGTGAATGTCTTGTAGAGCCAAAATTACCTCCAAATTTCATATTTCTTGCTAAATCTATTCCAGTCAGTTTTCCTGCTGGCATTAAATCTAATTGTGTTGTCTCATGTTGAATTCCAGATAAAGGTGTTGCTTGCAGATTTATACCTCTCCTCTCACAGTCAGTCTGGAGCAGGCATTCATTTAATGAAAAGCTGCAGAATCATCCACACTGCATGATTCCTCCCCTACCTTTTGTTGAGTGATATGATTAAATTAATATAACTTAAACATTAGTAAATTCTAGCTATGAAGTTGTCTGAAGTCCATTCCATCCTAAGATTCAAGATCAAAAGTTGAAGTTCATTTCTATTTCAGGGGATCCTCATAACACCATTAGTCAGACAGGATGGATATAAAAATTCAAAGGACTATCTTCCCTTTGCTACCCTCATAAGGTTGATGCAGATCAACTTTCTCTTCAGTTTGGTTATGAGAGTGACCACCTGGCTCCACTGAAGTCTCCTCTCTCTTTTGTCATGATCTTGGTGAATTCTGAGTGCTGTACACTGAGCTTTGAGGATGGCTATTAGGTTCTACAGGGGATGGTCTACATTCCTGATAGAGTCTAGATAAGGAATGTCCAATTGTGTGTTGCTGAACATAAACTATGGTTTCTGTTCACATCAAGAGACACTTCTAAAAGAACTGATAGAAGCAAATATTTGCCATATGCATTTGAATATGGGAAAAATAAAAGTTGGAAAAACAATGCCCTGAAGCAGTTACCCAGAAATTTTGGTTTTCTCCTGTTTCTGTCATTAATCAATCAGCTGGTCTCAGGTCAGTCCCTTTTCATCTCTGAGCCTCAGTCTTCTCATCTATAAGATAAGAGGGTGTGCTTGATGATTTCCTCACTCTACCATCCTTTATTCTGTGATTGTACATAATGAGCATGAGCTCTTCCTTGAAACCTTCCTACTATAGCAGTGACTTTGGGGAAAGGGCCAGAGACTGTACACTGTTTCTTGGGAAAGGTCACCAGATGTAGGCAGTGGGGTAATTTGAGTTCCCTCTGGGAATTTTTGTTCATGTCATAGGGTGTGGTTGAATTCACCATCTCAGCTGCAAGGTTTTTTCATGCCCCTTGCTACAACAGTTGGTTCAAGTATAGCAGTATGACCTACCAAAAAACACTCCTGGGACTTTCAGAAAAAAGATGCTCTTTCTTCTGACATTGGTAAATGTAAACCTGTATTGATGAGCCTCATCATTGACATGACATGGAGAGAGAGAGTACAGGAAAACAAGGTTGGCAGAGATAAAAACAAATGCAGGGAGACTCAGACAGAAGCACATAGAAATGGAGACAGTACCCTGCTGATATCTTAAGTCCTTGATCCAGGTCTTTCCCCTCAGATTTAAGTCATGAGAGCCACTTAAATACCCTTTTGCTTATTTATATTTTACATCACTGTTCATTTTTGTACAGTGTATGCTTCCTTCTCTCAAGTGTAGTCCCCATAAAACTCCCACCACCAACTCACCCGTGCACCATCATCATAGTCCTGTGTGCTCTTCCCTCCTGTTTTGATCCCTCTTTCTCCCCCTTTGCTGCAGAATGTCTCTGATTTATAGTTATTTATTTTTTTATTATTATTATTTTCTTGATCTCTTATTTTGTTCCATTATATTCCTCCATGACCTGACAATTTCACTTCTTGGAATCTACTCAAGGAACACAAAAACATTAATTCAGAAGGATACCTGCACACCTATGTTTATTAAATACCCTTTCTTAAACTTTCCTGTGCTTGCATTCTGTTACTCACAGCCAAATGGTGTTTGACTGACATGCTCAATGTTTCCACCGTCATGCTACACAAAAGAATTGGCTGGCCTTCAGGTTGCATGCACTGAGGCTTGGGATGAGAGAGGAGGTGTGAGTTTAGGTAGCAGAGGTTTGTGTGGAAGAGGGAAGAACCCACAATGTGGTTATGCTTTTCATCTTTTCTATTTAATCCCATAGCCCTAAGAGGATGGTGCTATTTTTATTACTTTCATTTTTCAGAGGAGGAAATTGGGGGAGCAGCTAGATTAAGGATTTGTCTGAGGTCACACCATAGGTAACTGAGGTGAGTTTTAAACAAGACTCTTGGTCTCCAGAGCTTAAGTTCTTGACTGTAGAACTAAACTTCTTGGTGATTTTTCTTTCCTAATTCTCAGCATCGCTTAGCACATAGCTGTAATATGAGTCTAGGTTGACTGGACTCCAGTGTATGAGTGAGTTGTCAGAGATGGGGATCTCTAAATAGGTAAGTGATATGGTTAAAATAGAGTCATGGAAGATAATTACCTTTAGCCTTCTCGACCCTACACACCAGGTAGTTGTACTGTAATATTCTAATAACTAAGATGAAAAAATTATCCAAAGAAAATTAATTTTTTAAATAGAAACATTTTTTGCAACTTTGACAAAATTGTGATCTATACACAGTTTTAAACTGTTAAATAATTTAGCAATAAATTTTGAAATAAGAATATATTACATATAGTCACATCAACATTTTATGAAGCACATGGCAATTTATTAGTTATCAGTGCAATGTGTTTCAGCATATCTGTTTGTGGTAGTCAAATATATCATTTTAATATTTCCTTTCACATGCAATATATATGAACTCACAGGATGTTAAGAGTGCCTCTAAGAATTTTTATTATTTCTCTCTTTTCCTTTTTTCTTCCCTGTTTAATTTACTATGCATTCATTTTCACATATTGTCTCTCCTTTGACTGTAAGAGAAAGATTCATGAAGGGAGAGAGGTCTGCCACGTACTGCACATTAGTTCATGGATCTTCATGATCCCTGGCACGTAGTAGGTGTTCAATAAAGTTTGTTAAGTGAATGCAGTATATAAAAATTCAGTTTATCTCAACTTACAAATAATATCAAGCCAGGTAAATAAATTATTTTTAAACTAACTTTGTTAATTGAATTTGACATACATCCTGACAATTACATAACTGATATGTATGTGGCTTGATAGATTGTCACAAATTTAACATACTGATACAATCATCACTCATATTAAAAACAAAACAAAACAAAAAGTACCATAACCAGCTTCCCAAAAGCCTCATATCTTTTCTAGGTAACTGCTATCTGACTTCCCTTTCATAAATCAATTTTGTCTTTTTTGAACCTAATATAGTTGAAATTATATGGTAATATTTTCTCCTGTCTGGCTTTTTTTTTTAAAACTCAGTATCATATTTTGGAAAATTTATCTATATAGTTCAATGTATTGGCAATGTATTCCATTTTATTGTTTTGTAGAATTCTATTGTAGTAATAATTCATAATTTACTTATTCTATTCTTGATGGGTTTGGACCACTTCCAATTTTTTTTATTATTATGAATGCTGCCACTATGGACAATTTCATATATTTTCTTGGAGTACACATGGAAATTCATTTCTACTGGGTTTAAACATAGAGGGAGAATTTTGGGGTCACTGGATGTGACTTGTATATTTTCAACTTTGGTAAATATTCCCAAGCAGTTTTCAAAGTAGTTGTACCAGCTGATCTTGTTGTGCCCTGAAGCCAAAGACCATACTAGGAATATACCTGTAATCAAACAAAATTATATTCACTGGTTTGTTACATACCAAGGGGGGGTGCATACCACAGGGACAGTGGGACAGAACCGGAAAGGGGTGTTAGAAGACATTTTGTTAGATTTGGGCTTCTCTCAGGTGATTTGTGGGAGGGTTAAAGGAAGCCTGGTTTTCTTCTTTGTTGGACACTGTCAGGAAATATAGTAATTCTATAATTGGATTTAATAATCATTTTTATTTATTTAGGAATAGAGTAAGGCTGGAATTTGTAAAGAAGTAAAGTTATTTATAAGATGTATTGTGAGGGCCACACTGGAGAACAATCAACCACAAATTCCAAGTCTATTACACTGCTGATGTGTTTCTGGAAATTCTTTAAAACTTTCTGTATCTTGGTTTTGTAAGTTGCAAAATGTAGGAAAATATTTCTTGAAGGAATTTCTAAATAGGTAAATGACAGATAAAGTAACAGCACTGACCTATCTATAGACATAAGAGTGTGGGGCCTACAAGGCTGTGAATTCTACCCCTGTATGGTTTTTACCAATTCACTGCTTTCTCTCTTGGGCTGTAAGCTACACAGTCTGACTAGGAGCTCATCATGACATTTGGTTCCTAGGAGGCCCTAAACAAATATTTGCTGATGATTTTAACAACTGGAAAAGAGAAGACAATAGCTTCCAGGCTACAAGTTCAGCAATTTGGCAGAATGAATGAACATATATAATACAAGAATATGTTGGTTGAACTGGATTTTAATCTGTCACAAAAGCAGAGCCAAAGGAATATCTTGGAGGCAACTTTTGGCAGTTGACATCTAGACTATGTGTAGGATAAAGAGACATCACCAATTAACTCAAATTATTTTGTTCTATTGTCAAGGGCATCCCTCACGGAGATGGTTGAAGGAAGTAGTCGGTTGACTTTTGTCCAACTGCGAGGCCATCTTCAGAGTGATCATGTCAGATTATCACATATATATCAGGATATTTCATGTTGCCTACATATCTGTGTCTTTTGACTGCAAAAATTTTAATATAGATTTGACCTCCCCCACCCTTTGTAAGTTGAGCTCTCTCTCTCTCTCTTTCTTTCTCTCTCTCTCATTGGATTAATTGGGAGATCTTTTTAAAGTTCCCTTGCCAGTCATTTATCACTTTGCATTAATAAGTTGACATTCCAGTTTTATAACAAGTCTCATGAGTTTTAGTAATGCCATTCCACATCTGAAAAAACTGATCTTTCTGTACTTTCAGAAAATTCAGCTTCCTGAGTCCCAAAGACTGAAGTACTAACTCTTAGAAGTTAGTAAATTCATCAAGGGAGTGAATTGCACTTTGTGAGGCCTTTTGAGACACAGACTACTGACCTGTTTCTTGGTGGTTAACCTGCATCTGCATTTGGGAGCCTGTGGCCTTGTTTCTAGAAGTTTCCTCTGTGAAGGACTTTGATTTCCAGCTGCAGTCACACCAGAATCCCTTGCTGGTGAATTAATGTTCATATGAGAGTTTTGGTTCTTAGTCTTAGGTGTCACCAGGCACAGAACACTTTTTGATTTGCCCTTTTATAGCTAGGGACACTTGTAGGCATTAGGCCAACATTCATCAACTCAATGATCCCACATAATACTTGAAAATTTTCCAGTGATAACTTTCTGTTCAGATTTCTAATTTTCCTTTCAGATGAGTCGCAGTAAAAAAGTCGTCATCAGTTATAGTCTAAACTGAAACTGATGAAGAAGCTGCCATTTTTTAAATTAGCAATACCTGTGGGAAACATGTGTCCTCCTATTTCACTCACCTCTCTTAAAATCAGCTCCATGTTGGGGTTTTCTTATTCAACTGGGAATTCTAGGATTTTTGGACCTTGCTTCTGTATCTTTCTACATAGTAAGCAGTTGTCCAGCTACCTTGCTACATGATCAAGATAGAGAAAAGGACTGGGGATATCATTTTGTACTATAATATTTAGGAGATGAAAACTATAATTAAGTGATACAATTTGAATTTTAATAATATTTAATGTAATTTAATTATTTTAAAGATTTATTTATTTATGTATACAAGCATTGGGGTATAGGCCAGAGGTGTGGGTGAGAGGATTCACCAGAGACATAGAGGGGAACAGAACAGGCAGATTAATTGAAACATAGTTGCTGAGGGGAGCAGCAGGCAAGGAAGGGGAAGTCTGCCAGGACCTGTGGGTCACCACCCCCTGGCTGGTGGCAGGGATCAAACTCATGCTACAGTGACTGCGGTCTGCTTCATAGTGCGTTGCTTAACTCATTGCGCCACCAGGGAGGCCCCATAATATTGTAATAATAAGAACTTAACTCAATAGATTTATTGGGGGAGGTAAAGGCCTGGCTCAGTTAGCTCAGGGTAGGGCTCGAGTATCTAAAGACAAATAACTACCACTTAGAAAGTTAACACTTGACATCATTTAAAAAGTTGTTCATTAAAATAATGATGCTGCCACCATGTCAATACACACAATTTTTAAGGCAGGCATGGGGAAAGTTTACAGTTTATTTAGAAAAGGAAGTATATCATTTAACATGCATTTAAATGCATTTAACATACATTTAAATAGTATATCATTTAACTGCATTCAATAACAAGTAACAAAATGTCTAGGTAATAGTAGCTTAAAAAATGAAGGTTTTTTTTTTTTCAGTTTTCTTTTTTTTAAATTTAATTAATTAATTATATTTGACATCGTTTGTATTCTCCAGGGAGTGCCCACCATCATTCCACTCATGCACCATCACCTCAGTCCCTTGTGCTCTTTCTGCCCAAATGAAGGTATTTATATCATATAACAAGAGGTTGGTTTAGCAGTTTAGTGTGTTAGTGTGGTTTCAAGATCTCTAAGATTATTTTTGGCTTTTGCTTGATGGGAAAGTGGTTGCCATTCTTCCAAGCATCGCACATTATATCCCAAGCAAAAGGGTAGGAGACTAAAAGACTTTCTCCTCCTAAGTCTTCATTGTTTTATCAGCAGAGGGGAAGCTTCCCAGCTGACTTTCCCTCAGATTTCACTATATAGAGTTTGGTCTATGGCCCCTGTTAGGCCAATCTCTGGCAAAGAGGGGAGAAATTATCATAGTAATTTAGACCACCTTAAAGCTGAGAAGCCTGATGCCTTCCATGGGATGAAATTTCTATTTTCTCCCTCAGTAATTTGTGGTTAATTAGTTGGGTGACTACAAATGAAAAATCATCCTTAACTATGTTTTTATTGTTGGGATGAAAGAATTTTTTAAAATTATTCTTAAATTTGTAGGAATAAATGTCAAAGAAATTCTTCATGTTGAGTGGGGAGAGGGGACATGGAGAGGTGAGTGTGTTGGATGCTGAAATGACCAGATGGCAGGTTTATGTGCAGCATCTACTGATCAGTCTCTAGGAAACTCCTGTCATGCTTCATCTAGCTAGCGTGTATCTGGGGTATAAAGTACTCTGAAACATAAGCCTCCATGAGTGAAACAGCATAGCTGTCACTTGTCAAAGATGCCTGCACCTTGCAGACCTAGAGTCCACCAAACTTGAAGCATTCAAGAAGGTTTCTGCCTCTGGTTCCCTGTGATACTGTTGAGGTATGGACCACCAACTTTCAAAACACCCCATGTTCCATCTTTGGTGGCATCTCATGTGCAAATGCAATGCCCTGGGAGTACCTGACTGAATCTTCTACAGAGCTAAACTGGAGCATTAAGTGGTGAATGGAATTGGACAGAAGGCAAGAGCAATCACATTTTTGTAAGAACATGAAAAAAAATCACAGTTATTAGATAAGTCAGGGAAAAGGACTAAATTACATAGGTATAAAGAAGACACTTTGCCTAGAGTGGCTGAAAAATATAGACCACATTGATGGGACAGGGTTACCCGAGAGGCAGAGTGATGTTAGCAAAAAAGGAGAGAATAAAGGCAGTGAGGCATGACCAACTTGAGAAAATTTGGTTCAATAATCTGCCCTGTAGAAGTGCTCGGCAATACCACCTTTAAAATGAAGACGTTGATGTGAAGATCCACAGAGACTCATTCTCTGTGACTAGTCATTTCTAAAGAAGTCAAGTAAAAACATAGCAATTAATTGAGACACATTATATAAGAATTAGTGTAATGCTAGATGAGATGGAAGGAGTCATGTCTGCAATCCTAGTGGAAAGATCTTTGTTTATCAAGCATTGACCTTGTATGGTGAGCACAGTGCTTTCATTATCTCATTTAATTTTTACAATCACCCTCTGAAGCAGGTGCTTTTATTATCTCCTTTCAACAGGTCAAGAGGATAGTAGCTTAAAGGACTTACCTCGTAAGTAGAAAGGTCAGGATGTAGACTCAAGTTGTCTGAATCCAAAGCTGGTGTTCTTCTACTCTGGATTGTCAGTGGAAGTTAAAAATAAGTGATACAAGAAATTGTGATATCTTATCACTGATAAGATAAATGGCAGACACACACACAACTTGTAAGATGATATAAGTGGAATTAGTAATATGCTCTTTCCATATTATAAGTGATAGACTCCCAGTAAAAACTGGCTCAAGCAGAAAAACAAATACATTGAATTCTGCATCAGGCTTAAGAATTGGCACCAAGGGTGTCCATGTCCTAATACTCAGAAATCTTGGGGTTGTTCAGGTAATTAAGAATTTTGAGATAAGGAGACTATCATGGGTTATCTGGGTGGTCCAATGACATCACAAAGGGTCCTTATAAGGAAAAGATGCAGATTGACTATGAAGTTGGAAGCAATTGTGAGAAAGTGGTTGCAAGGATGTAACATCTCATCTCAAGAAGTCAGAAACATCAAGGGAGTTGATTCTCTTTAGAGCCTCCAGAAAGAACACAGCCTGCTAATACCTTGATTTTGGACTTTTGACCTCTAGGACTGTAAGAGAATAAATGTGTGTTGCTTTGGGTTGCAGGGCTTCTGGTGCTTTGTTTCTGCTGTCACAGGAAACTCATGATTCCTGTACCTGAAGACTACAGGGCAGCATTGACTTCAGGCTCTAAAGTGGTGGCCATGGAGTTGTCCTCTTTATCCCTTAGGTTTCTGGTTTCTTCTGTGATGGCCTTATTCCTAGTGAGTGAGGACCCATCTAACTGAGGACCAATAGGTGCAGGCTTCTCCTTCTCTTTAGCAACCCTTTTTGAGCAGAGACACTGTTTCTGAATAACATTGGCAAATAGCCCAGGGATGCCTTCCACAGGCCTGCCTTGTACCTGAACCTACCACTGTGATTCTGATGGGCAATGCCTGGGTCATTGCCCACCTTTTTGGGAGGGGAAAATGAGCCCCTCCTAAACCTCAGAGACTCATGAGGTAGAGGGGTGCATCCCAAATGAAATTTCAGCAGAGCTGGAAAAAACATTGAGTGCCTACAATAGAATTTGATGCAGATCAGTGGGACATGGCTGTCAGCTGGTTTTAAGGAAAGCCAGAAAGACAGAAATGGAGGTTTCTCTCTGACTAGCTGACAGTGAACACACATACACACGCACACACACACACGCACACACACACACGCACACACACACTAAAGGAAATTAATTGCAGACATCAGTTACAGGGTATATCCAGGGACTTGTTGAGATCTGATAAAGGGAAGGAATGATAAGAACAGGAAGTCAAGCTATAGCTAACTAAAGAGCTTAGAGAATCTTAGGACTTTACTTTAGTACATGGCTCTAAAGAGAAAGGTCCATTTGCTTGGGCCTAGGAGAAAGAAGCGGCCATGAAAGCAATCACTTTGGATACATGTGAGCTGATGCCAACTCATACCAGCTCCTGTGTGGTTGGTCCCTGCTGCTGAACAGGGATCATGCAGAATGGTATTCACACCTGAAACAAATCCCATTTGCCTTCTTAGTGCCTGAATGCTCTTGAAAACCCCAGAATAGGGCTCTGACCTCCAAAGTGTCCCTCAGGTTGGGGTGAAGACTGGGCAGTGCTCACCTTCTGGGCCACCACTTTTTGCCTTTGGCATTGGAGTATGGTATTGGATTGTATATTTGAAAGTTGCGAAGAAAAATAATCTTAGATTTATCATCACAAGAGGTGATAGATATTAAATAAACTTGTTGTAGTGTTCATTTTGCAATATATATGAATATGAAATCATTGAATTGTGCACCTGAAACAATAGTGTCCTATGTCAATCAAGGAGGCAAATGGTATTTGTGCATTAAGGCAAGTAAACTCCATGGCAATTCTCTTTAGAGTTACTCCTTCAGATTACTTTTTTTCTACTGGTCTCACAGAGAAAGCCCTGAACAGCTGTTTCTTATTCTTGTTCAAGTAGGGGTGCAACTCTTCTGGTGTTTATAACTGGACAGAATATCAGATCATATCATCCCTTGTTGAGAGCTATCTGCCTCAAGGCCAAGACCTAGCAAGAGTTCCTTAGTTTTATATATTGGTCCCCATTAACTCTCTGGTCTTTTTACTTGTTTCTCTCACTTGCTCACTCAGGCACCACTGGGTTTTCTGCCCCACCCCCAATATCAGTCAGGCTTCAGAAGAGCAGGGGTTTCTATTCTGTTTATGTTGTGTTCTTGGCATCTGGAGGAACACCTGCACATAGTAGGTGCTCAGCAAATATCATTGGAATTGATGCATTAACTCATATGTGTGCATGCATTCATTTCTCCAACATTTCCAGAGTGCCAGTTAGTGAACTAGGTACTGTAGTCAATAAGACAAGCTCAATCCGGTTTCGGTCCCAATGACTTATACCCTAGTGAGAGAGAATGACATGCAAGCCAACAACAGCAATCCAATGTGATAATTACTAAGAGGTGGTATAAATCCGGGGTGCTAAGGGAACATGGGGAGGGAGGGAGATGCATCAGGGCTGAAACCCCTTCTCACTTCCATACATGCAGTTCCACCTGGAGAACTACCACATAATTGCTATTTCATTGTTTATTTCCCATTGGACTGTCTCTGGGTGTATGCACCACTTTTCTGAGCAAATTCATTCTAAATCCAATAGGTTTGCTTGCTCCCATGTTGGGTTCTAACTCCTAGGTCATTTAATCCCAGAATACTAGTGTTAGCTGATAGAAAATTGCCATTTCTTCCCCTTTGCTGAGGAGAGAGAGAAAGCCAGAGTATTTTTGCATCTCTTGATACCAAATAAAAGATGCAGGGAGATAGGCTTGGCATTTGAACCTCAATTCCCCAGCCCCACCCTCAACCCCCATTCTGCCAGGTGACTCCTGCTGGGTAACAGGAAAGCCAGAAAGTGCTCCCTTCTCTGTCTATATTGTTCATCCTTCCCTGAGCCAGGCTTTCTCTACTTTCTTCCCACTATCCAACCCTCAATGCAAACATTACCTCCTCAGAGAGGCAGGCCCCACCACCCAGTCTAAAATGGTTATTCCCACATTGTCATAAATATCACCAACTATAGGATGAACACATCCTGTTTCCTGTCTGTGTCCCTCTTTAGAAGGTAGGTTCTATATTGACAGAACCCTTTTCTGTCTTGTTTGCTTTTACCTACCAATACAGAGTAGGTGCTCAAAAAATATTTGTCAGATAAACAGATAGCTAATAGAGGGACAAGAGCTATACCATCATGGAACCTAAGAATCTGTAGAACTAGAAGCAGCCAATACTGTTTTTTTTAAAATTATTTTCTACCTGAGATAGATAGGGGAGACCTGGGAACAACTGCACCAGACACCTCAGAAGAATCGACACTATTGTTTCCTTTCAAGTTAGTATGCAGCCTGCTATGCTTGATGGGAGGTCTAAACTTGTGGGTGGAGATAAGTAGCTGAAAGGATTTTGTTTGGGAACCTTAGGAGACACCACCCCTAGGGAGTCCTAGCAGACAGACGCTTCCCATGGTGCCCTCTAGTGGCCATTCTGTGATGTACATGCAGGTCTTCCAAGCTCCCTAAAAGTTTGGGACAGTTTATCAAACACACCCTTAGTCCTTCACCATTTAGCTACTTCTGGAGGCTTCTTAGAGATTTCATTGGGACCACCACTGATAAACATCCAAACAGTGGCCTTAAACAGTGTTTGGTAGTCCTTTTGGAGTCAACTATTATTTTGAATACTAAATAGGTACTGTAGGCTTTTAGTTACAGAGTTACAGTGTACTCCATCGAAGTGATGTTTTTCTTGGAGTTGTTAGGTTTGGAAAGTGGGGTCCTTGGATTCACTCTGGAAAAAGTTTCACCAGAGGTTCCCCTTTAGCATCATGCGACAAGTTTCCCAAGGAAGTTTTTTCATGACACAGAGACATTACTTATAACCAGAAAGACAACTTTATTATGAAAAGGGAGAGAAGAAAAAAGGACACTTGCATAGGCACAAGCAGGCAGAAAGGGCTGCCCCAAAAGGGACAGGTTTGCTGAGAGAGAGGCTTGCATGGTTGCAGGCAGGTGGCCTTGAGGATTGCTGCCTCTACTGAGGGAAGTCATGAAGAGAAGCCCTGGCATGGTACAGTTCATGGGCAGACAGGAAGGCTGCCCTGCAGAGGGAGAGAGTTGGTGAAAAGAAACATCTGCATAGTCGCAGGTGGTAGATGGACAGCTGCACAGTGCCAGTGCAGATAATTCACTCTTCTCTTTGGGAGGGGCTCACCACTTTGGGAGTGGTGTGTTTGCTATTGATTTGGGGCAACTATGTAGAATTTGAAAGGGACTCAAGATTCCATAATGGTCCCCAATCTCCATATCTTTACCTCTGGTCTGCACCCTAAGACACTAACAGCAGTCTGACACTTTGCTTGGGTCTGTGCCTTGGTGCTTAAGGATTTTTAGTTCCTATGACAGTTTTAATGAGTGTGTTAATCACTTCTACCCCGACATCCAGCTCCTGGCTTTGTGTGAGCCAGGTTTCTGATCTTTTGGCACTTCCTTTCCAGTTTTCCTATCCTCACCCTCCATCAAAAGTAATGGACTGATACTCGTGCTTGTAGTGGCCTAGCCACAATATCGTCAAGATCCACATCAAGGAGTTTCCTCCTCTGGGAGTTTTTCGGTTTTAGGTCTTGCATTTAAGTCTGTGAAATTTTCTTTATATATAAAATCATTTTATTTAATTCTTACAATGCTCCTATGCAGTGGGTCCTCTTGCCACCTCCTTATTTTAGATAAGAAATGGAACTGTAAGGGATTTAGGACACTGGTATGAGGACACAACAGGGTTGAAAACTAGAGATCTGTCTGCAGCGCTGACTACTTAGTCTCTTTATTGTAATTGCCAACAATGTTTAATTGAGAGCTACAGTCTCCTATTTAATAAACAGATTTTATTCTTCCACACAGTTGTGATTTGGAGATTTACAGTGATGGAGCTGGGAATGGATTTGACAGATGCCATCTTGGCTAGAGAAACACTCTTGGACTCACACAGTGGCAGCCAGGTCAACATTCAATGTGGAACCTCTGCAGAGCCAGCTAGTTTCCCATGGGGGAAAACCACTGGAGAGCTCCCTGCAAACCATCTCCACTATACGGAACCAGGTTCCCTCTACGGGCACTGCTGAGTCAAGGGCTCCCATGTCCCCTCCACATTTGAGTAAAATATCCTAGACTAGCACTTCGTGGACATCTCTGGTTGAAATGTAAACCCTGATCCTATAGGGATAGGGTCGAAACCAAAGAGTCTGCATTTCTGACAATTTCCCATGTAAGGCGGATGCTGCTGTTAGGAGTCTGCACTAGTTACAAGGCCTATGCCATAGAACTGGCAGTAGACATACGTGAGGTTCTCCTGTGGGAAATGGGTCTAGGTGTTTCTCTCTTTTTCTGTTGTTGTTTTTTTTTTTTTGTGAAATCATTTTCTGTGTTTCCCTTTACATCTCTGATAACCCTCTTTCTCTCACTCACAAGCAGCCTTGCTTCCTAACATTAATACCCATGAGGTTTCTCTGTGGCAATCCGTGTCCCGTCTCACTAGACTACTTGTTATTCCCTGATCTCCTGCCCTTGCTTTTCCCACACACAGCCACAAGGCTTGTTCCCCATGTCTTTCTGGCATCTGTGTTGATGTCTTCTCCTCAGATGGCACAATATCTGAAGCCACTCCCCTTGTCCCTCCTCTCTGCCCCCTTTCCCCTCTTACCCTACTGTAAGATTTTTTTTTAGAGAATTAACCAGATTGTATATAATTTATTGTTGATTGTTTTACTAGGATGTAAGCTCTGTGAGGGAAGTCCATTGTCAGCTGTGTTCACTATTTGCACCCAGAGCAGTATCTGCTACATATGAAACTCAGTTATTTATGAAATGAATGATACTGTGAATGAATGAATGAATGAATGAATATATGTTCTAACTTCCTCATATAATAACATAAGTACCTGACATGTACTGAGCACAGATAGTACCAGAAAACATAGAAAGTACTTTATGCAGATGATCTAATTTGATTCTTACAAAAATTCTTAGAGTAATTACTGTTTTAAATTTTTAAATGAGAAAACTGAAATTCAGAGATGTATACTAATGTGCTTAAAGTCACATTGTTACAGGGCCACCAGAGGTAGAGTGAGGAGCTGAACAGGCAGATTTACTGAAATACACTGCTGAGGGGAGCAGCAGGCGAGGCAGGAGAGGTGATACCCTGTGTATCACCTTCTTGTCCAGGGGGATTGAACTCATGCTGTAGTGGCTGTGTATAGCTTCATGGTGCTGAAACTTAACCCCTTGTGTTACCAGGGAGGCCCCAAGAATGTAGTTATTCTTAACAGGGAGAGTTTCAAATTTCCAAGTTGTCTCAAACTAAAGATGTGTTGATGCTAGAGGAAGAAGGCGAAGCAGGATCTAATCTTTTCCTTTCTAAAAAAATGTACTTCAGAGATACAAAGGCTGCAGACCCATTGCTAACTCTTTATATGGCACCTTGCTCATCAGTAGGGGAGAATAGATAGGCTTTGCCTGCAGGCATCAGATTTCTGCATAGGCTGTGGGGTGGACCCTGAAATGACCAAGTTTATGAAGATCATTCTGTTCTCTGGACTGCTAGACTAGGGAAAGGAGGGTTGCCCAGAAAGTTTTACAACATGTTCACAGATTTAGCTCTCCTAAAGTCACCAAAAAGTCACTGCTGGCCATGTGACTAGTCCATGCTAACAGGTCATGTCAATAATGCTTTGCAGGAGCAAGTGGATGGAGACATTGAGCTCTGGAGAGTAAGACCCCATGCTGCAGTCATATTTAAATAAACTAGAAAAAAACAGATGATTGGAGCAGTAATTAATCCTTATTTTTTTCACTTTTCATTTTCATCCTAAAGCCTCCTCCTGGTCAGGAAAAATGATTCTACTTGATGTTTGCTTTTAATTTTACAAGAATGACCTCTGCTATGTGGAAGGATATATTTTGTCATCAAGAATGTGCATATTTAACCCCAGCTCTAGTGGGTCATGCACTCCTCAAGGCAAATGTATTATCTCAGAGAGGAAGGAGAGAATGGGGAGCCAGGATTGCATTTCATACTCAGTGCCCTTAGCAATTTTGGTGCATTGTAAGCAGTTAAATAAGAATAACCTCATCTTAATCTTGGAAGTAGGTTAGTAGCTTATTTAATCACTGACAAAAGAGTATATTTTCTAGGGTGGCAGGGAGAGCAGAGAGGGGTATGTGATCAGCTAGAATGGCAGAGGTCTAGGGTTAAGGCTTTGAGTAACTCTAGGTACCTGAGATGATGCTTTTACATGGTTTGAAATGATCCCCAAAGTCCTCCTATTTTGGTTAAAGCCAGTGATCAGACACCCTTACATATAAGCTAGTGACCCAAAGTTCTGCCAGTGTCAACACTTCCCCAAGAAACTGGTAACCACAAGGTTTATTGAAGGTTTATAATTAATTAATGGTGTTTATAATACTAGTACTAGTAAAAACAGTAGTAACATGGAACATTGAGAGCTTCCCACCTTTCAATAATCCCCCTACCTCCCCAGGGCACAAGGATATGGCCTGGGAGCCTTCTTTGTTGAAGATCTTTGACTCCATTCCCTTTTCATGTTGGTGGGGTTCCAACAGGCTACCGATGGTGTATTCAAATTAATCTGAGGCTTTTTTAACAAAATGGTGATTTACACACGTTTTGGTGGGTTACAGGAGATTGAGGGTGTTCCTAAGTGAAGCTATGGCCTTTGGTGGAGGGAGAGTGTTGTTACAGGGCAACCCTAATATAAAATGGGTTTGCCTGACTGGGTCCTCACCTGCATGCTCAAAAGGCACTTGTAAGGCCCCAACTGCAGGCACACACAACAAAGGTTAATAAAGTATTTTATTTATAAAAGAAGGAGAAATAAAGTAATGATTATCACAAGGAGACAAGAGGGATACAAATATGTAAATGTCCTACCAGTTCCTCTGAGCTGGAACACAATAGCACACTGAGAGCTGGGTTCTCACGAAGAGAAAACTAAGGCCCACATGTCTGGTTTTATACCCTGCCTGGCTGCGTAACTCTACCCTCAGGTCCCACTCTTCGATGATGATCTTATAGGACTTGTGGTTCTTGGAGTGGGGGTTGGCGTCCATAAACCTATTTGTCTAGTCCCTTCAGGACTACCTTGCTCCCTAATGAGAGGACTTGGTCAGCCTAAGCTGACACTAGAGAAGGAACCCTTGTCTTACCTACTCCCTTCCTTCAGTGTTGTGCTGGGGCTTCCCACTGGCCACCCGCCTGTGACCATGCAGGCCTCTCTCAGCAAATTTGTCCCTTTTGGGGAAGCTCTTTCTGCCCGCTTGTGTCTATGCAAGTGCCCTTTACTTTTCTCTCTCTTTCACTAATAAACCTGCCTTTTTAAGTATAACTAACAGCTCTGTCTCATGGAGAAACTTGCCTAGGGAACTCGCCATTTGCTGCTGAAAGGTGAAACCTTTCCCAGAGTGAACCCGAGGACTCCACTCTCCAAACCAACTGACCAAAAACGACATCATATATACAATGGGATACTACTCAGTGAACAAAAAGAAAAACTTAAGCCACTTGTGCAACATGAATGGAGCTAGGAGGGATTATTCTAAGTGAAATTGTTACAGGGCAACCCTAATATAAAATGGGTTCCCCTTACTGGGTCCTCCACCCACGCACTCAGAAGACTTTTAAAAAGTCCCAACTCTGGGTACACATGGCAAAAGTTATTAACAGGTTTTATTTTATGAAAGAAGGGGAATAAAAATAGTAATAATACCAAGGGAAAAAGAGAGGGATACAAATCCACAAATACCCTACCAGATCTAAGCAATGGCACGTTGAGAGCTGGCTCCGAAGGAAGAGAGATGTCTCCCGAAGGAAGGGGTCTGGCTCCTCAGTAAGAGAGTGAGCCCCAAGCTCACCTCTGGTTTTATAGCTAGCCTGGCTGCTTAACTCCACCCTCAGGTCCCAGTGATCCACTCTTTGATAATCATCTTATCGGATTTGTGGTTCTGGAACACTGGAGTGGGGGTTGGAGTTCACACACCCATAATCCATTCAGGACTACTTTTTCCCCCTAACACCTTAACCTCACCCTTATCTGTAAGCAGGCCTTCTCTTAAGTTCTTTGAGAATTCCTCTTTCCTACAGGGACTCTGTCTTGTAAAGGGTGTTTCTATCTATCTTTATTACTATCCAGTCATGTCTTCACTACAGGAGGTCCTAAAACACTGACACCAAGTCCATGAGGGACATTGACCCCACAGCTTCAGACCCATTGAGAGCTTCCTTTTTAACTCATGACCCAAGTCCAGGGTCCTGCGCATTAGACCATGCAGGGAGGGGCTTTCTTTCAGAATGCTCCTTAATAACACACACGACAGCATCAGAACATGAGGTACCCAATGACAACTCCCTGGATAGCTCTGTCATTACAGTAATAATTTGAATCAATAGTGTAGTAAAGCTGCCATACATTTATTTCACCCAGGAGATTAAGCAAACAATTATATAAAGCATTCTGCAGGAAAAAAAACAAGAGCGCTCCAGATGCAGAGTGCCTGTGTGCCACATCCCCAACCAAATGCTCTTCTTCTAATACAGTTTTTCTTTTCTTTTTTTTTCTGCTGCTTTATCATCAGATGCTGAATTCCTACATTCCAAAAGAATCAACTTGTAAAACTGCAGCATTTTATCTTCCAGCCCAGGGAACCTCCCAGGATGCACACCCTCCCCACCCTACACAGAGCAGCAGCTCCCCAGGTGCCTATGGGTGGTGGCCAGGGAAGATGTTGCCCCCCACCTTCCTTTTCAGCATCCTGAACCACAAGCAAGACTTTCTGTATCTGAAACTTCCATTGAGATGGTTTTATATTCACATTGGTCTGAGAGAGATCGATCCAGCCTGGAGCACCTCAAGCACTGGAAGTGTTAGGGGGAATAGTAGTTTTAAATGGATTATGGGTGTGTGGACTCCAACCCCCACTCCAAACCATCAGTGTTCCAAAACCACAAATTCAATAAAATAATTATTAAAAAGTAAATTATTAAAACTTAAAAGTAGAGTTAAGCAGCCAGGCTAGCTATAAAACCAAGGTGAGCCTTGAGCACGCTCTCTTTTTTATTGAGGAGCCAAACCCCTTCCTTCAAAGCCATTTTATTTGACTTGGAGCCAGCCCTCAATGCGCCATTGCTTAGATCTGGTAGGGTATTTGTAAATTTATATCCCTTTCTTTTTCCTTTAGTGTTATTACTATTTTATTCATCTTTCATAAAATAAAACGTGTTAATAACTTTTGCCACATGTACCTAAAATTAAAACTTTAAAAGTCTTCTAAGCACACAAGTAAAAAACCCAGTGTAAAAAACCCCATTTTATATTAAAGTTGCCCTGTAACAGTTGCAGCATTAACTTCCAGGGCCAGATTTTCCTCTTTCCATGTTATCTAGAGGGTTCTCTAATGTACATTCAGTAGTTTGAACTTGGCCATAATTACAGTCTTATTATCCTCACCAGCTTTACTTATCTCATTATCTCCTCTCTCCTGTGTTAGAGGTCAGTAGAACATCCCTTTTATTAGCCACTTAATCCTTCTATCTAGTAGCTCAACCCTGATTGATCCACTTAAGGTCCTTCTTTGCAGTTAACTTTGCTGACATTTGAGATTCCACCCCTCAAGTCCTTTCACTGGGCACAAGCAGCCCTGTTCTCTCGATCAGAAGTTCATTATCGTTAATTTTATTAGAAAGAGGTAAGTTTCACCACTACTCAATGAGCACCACTCTATTTTTATGCTCCTTCCTCCCCCCACTCCACTTGTTCCAGAGGCTGGCTCTTCTAGCTTGGCACTTTTTGTTTTGTATTCTTCTTTCTAAAGTTTTTGTGGAACTGAAAGGGCTACAACTGAAAATGTCTGCCTTCATAGAAGCGACCATGACCTTATGCCCAGATGTTGTAGATAAATTGGCAGAGACTTAGTGTGTATGTGTATTTGTGAATGGCCCATTTTATTGATTCATTGGATAGACATTGGTTGGGCCTCTCTCCAGTCTTCACTGATTGGGGAACAAAATCACCCCAAACCATAATTTCCTGCCATTCCTAACTCTTTGTACCCTTTGCCGAAAGACAATGCTCACAGTTTGTCTTTGTTTCTAACTTCTATCCAGATGATGCATATTTAGTGTGTAGGGTAAAGGGAAGTTTTCAGGTTTTTCTGCCCTCCTGCCATTAACATCAATGATAGGCCTCTGCGGTCTTGCATGCATGCCTGATGGTAGGCACCATTTCTGATGGAGTAGAGTATGGGCACTTATAGGTGGGCACACCTGGGCTGAGACACTGTGCTTAAAGGGCGCCGTCATGGGGATGCCAGTAGCAGAGGCAGCCGCAGAGTAACAGCAGTGGTGGCAGCAGAGAAGCAGAGGCTCAGGAGACCACTGGAGAGCCCAAAGAGAGTAAAGATTTGCTAGGGGCTCTCCTGCCTGCCATGTACCTGGTTGCCCCACTGCTAGTTGTGCAGGAAGATCAATAAAACCCTGAAAGAGCCATGAGGGCTCCAGGACCTCTCCTTTACCTGTCTGCCCAGATCACGGAGAATCTGCTCTGTGCCTTCCTGCCACTACACAGTGTCTACACCATTATAGGACACACTCTCTAATTTTTATTTTATCTATTTTATAACCTACAAAGATGCCTTTATGGTATCTGATAGTTGTCTCATATTTCTGAAAATCACTGTTGAAAATCCTCTGTCTGGGTTGTGGGTAGGTGGGACAAATGCTACTGCCCTAAATACTTTCAAGTCTCACAGGTTATTACTGGCATATGTGTAGTGGATCCTGGTGGTAGTTGAATGGGGGCACATTGGGGATACCAGGGCACAGAGAATATTTGAGAAATTAAGATCTATGCATGAACAATGAAATATTTCAGCATTATAGTTGGATAATGTCCTACTAAGAGAAAAGACAAGATGTCTTCCATCCCCATAGTCAAGGCCAGCTTGCTCCACCAAATAGGAGGGAAACTGAAGATTCTCCTAGAACTCACCTAATTCTCCCAACTCCTCCTGTGAGGAACTAGTAGGGTGAGTAGGGAGAGTGGATTCTTCAATAATGCCAGTAAAGACACATCATAATCCCCTGGAGGGCGTTTCAACACACAAACTGTGGGCCTCAGCTCCAGAGTCCCTGGTTCAGTGAGTCTGGGTGATGCCTGAGAACTTGCATTCCTAGCACATTCCTAACACAAAAGCAACTGGTGCCACTGGCCCATGGACCCCACTTTAAAAATTGCTGTACATGTTTACTTTGTTCTTCTCTTATAGTTTCTTTGGAGGTTACATAAAGGTAAATTTCTTTGTGAGCTGGGGACATAACCAGAAGGATATACCTTTGATGGGGAAAGTTTTTTTTTTTTAAAGATTTATTTTATTTATGCATACAAGAACTGGGGTACAGGCCAGAAGTGTGGGGGGTGAGAGGATTCACCACAGAGAGCAGGGAGCAGAACAGGCAGACTGACTGAAGCACACTGCTGAGGGGAGCAGCGGGTGAAGCAGGAGAGGTCTGCTGCACCATGTGGGTCACCCCCCTGGCCAAGGGCAGGGATCAAACTCGTGCTGCAGTGGCTGCGGTTTGCTTCACAGTGCGTTGCTTAACCCACTGCGCCACCAGGGAGGCCCCAAGTTTTTTTTTTTTTAACTGTAATTATTTCAGACATAAAATTATAACGAACTGCCCCAACTCCCATATTTAACAAGTGTTAGCAGTTTGCCATATCCATTACTATACTATTGCTTATACATGTGACTTACTTACTTTACTTCTAACACATTCCTTACTTACTTCTAACACAACTGTATGAGAGGGGGATTCTTACTGTGCCCATTCCACAGAGCAAGAGACTGAGGCCAAGAGAGGTGTGCAGTCACTTGACCAGTGACCCACAGCTAGCAAGCAGGAGCCTGGCTTCATGGAATCTATGCCTTAGCACCACAATAAGCTGCCTCCAAAGAGCTTTAGATTTTTTTAAAGGCCAAATGGTGCAGATTCAGTCAAAGTCCTGTTTGTGCCCTATTCCTGAACTCATTTGCAATTATGCAGGTATTGACTCTCCTAGAGTTGGTTGAACTCCAGGGGGAAAGTTTTCAGGATCTCCTGTGATCCTTTAATGCTGAAACTGTCTTGCATGTCCTGTGGATTTGGTTGTTTTTCCCTCTCTCAATGGGGAAAAGATTTAAGGACTTTGAAGATCAAAACCTTCAACAGCTCCCTTCTTACCCACAGAGGTCTTTCAGGTATCTCCCTCCCCACATCTCTGTTCCAGTGCCCATTGGTGTCTCCACAGTCCAGTCATGCCCACCAACTGCTCCCCAGTGATCGGCCCATATAACTGTCCAGGTATGGGACCCCATTGGCTCAGTTTTGGATAGGGCTCCTTCACTGGTCTTTTCCACCTGGTGCCTCATTCTTTCTGTTTCATTTTCTAACAGACATTTATTGAGCACCTACTATGTGTCAGGTGCTTGCGTAGGCCCTGTAAATCAAGACACAAAAATCTCTGCTCTCCAAGCACTTACACTCCTGCTTCCCCCCAATTCTCTCTCCCCTGTTGTTTTATATGTTTCCAAGCTCTGTGATCTGCTGCTTAATCACCAGCCCATTGTCCTCCTACATACAGTCCTAATTCTCTTACCTGGGCCTCCACTTCTCCAGAAAGATATTCAAAATATAAAGTCTTTGAGTGTGAGGGCAGTTGTGAGCCTCAGATACTGCATACATCCAAGGTTTTCAAATCAGCTGTCTATATAGCAGGAAAAACTTGTCTTGAAGCACCATCATGGGCAGTAGCCCAAGATATTGAGCAGATAGGAGAGGAGCTGCTGGACACAAGTGAGGTAGAGGATATGAGTACCACCTTCTCCTCTAGCCCATTGTTTTCTGTGGAGATTCCCAAGGTTCCAGCACAGCACCCTAAGGTTCCACAGAACACAATTTAACAACCACTGGCTGCATAAGTTACATGCTCATGGAGACAGGCACTTTGGGGTGGGGCTCTGCCTATTGAAATGCCAGATAGAGGGAAACCTGTGAGTGGGGCTCACTATAGCTCGACCAAGATCAAAGTTTCAGGGCCACTGTTTGAGCCTGTATTTATTCGTTCCCTCCTGCTGACCAGCTTCCTGGGCTGCCCATTTTGTCACTGTTCTTTTGTTGTTGTTGTTGTACTTGTCAGAACTTATTTTCCTTAAAGAAAAGGGCTTTAACCCACATATTATGAGAAATTGGCTCTGATATGTATTTCCAGTCCTCTTCCAAAGAAGTTTTCCTATACATTTTCTCAGTGTCATTAAACTTTAATAGGCTTTCCCCCAGAACTCTCCTCTCCCCAGCCTGACTTAACCAACCATTTTCTGAAAACAAGGTGACTCTTATTTAAGGATTCTGAATGTATTCCAGTTCTTGGCAGTCTTGAACACACAGCTGAATGCGTGCTAAGTCTAGCATGGATAATTACACCAGCTGTGACCTTTGAGAAACATGTATTTGGACTAAAGCAGTGTTTAGTCACTTTTGATTGACTTAGGTTTTACTTGGTTTATGTTTGGTAAACTTCAAATATTTGCTTTCATTTAAGCTGGTTAAGCTCCAAAAGACAAGTGCCACATGTGAGCTGCTGGGTGGAAGGCCCTCTCTGTGATGTCAGTGACACACAGGCTGCATGTGCTTATGCACACACACGTGCACACATGATTGGAGACAGGTGGAGTCGTAGATGACATTTGGGAGCACTGCAGACTGACACTGCCATGCATAGGGTGTGACGCCCAAAAGGGCATTGGCTATCTGGGGACAGACACATGTAGTTGTTCCTTTAAATAAAGTTCTCTTACAGCCCAGAAGCAGCAGGAGAGAGGTCAGAAATGCACAGCTCACCTGTGGGTGCTCACTGACCTGGGGTGACCTAGGTAAACCTCTAAAACTCTCAGAGCCTCAATGTTTCCAATTTCAACATGGGAGTTAATGTCACCCCCAGTTTCCCAGCTCGTTGCCCTAACTCCAAGGGGCACTTGAAGAATTAGGAATTCTTCATATGCAGTAACGGTAGCACATGTTCACATTGCCATCTGCTCATCCTCCACAGACTCTGCTTTGATGCATCCCCTGCTCTTGATCATTTGGTGTAGCAGAAACTGACAGAATCTTGCCCACATCCCCTTGTCTTACCATCTTGGAGAAAGCCCTCTGACTTCCACAGCCTGCATTTCTCCCCCAGGCCCTCTCTGGCCACCAGAGCCTACTCTACCAGACTGGCACTCTTAAGGAGCGGTGAGTGCCCTGCCCACCCTCCACCATGCCAGGCACTGTCCTGGCTCAGAGACAGATGGTTTGGTGTGTACCCCTGATCCCTTGGCCCTCAAGCAGAGTGACACTGAGGCACATGTTCCATGCTGAATGCCAGTGCTTCCAACTGGAACAGCTTCAGTAGCCTCAGTGGTAGCTGCAAACTTTTCTTTTTTCTTGAGTGTCTTCCAAACATGGCACCTGGCATCGACCAATCCAAAAGGACAAAATAAAAGCAGCATTTGAACAATCCAAAGGGACAAAGTAAAACAGCAATGCCTTCTGTAACCTATGTGTTTCCTTTTGTCATTGCATCCAATAACCCAAAACTTTGTTTTCTAAAAGAACAAACTTATTCTTTTATATCTGCTCGTGAGAAGTCTAAAATTAGTGTTGCTGGGCCAAGAAAGAGATGTTGGCAGGGTGGTGGTCCCTCCAGGCTCCTGGGGGAGACTCTTTCCTTGACTTTTCCCCCTTCAAAGACAGTCCCTCATTCCTTGGCTCAAGACCTTATCACACAAGTTTCTTTTTCTCTGTAGTCAAATCTTCTCCATTCTCTTCTTACAAACAGGTTAACAGGTGATTTCATTTAAGGCCCACCTTGTAAGCCAGGATAGCCAGGATAGGCTATTTAAGGTAACATCCACAACAATCTAGGGATTAGAATATAGGCATTTTTTCATCTTTTTGGGCCATTATTCAGCCAACCACAACCTACCCCCAAGACCATACACTGCCATCTCCTCCAGATTAGTCAGAAGTGAGTCAGTAGGTGCAGTTCACATTGAGTGAAGGGTAATCAGGTCCTTCTTTTTGAAGGGAGGATTGTACACCTGCTTTAAAACCCCATGTATATACCCCGATTTCTGATCCTTCTTTCTCCCAGTGTTCAGTTGTTAAGAACCAAAGTCGTCCACTGGCCTCCTGTTCTATCTGGGCTCATTGGGTCCCACCAACCCAGGGACACTCAGTACATATGATTCTCAGCTGCCCTTCCTGGGGCAGAGTGCTCATGAGGACACCAAAGTAAAAATAACCTGTGTAACCTTAAACCCCAACTGTTTGTCACCTTTCTTGGTTGGGTGTGGGTAGTGGGTGAGTATCATAATTCATATGGTTGGGTCAGCGTTGGTGGTATAGTGGTGAGCATAGCTGCCTTCCATAATTCATATGGTTGGGAAATAAATTTCTAAACAGAGACTAGAGGTGGCAGGAGAAAAAGAAGGACTAGAATTTTACACTTTCTGCCACTCTTTACTCCTTTGCTTTAATCAATAATTATTGGGAATATACCACACTGCAGGCACTGGTACAGCTGCAACCTAGTGATCCTGTGGGCATAGGGTCTGACTTCCAGGGACCATCCTGTGCAGGCTCACCAAGTGACAAAAAGAGCTTCAGATGTGTTGTGATTACAAGTGCCCCTCTTCCTCTTTCCCCACTACCCCCTTCCTTTTTTCTTTTTCCTTGAATTCCAAAAGTGTTTGAACTTGCAAAAGTATCCCATAAAAGCCCACAAGAATGCCTTTTTTTTGGCACTATGAAACTAACACCATTTCAACAAGGTTCCCACTGCCCCAATTTCTGAACAGTCAAATGATTGAGAAGATTATTGCAGAAAAGGTGAGTGTGCAGGAGAGTGCATTTGGGGAATTCCATTGGAACCACTTGTAGTCCTGTAAGAACTGACCAGCTATGGTCTTAGAATTGACAGAATCCTGGGGCCCCAAAGGACATCAAGCAGCTGAGTGCCTTTGAGTCATTGACTTAAGGTTTGTCAGAGACCTCAGTTTTAAGGAAGAAAAATCTGCCTGAGAATTACAAAGAAAGATACTTCTCCAAAGAGGAAATGCATATAGCCAAGAGGTATATGAAAAAAAAAAGCTCATCTATAATAGGGAAATGCAAGTCAAAACCACCATGAGATACCACCTCACACCAGTAGGAATGACACATATTTTAAAAACAAAAAACTGGCAACAACAAATGCTGGTGAGGATGTGGAGGAAAAGAACCCTCCTACACAACTGGTGGGGATGCAGAATGGCTCTCACTATGGAAAGCTGTGTTGGGGACTCTCAAATTACTAAAAATAGAGCTACCATATGACCCAGCAATTCCACTTCTAAAAATCTACCTGAAGGACAAACATTAATTTGAAAGGAAACTTTAACTTCTATGTTTATTGCAGCGCTGTTTATAATAGCTAGATATGGAAACAACCTAAATGCCCCAAAACACAAAACTGGATCAAGAAGATGTGATATATATACACAATGAAATACTATTCAGCAATCAAAAATATAAACTCATGTCACTTTTGGCAGTATGGATGCATCTGGAAGGGATTATGCTTAGTGAAATAAGTCAGAAAGGAAAAGAAGAATATCAGATGGTTTCAATTATAAGAGGAATACAGAGAAACTAAACAAGGGGTCATGAGAAAAAAACAAACAAACAAGCAAACTGTAAATCCAAGCTATACAGCAGGGAGGGACAGGGAGAAGGGTCAAAAATGGGGAAGGGGGTGTGGGAAGAGCATAAGAGACTATGGTGAACCATCACGAGTGATGTGGTGGTGACAATTGTATGGGGATTATACCTGAGGGGGAAAATTCAAACATTTCACAAAAATGAACAATGATGTAAAAAAATGAATATGCTAAAAAAGAAAAGGAAAAACGTACCTGCTAGATATTAGCCTTTATGAGAATCTTCAAGTCAGCAATCCCTAGTAGCAAGAACTATCCCAGACAAAAACCTTTGTTGAATCCACTACCAGCCTATGTTTGGCTCTGCTTATCTGCTTAACCTTTATCATGGCTCAGATGATTTATGCTGCTCCTGCTTGTGTGTGTGTGTGTGTGTGTGTGTTTGGTAACAGCTTTATTAATTTGGGTACCATATGATTTACTCATTTAAAGTGTATAACTCAGTGTTTGTATATTCATGGAGTTCTGCAAACATCCTCACAATTAATCTTAGAACATTTTCTCATCAACATCATAAGGAATGCTTACACTTAGCCACCACCTCCTAATATTCTCATCCCTTCCCCTTCTCAGTGCTAGGAAACAACTAATCTACTTGCTGTTTCTATAGATTTGCTCATTTGTATGTATCACATAAATGGAATTCATACAATATGTTGCTTTTTGTATTGGCTTTTTTCACTTAGCATATCATTTTCAAGGCTCATCCATATTTTGTAGCCTATATCAGCACTTCATTCCTTTTTATGGTTGAATAGTATTCCACTTTATGAATAACCCAGATTTTATTTATCAATTAATAGTTGATGGACAGTTGGGTTGTTTCTTCCTTTTGGTTACTATGAATGGTGTTGCTGTCTACCCTGCCTTGCTTTCCTTTCCTCCTCTTCATTCTTTCTCCCTTCTGCTTATTTCTCTCCAGTCCTTCTCACTTGCTCCCACTACATTTTAATAGGGGAGGAAATCAAGCAGACTGTCATTTTACCAAGTATGCTGGTAGGTCAGTGGCAGTTCTGGGGTCATTACTGAAATGCCAAAGGCAGTAGAAGCTGTCTGTCACATTGGCCTTGCAACTGGTAGGTCTTCCAGAATATATTTTTAAACGGAACTTTAACTCCTCAAGGTTCATTTCTCCTAGAATACTATGCATCTTAAAATTGCAGAATGTATTTCTTTAGTCTTTTTAATCAAAACCACTCAAAAGGAAAGTCATTCAGGCATTGTACACAAAGAGGATAAATTTCTGTGTTGTGCAATTGTGTTATGGAGCTAGGAAGAAAACTGGAAGGGAGAGGTCCGTAGAAGAGTCCTTCCATTTTGTGACCATCACTCTGGCTTCTGGCTGAAAGCTCATGGGGTGATGCTTAGGGAAAGGGCATCAGGGGCATAATTGACTTCAGCCTTAAGGAAGCTGAACTTGGAGTGTGAGTGAGAGAAAGACAAGGGAACTAATGGAATCAAAAAGCAATCTTGCCTTTCTTCTTAAATTGTTCATGAACACATTTGCAAGATAACTAGTGAAAACAATCTATTGGTTTGAAGAATATTTACTTGGGATGTGCAATTTGCAAAAAAAAGAAGAAAAAAGAAAGAAAAAGAAAAAGCATTGCAGTGGGTTTGGGGCAAGAAGAAAGATTATAAGGCAAATTAACAAAACACCTTTGCTTTCATGGAGCTAATACACACCCTATTCTCCACCCAGTGGGACTGGCACTCTGATGTTTGTGGTGGATGTAATTTCCTGGCTATCTTGCACCATCTCATTCTCCAGGTTGTGTAGTATTATTGGTACTTAGTACCCTGTCTTCTACTGTGGAAGCTAAAGCAGGCAGAGAGTGGACTATTGCCTGATTAGCCTGACCAGCAATGAAGAAGACTGGGTAAATGGAGAGTTAGAATTCTCTGATGGCAGTTGCAGTAGAATCTGGGAGCACATGGAAGCATTCTTTTTAGCTGGTTTGCCAAAAGATACTGTCCAGTATTCCTCTAAAATTGACTTGGTTCATGCCCTTTTCCCAAGTAGGATCCCCATCTTCCCATATATCCTATGAACTCTAATTTCCTTCTTTAAATTGCTTCCTCACTTAACATAGCAAAACCTGGTTTCTGTTGCTTGCACTCAAAATCTTGGCCAACAACACTATTTATTAGCAAGGAGAAAATAAGCTTAGTAGCTGCTGATTATAAATGTACAGGAAGTCTGGTTGTTAGGGCTTAAGGGCCATTATCTTCCACTGCCAGGAAGGATCTTCCATCAGAGCTTGGCATGCCTCGCACCTCCCAGGCTTCAGGTCATGGCTAAATGCTGCCATCTCAGAGAACTTCCATAGTCATCCTGCTCATGTCAACCACCCTGTACCTCTCTATCAAGGAAGTCAACAGCCTTGACTATACATTAGAGTAACTTGGGGCGGGGGACTTGTAAAAAAAGTATGCTTTGTGATGGGCAGCAATCTCTTAAAGATACTAGGAAAAAGTAGTTTTGCTTGGGTGCCACCCCTGATGGATTCTTACTTAATTTTTCTTTCAATCAGCCTCTGGATTTTACAAACCACCTCAGGTGATTCTAATGCACAATTGGGGTGGATAATCTCTTATCCATCGTATTGCCCTTTCTTAATTTTCTGTAAGGGCCTCAAAACCCTCTAATATATATGCTTACACTTTCTTGATAGGAATACTCTCTTCCTGAACCAAAATGTAAGTTCAATGAGAACAAAAGCAGGTTTTGTTTGTTCACATGCTCATAGTAAATGATACAAAGAATAATGAATGAATGAATTAATTAATTAATTAATTAATAACACAATATTTCATTCTTTTCTCATCTGGTTGCCTTTTAGAATGCAGCATCTTGTCTCCATCTTCCTTCCCTCTTGTTTTCCCTCTCTAGTCTCAAACTAGGGTCCATCACTGCTATTATGCCATGGGCTTGGGGCCTTGGACACTCATTGACATTCAAAGCATTCTGAGGAGGGCAGCCTTGGGGCTTCAGATTTCTCAAGTGAGGTGGACAGGCAAGAGGCTTAACTTTGTCTTATTCTTGTTGGAACTTTGACAAAACAACATACTTTTCTTGCAGCCAATGTGATTATTTCTTCTCGCCTGGATTCAGGGGCTCATTGCATGGATCCAAACTAAGCTGTTGTATTTCCTTTTTTAAAAAAGATGTATTTATACATAAAAGAACTGGGGTACAGGCCAGAAGTATGAGGGTGAGAGGACTCACCAGAGATAGAGTGGGGAGCAGAACAAGCAGATCTACTGAAATACACTGCTGAGGGGAGCAGTAGGGTGAGACAGGAGAGGTCTGCTGTGCCATGTGGGTCACCTCCCTGGCTGGGGCTCAAACTCATGCTGCAGTGGCTATGGATAACTTCACAGTGCTGCAACTTAACCCCTTGCACCACCAGGGAGGCCCTAGCTATTTTATATCAATTCTGGCTCTGCCACCCTCACACTGTGTACTCTTGGCCAAGTTACCTCACCTCCTTTACTTTATTTACTCCGTGCATAAAATAGGAATAATATTAAAACTTCCCCCATAAGGCTATTTGTATGAAATGAGCTTACTATTTCTATAGCTTACTTTAAGGGCTGTGAGTGGCGTTAAAAAAGCACCAGCTCTGAGGAGAGGGGAAGTGTTGAGGGAAGGGGTAAAGGCAATTGTCCTGTGGTAACTGTGATGTGAATTTGCTGTGAGACCACTAGGAGCTAGGTATGAGGATAAGCCAGGCACTATAATGACTTCCAATTTTGTAGACATTTGAGGGATTTTGTAGACATGTGGGACATTTTGGGACGCCAAACCCCATTATGTCTGCCTGACTCCAGGACCCAAGGTGAGATATTGCTGCTGGAGCTTGAAACAAAAAGTGGCTATCATGGCAGATGCATTTTTGGGGCTTGCAAAGAGTTGAAGGAAGGATATTGGAAACTGGGATAAGGGGAGAATGAGCACAATTAAAGATTTGTGAGGTAGAAAAGTCAGAGAGGACATTGTAGGTGGTAATAATGGTGCCCACAGAGGCAGATGTGTGAACCAGAAAAGGAAGCTGTTGTAAGCACAGCAGTTCATGATGGGGATGCGCTGAAGTCACAGTTTATGCTAGATCTTCCCTGACACTTTCCACCTTTCTTTCTGACCTTTTCTCTTCCTGCTGAGTTGACCCCTCATTTCTCTTTCTTTCTCACCTACTACTTCTCTAATTGATGTTAGAAATGGCAGTGCACTAGTCCATATTCTCAATAAATTATTAAATATATCAAGGGCTTGCTTTGGGCCAGACATCCACTGCAAGGAGAATGGTGAGCATCCCTTCATTTTAATCCTTACCACCCTATCACCTCCCACTGACTGCAGACACCCCAGGCACAGTGAGCCTCCAGAAGACCCCTGCCAGTATCTGTGTGCTTACCAGCTTGAACCTTCAGTTCCACATCAGAAACCCAGCTGGGGGCCAGGAAAATGCATGAAGAGAAAAATCACAAGCTACAGGTGAACCCCGGCTGGCTTTCCTTTCAAGGCCCCCCCCATTATTAGAAGATACTATGGACTGCTGGGAGCCTGCATCTCTAAATGCTGCCCAGTTTCCTCAGAAATGTTCAGGACCATCCAGGATTAGATAGGTGGAACTGCAACTCAGAAAATAATTGATTCCCTTGCTAGAAGGAACTGTCCCACAGTGTGGTTCTCCCAGGAGAAGCTCTTGTTTTGTGCTGAATGTTTCAGGGACAGCTGACTTTTTTTTTGGAAGCCACTTGCCTTCCTTCATTTTCACTGTCACTGCCCTAATCTGAATGCTGAACCACTTACATGGATTTTTGTAATAACCCTCATCTAAAAGCCCCTTACCCACATCATTCTGTTAACAAGAAGAATGTTTCCAAAGTGGGAATCCTGTCAAGAAATACCTGTTCTACTTAGACAAATGTTTCCAAGGCTTCTAGAAAGATGTAGGGAGTTCAGCATCGTTTACCTGCAGTATCTCATGTTCTTGTTTTTTTATTTTTAACATTTTTTTATTATTAAAATATTTTAAAATTTACATATACTTGCCATTAATTGTAATCCCCATGTATTCCCCATCACCATCTCACCAGTGCACCAT